>VWYO01015540.1:72889-87880 GCA_013400275.1 Rhadina sibilatrix | reverse complement strand
CCCGAGATGCTTTCGAGGAAAGGCGCTGCCCGCTCCCCTGGCGCTCGGATGCCCCCGGCTCCGTCTGGAGCCGGCTGCTTGTAGGAGGGGGGCGACCGACGCTGGATAAAGCCCCTCCCCGCCCCAAGCGCCCCGCTGTGCTGGAGCCTCTCAGACCCCATTCCTACGCGATGGGACGCTCGCCTTTCGCGGCCCGGGGGTCCGCGGAGGGTCCGTTCTCCCCTCGAGGGCTGCCCGTCCCCGAAGCTGGGGGATGAGCGGCAGACCTCCCACAGCTTCGCCGACAGGGATCCTCACTCCGCCGGGACCGAGCCTCCGGTCCCCTTGAGGGGCCGCGTGAATTTGGGGATCCCCGCTCCCCTTCTCGGCGCGCTTACGTCACCGGCACGTCCCCGAGGCCGGAGCACCCTGCCTGCAAAGCCAGCTCCTCCGAGGGCTGCCGCAGAAGGGATGCTGCGCCCGGCAGGTGCGGGCCCGGAGGGCGAGGAGCAAAGCTCTGCCGAGCCTCTCCCCCCGCGAGAAATAACCAAAGCAAAGGCTGTGCGTGCCCCAGTCCTGCATCTCCTCCCGACGCGGCCGGCCCGGCCGGGTACCACTTTCCGAGGCGGCTCGGCCCACCCACAGCCCGGCCAGGCCCCGGGAACCCTTCGGCAAGGGGAAAATCCCGCGGCCTCGGCATCCCCCGTCTGCCGCTCTCCTGCCTCCGCTCCCCTGACGGCTGGCAGGGGGAGGTGGTGGGCAGCAGACACCCACCTTGTCGCGGGCTGCAGGCGAAGCGGGAGAATTCTCTTCTAAACGGAGGCACAAAAGGTCCCCGGGAGCCACCGCAGCGGCCCCGCGGGTGGCAGAGCCCCGCCGCCCCCTTTGCAGCTGCCCTGGAGCAGTCCGGGGAACATATCCACGGCCGAAGCTGCCCAGCCCATGTCCCGTAGGTGGCTGTGACAGCAGGTTGTCCCTGTCTCTATCGCGGACACTTTGAGCCACGCTCGCACTGTTAGGTTTTGGTTTGGTCTTTTCCCTTGAAGGCTCGGCAAACACGTATCTGCTTTCCCGCGGGAGGATGCTTGGGGAGGGAGGAAGGCGATGGGCTCCTCCAAGGGGGTACCATGAGGAGATGTCCCCCCGCCAGGGCCGCGTTCGGCAGTGTGAGAATCCGCGGTGATGAATTGCCACTCTCTGCCGTTAACAGGTGCGAGCATTTGGTGATAAAATCTCCAGCACTAATACCGGGGAGCCGGGCCAAACAGCTGCGCGGCCCCGCTTCCAAATGCCGGTCACAATTACTCAAGCCCTAACGACTCGGTGCACAGGCTCGGCGAATTCGGGGGGACCCCGAGGAGAGGGCAGAAGCGGACGTCTCCGTCCGCCCATCTCCGGTGGAAGCAGCGATCTCAGAGCCGGAGCCTCTGCGCGGAGTCAGTCGCATCCTCCTTCCTCGCCGCCAGCGCGGATATCGGGGAGAATTTCTCTGTCGGAGGGGAAAAGTAGAGGGGAAAAACTGTGCTGAGAGTTTCTCGGGAAAGTGGGAAGTCTGTCCCGCGGGCGCGTGGCAGCTCTGGGAGAGTTTTCCTGAGCTTTCACTTTTATACTTCTTCGATGCTCCTAACCTGTGCTCACAACACGTACTCATATATCTCCTCTCTTATGTTTGCCCGTACATATATATTCATCTATACCCATATTTATTTTCTTTCCTTTCCCGATATTTTTTTTTTTCATATATACATGTATATATAATTGTCTAACACGGAGAAATGCCTACCATTTCGCATCTTCCCTACCAACACTGTTTAAACTCCCCGTTCATCAGCCCGGTGAAAAGGAGACAGGAAGAACAAATGGAAGACAGCGGAGAGGGAAAAGACCCGAGCCGCTTTCCATTTTTATTAAGTAAAATAATAGTTATGCCTCCCCTACATAAACGAAAGTGTCATAAAAAATTCCGAAGCAGCTGCCAGAGATTTCGACCACACACACAACGGGGCGATTGAATTTCCACTTGGTGCATTTCATGGCAGCGAGGAACGGCCGGGAGCTGCGCCTTGTGCCTCTGCAGGGCGGCGAAGGGGAGGGCCGGGGGGGCAGCAAAATGACGCGCTGCGAGCGCTCGGGGGCAGAGGACACCGCCCGGGGGATGCTCCGGGGGAGAAGATGCTCGGCCGCCCCCCGCGCCCCGCGGAGCCCGGTGGCAGCTCGGCTGCCTCCCGATCGCTCCGTCTGGAGGCTGGTCCCGCACGGCTCGAAGCGAAACAGATGTGGGTGTCTGCTGCCTGCCCACCCTGCCCTGCCCTGCCCCGGCTGCCGGCTCTCCCCCTGTCTGGAGAGGTGGGCAGACCTCGGGGGGAGCCCCCGGCAACGGGGAATTCGGGTGGAGCCGCTTAGCCTCTATAGTCATAGTCATGGGGACCCCGATGAGGTCGAAAATGTACGGGGGAGGCGAGAAGGATCGATCCGAGGCGCTGTTGATGGGATGCGGCCGGTGCCTTGCCCTGCTCCCGCCTGGACCTGGCTCTCCCGCTCAGCATCGCGCACACAGAGCGCCGCGGCTCGAGGAACAGCGCGTCCCCATCGCCCGGCACCAACACCCTTTCTGCCTGTTCCAAGGCACAAAGCGGGCCCCGTTTAAGTCGGGGATGACCCACAATGGAATGTGAGAGTGCGTGAATCCCGCTCTCTCCGTCTCCGAACGGCTTCTGTTCGCCGAGTCGGTCTCAGCTTCGGCTTTGCCACGCGAGATCGGCTGCAGAAACAAATCAAAACGAGAAAAAGTGCCTCAACTACACCCGTCCCGAGATGATGCAGAAAAGGGAAACCCTGGACTGAAACAAACCAGATGGTCGGGTCCCAGACACGGTGCGCACACACACACACACACACACACACAGAGCGACGGGCGCGTTTTTAATGTGCGCCAGGGTAAGAAGTGATGTGGTCTCCCGAAAGAAAAACCTTATTGATCTACCCGAAAAGATTGTTTTGTCGTCGCCCCGCTGAGCCCGGGCATGCTCGGCTGGGAGGGGAGCGTTTTTCCTTGAGCAGATTTTTAATTTTTCCTTTCTCCTCTCTGCAGTATGTCCTTACAGACAGCCCAGCTTCCCGTTTGAACCCAACTCTGCTTTACATTTCGGAATCAAACGTGCGTGGGGATGAGTGCTGCTGGAGTGGAGAGAGTCTCCAAACAGTCTCAAAAGTCGGGGAAAAAATAAAGGCCATCAACCGTTCATTATGATAATATTTTTTTTTTCTCCTTTAAATTGATTTTCACTGTCTTTCCCGCCTGTCTTAATGAGGTGTTTGATCCAGGCGCGTGGGGTCGGTGCCTGATGCCCTGCTGACGGCTTCAGCAGGTGGATCCCCACGGCCGAGGGTTTCCCCCCGGGTGTCCCAGTGCCTCCTCCCAGGTCGGAGCTCCTGAAAGCTGCAAAACAACCACCAGGCACCTTTGGGGTTTTTCCCCACAGGGAAATCTCCTGCCCTGGCCGTCCGCCCAGACCGCTGTTGGGTGCGGGGTGCAGTCGGAGGGCAGCACACGAAGCCCGGAGCACCGCAGGGTGCGATCGCTGCTCCTGCCCTGGCACCGGTGGTGCCCACGCCTGAGGGAGCTGCCCCTGCCCGGAGCATCCCCGGCGCGGGGCGTTTAGAGGGGGGAAAGCCCCGGGAAGCGAAGCCCTTGGGAACAGTGGAAAGTTCAGCTCCAGCCCAGCCGCCGTTGCTCCCAGAGCCTTCCAGATGATGTGTTGGGTTTGTGATCCATAATCGTTCTCGTTGCTTCTGCCGAGCAGTATCTAAATTCGTTTATTCTGATGAGAACTGCATCTACAAGTCCCCCAAGGCTCAGTGATGGATTTTTCTTTATTACCTCGTTATCAAGCTTGGCTGACCTCTAACTTCTCTGAAAACATGAACAAGACAGACCTGCTGCTGCCTGGGCTGCCCCAGGGGGCTCTTTTTCCACTTATGTGATTTCCTTTGATATTATTTCTCTTCTTTCCATATCCAAGGCTCAGTCCTTCAGTGCTCCCTGCAGTTCAACCCTTTTTTCCAGCCCCACACTGCCAGCTCCCAGCTTGCAAAGATCAGTTTGCAGCCTGCACACCACGAGCTCCCAGCACAGCGAGGTCAATGGGAATGGTGGTGACAGATAGTGAGAGATACATGAAATTCCCAGATTGGAAAGCACCAGAGCCAAGTGCCAATATCCATCCATCCCTGCAGCGTTCAGATGTTGGACAGCTCGGGTTTGTTGACTTGACTTTTCAAATGTAGGTGTCTCAAAATCCACACCAAAAAAGGCCTGGATTTCAGTGAAGCCTTTTCCCTGCGTTCAGGGCTGAGTCCCCATGAAACTTTAGAGCACAATTATCCCTGTCTTTTCTGCTTCTCAGACAAGTGGGAAGCACGTTAAATACACGTTTATTTAAGTGCTATGAACTGACTTCAGGACCTTAGTTTTGGGCTTGCAGTTCCAAAACTTTGCCTCCTGCTCTCTCTTCAAAACTGATCCAATCCCATGTGGGTTTGAAGCCCACTAGGCAAGCTCATACACAGCTTAACACTCAACTGATTAACTCTGACTTGCCCTGAGCCCTTTTTTGTACCATTCCTCAGCGATCTGACATGAAAAGAGATACACACACTTCCATGACTCAGAGGAACACAGCGATTTCAAGCCATAAACCACCAGGTGCACTTTTGAGACTCACCAAAGCCAGGTCTCCTGGTTGCCATAAAAAACACATTAGCCAAAGGCCAATGCATGTGGAAAGCAATTATGCTCTGGCACATGGCAATGTGTATAGAACAGCCTGGTAACTGTGCCTACCACACAAGGGAAAATATCCCTGTGAAAACAAGCCTGCTAAATCACTTCATTCTTTCCAAAATCCCCTGAAAATGGAAGGAAGGATTTTTAGGGGTTTTCTGGGAGGTGAGAGATATATGTGGGAGGGCATCAGATTTTCCAAAAGTGGGTGCCCCAGTGCAAGAACCTAAATAAATGGCCAGATCTGCAAGGATTTAGAAACACATGATGAGGTTTCTGAGTCCAGGTTTTCCATGTTAACAGCTGATCATGCCAGACTTGTCCAGGAAATCCCTGATGCTGAGTTTTCTGTATTTAGCAATTCAGCAACTCACGCCCACCTCACCCACCGAGATCACAAAAGTCCATTTCTGCCAGAAGTGCCAGTTGAGGACCTTCAACTTGGGTGCCAGAAGCAATACAGAGAGGGCCTTCAAAGGAGGAAATGACAGAGAAGGTGGAAAATTACTGGAATATAGCTTGATCAGTATAAAAAGTTTTTAGCTTTTTTTTTCTTCTTCTTCTTTTTATAAACACAGAGAAAAGAATTGCAACCTAAAGTAGGGGAAGAGTTGTGAGGCATCTCACATGTGCAGAGAAGCAGAGGCAGAACCAAGCCCCTTAACCCTCTCTCCTTATTTAGTGAAGGGCTGTCAGGTGGAAAAATTGTTCAACTGCACCACTTAAATATTGTGGCTGAATCTGCACAGAAAGGTGAATCTCAGCTCCAGACAGGTGTGAACTTCTGTTCCTTTCCTCAAACCACCAGAAGAAATTGCTACCCTGAGCTGCACAGGGGCAAGAGAGGGGAAACCTGTCAACACATGGATTAAAATTAATCCAGCCACTCTGGGGGGGTTGAGGCTTCATATACACACACATCCCCACTTCTCTCACTTACTGCAGGTAAGCCTCTGCCTATTCTTGCTGGGAAGAGGAAAATGGATCATTCAAATGGAAGAAGCAACAGTGAGGGCTGATGAAGGAAAGGCTGATGTTTCACATCTGGCTTTATGTTACTTGGAAATTTCTATGATTTCTTCAAGATGGATATTTAGCATCACCCAGCTAACTGGATCCCAGCAGTGCTCAATATTAAATGCCTTTTCTTATTGCCATTTTCCAGGCTTTTGTGTACTCTAGCTATTGAGCATTCCAATCGTGATGTAAAAGGACGTTAAGTTATCTGTTCCCTGAAAACGCATCGCTGGGGTCCTGCGGAGGATGCAGGCTGGTGGGCTTCCCTCCCAGTGCAGAGATAAGCGTGCCATCTAGAGGAAATCCCTTTTATTGCCAGCACTGGCAGCCGAAAATTATCCAATAAAGCATAATTAACCTCTGGCTTCAGGGAAAATCCTCCACCCGTGCCCCGCTGCTCTGAGCTGCTGCACAGGCGCGTCGCGGCGGGCTGGCGATGCACGGAGGCATCGGGGTGCTTTGGGAAGCTCCCGAGCGCTTGAGGGGCATCCCAGCCCACACTGGCACCAGCTGGCCTGACCCTTCCCCAGAGGTGATGTCAGCTGCCCAGTCCCCCCTTTCCCAATCCTGTATGAGCACAAAGGAGAAAAAGGCAATGTGGGGATTTCTGTAGCACGTGTCTGCGCCTGGGGAGGCTGCAGGTAGGGCGGGATGAGGGGGCTGGATGTGCCATGTAATGCCCTCCAGTGGCTGCCAGCAGCAGGCCTGCACCCGCGGGTGCCCAGGGCCAAGCCACAGCTGAGGTCCCAGGCGCAGTCCTGGGTCCCAGCTGAGGTCCCAGGAAGGCAGTGGTGGGGCCACCTCCTCCACCAGCAGCTCCCACCCTGTGGAGCACATCCCTGTAGAGGCTTTAGGGGGCTGACAGGGCTGTGCAGAGTACAGCCAGCAGTGGGGAGGGGGGGCTGGCCTCCTGTGGGTGGGAGATCCTCGTGTCCACTCATTTTCCCCAAGGAAAAATCTCCTCCACGGCTACGTCCCCAGGCTGGACCAGCCTGTCCCCCCAGCTCTCACGTGCTGCTGCTGGCATGGGCACCCTCACCTGAATCTCCAGGCATGGCTGTAGGTCTGGGACGTGGGACATGCATAGGTCCTGTGCTCAGTCAGCTCGCTGAAGCTCACAGCATCCACATCCCACACCTTTCACTTTTTCTACCACCACCACTACAGCGTATCTGCAGCCACCACCAGCAGCACAAGGCTGTTGTACTGCTAACAAAAACAAATCCTTCCAACCCTAAAGACAATTGAAAAACAGTGATCTAGGTTCAAGCAGAGGGACAAGAGCTACTGCCCAGCAGGTAGCTGTCTTGTAAAAATTTGCAAAAAACAAAACCTTCAGAGATGGAGAAAGAGCAGGGAAAATCCTACACAAGAGAAACTTTATTCTGCAGAAAAAGCAGCTGCATGCCTAAGTGGGGATTATTTGGAGAGGAACTGCTATTGCATTGATTTGCTCATATTCTGCAGGATTTTTTAATATATATTTTCATCACTTTTACCAAAAATTATCCTCATTTTCCACACCATCTCAGAAGCTCTCCAAGACATTGCTCTCCGGTCTCTCAAGCGAGGCTGAACTCCAGCAACACTTGCAGCGCTTTGTAGGTTTGTTTTAAAGGTGATTTTTTTTTTCCCTTTTGCAACCTCCTCACCTTCTACCCACACCTGTGGATCCTCAGGCTCCACTGGTGACTTGGAGACGCTGCTCTCACTGCACAGTTGCTGTTCTTTGCCCCAGCTCCATGGCAGGGAGGGAAGGAGCGGATGTTGCCGTGGCTCACCGCAGGTTCTTGTCACTCACGTGGAGCAGAGGGTTTCATGGCACTGCCCTGGGAGCTTGTGCACTTTATACATCTCTTATTTCCTGTCATTACTGAGAAGAGCCTAGTTGCAATAAAAATCTGGGCTCCAATCCTACAAACACTTATGCCTGAGCTTAACTCTAAGCACGTGAGCCGTCAAAGGGGACTATTCATGTGCTTAAAATTTAAGCATGTTCTTAAGCGCCTCTAGGCCTGGAGTCTGTCAGTGGAGGGATTTGTGCCTTAAGCCCATATTCTGGGTCATTATCCTTTTCATGTCTTCTCTGCCATCTCAGAAGATGCTTCAACGGGGAATTTTCAAGTTCTTCAATAAACTTTGTCTTCCAGAGCAGGCTGGATTCTTGCCTATTCTATGGGGCAATTCTCCTCTGTTGCCTCCCCTCCCCCTGTGGGCGATAATCCTGTGCTATTTCATGCTTGGCCAGACAATTAAGCCCTCTTGCTGCTTGGCTCTGTCTTTGTTATGTATAATTGTTCCAAATAATTAGCCACTATTGCACGCTATTCTGAAACGACTTTGTATTGCAATTATACTTAGAGGGTGAGCATCAGCTCGGGGAGAATCCAAGCAGTAGACAGCCTGGAAAGAAAGGGCTTCGAGCCGGGGGAGGATGGATACGTGCTTAAACCAACACTGTGGAAAACCTAACAATAAGTAACCAGGGAGGAGCAAACGCTGCTTTGGAGAGGGTCTGCGGCTGGTGGGGTGGGGGCAGGAGAGCTGAGGGTGGGCCACAGGGCCTGGCCTGGCTGTCACCTGGCTGCCACCTCGTGGGTGCTGCCCACAGTGCAGGAAGCAAAGCCACACCCCACTCCCACCGCTTCCCTGGTGACCTGCAGGGAGCATCTTGATCAAGCGGCCAGATTAGCCATCTCTAGGGAACACGAAGCTCTGCTGGGATGGGTTTGGGGTCTGGCAAGAAAATGTTCCCTCCCGGTTGCGTCTTTGGGATGGCAAAACTTGTGATTTTTTGAGGGTGAAGGCTCCAGAAGATGAGATTGGTTTGGAAATCTGTTCACCCTGTTTTCTCATGGGTAAACACATCTCTGGTACAGAGGAGTGCTGGGTGGGATGGTCTCGGGAGGGAGTTACAGCACCATATATACTTTTTTCTGAAACTGAAAATCATGAGGCACAGCAGAGTGCCCTCAGCTTTACTCAGACTCTTGTCTTTCAAGCAGAGAACATCTGAAAAGGGTAACACCAAGACCTGGGTGTGCCTGACCTGCACAGGTGAACTAATTCCTCTTCTGAAACCCATGGCCTGCTCTGAATGAAGAGCCAGGGTAGTCAGTGAGCTTGGACAATTTTGTGCTTTTTGAGGTCCAATTGCTCCATCCAGATTAGATCGCTTGAAACCTCCTGAAAATGGGTCTACAGATTTGATTTGGTTTCCAACACCTGATTAGCAGGAGAGTTTTAAAACCAAGATAAGATGACTCTGGTGCAGATGGACAGCACCCAAAAAGTTTGAGAATTTTGGGCCCATTCTCTGCAGAGGTCATACCCTGCTGCCTTTGGCTCAGCAGTACTGATGCAAATGGAAATGAACTTTTCCCAGGCTCAGGTGCACTTTTCTCCATGTATCACCCTGAGCTGCCACAAGCCAGAGCCGCTTGCTGCTGCTGGGATGGCACAGTCGATTCAGTACATTCATAAACTCTGCAGTGTGACCACTTGAGCAACCACAGGTACAAAGGCTGTGAAATGACTGCATCCTGGATCTCTCCCAAGAGCTTGTAGGCGCTGTGCTGCCAATGCTCAGGTTCTGCTGCTTTGCCTGGCACTTTGGGCGCTGTTAAAAGCCAGGCCAGCCCCCAGCTCTGCCATTCAACCATCGTGTAGCACGTTTCAAACACAAAGTCAGGCTGCCAACGAGACTGGCTGCTGCAGAGGAGTGATCTGTCATCACCAACCCCTCCCCTTCCATCCAGGGTGCGGATTCTCGCTGTGCTTCCACACTCATTTCCCTATTTTCACTCTAGGGAGAAGGGCTGCAGAGGACAGCCAACAATCCTGTATCCTGTGCCCAGCGATGGCTTAGGAAAAGGGTAAGAGAAGGTATAGCCAGAGAAACTCTTTCCCTTTGAACCCCCCCAAGAGTGAACAACGGGTGTTTTAAGCCCGGAGGTTGCATCCAGCCCACCGTGTTTCATAACCACCCTCCCCGAACAACCTTCACCGTGTCTCATCCCGACCGGACCCCAAAACTCCCCCACGTCCTGATCCCCCGCGGAACAGGACCTCGAAGGCCGGGACGCTGCCGGTACATGCTGAGCACCCCCCGGGAGCCGGGAGAGGCTTCCCAGGGCTTTCCACTGGAGGTCAGTGTTGGCCTGAGCACGCCGGCTGTCACTCGGGGCCACCTGGCCCCTGCCACCCCCTCCCCCGGCGCGGCGTTACACCCGCGGAGCAAAGAGGCGGAGTGCCGAGCAGCGCTGCTCTCGCCCTGGACAGACACAGCGGCTCCGTCACCCGCTCCTGCCCTTGTAGGAGCTTTGCGAATGCCAAGGATGCGGACACAACACAGCAGAAGTGGCGATGGACCCCCGATAATTCGAGATGTAGCTCAGAGCTTGGGCAGCGCTGACTCCCAGCTGCTAATTCGTTGAAATCTCGTTATTGACCGGCAAAGCCAATCTCAGCCCGTCCCACTGCACCCACTGCCCATCTCCCCGTCAGTTTCTGACCTCCCAGAAACACCACTGAATGTCTCCAAGCTGTGTATTTGCAAAATAACAGCAAGTTGTGGTGTAACATTTCCGGCACTGAGACCGCTGGCAGCACCCAGAAAAAACGTCACACTACCAGAGGGACCTAAGTTCTTCAGAAAATGTTTTAACTAAAATTCCAGCTAGTGCTGTGTTTGTTTATAACAGGGTGGAAAACGCTATTTGTAGTTTGGGAAGATAATCTGGAAAGAGCATTTTTTACTGCTTGTTTGAACCTGTTGGAAGCAGCAGGAAGGTGACACCAGCACGAAACGTGCAGAAAGCTGTTGGACACAGAGAGACACGGCAGCTCAGTCAGTCCTCCCTGCGTAGCCAGAGTTTCCCAGCGAAAAACAAACATCTTTTCGAAGTGGCAGCTCGTTTTAGCTGTGTGTTTCTGAACGTGCAGCCTGAGTTATCTGAAATCAGTCTGGTTTGAAAAGAATTATTCCCTGCGAAGTCAGAGAAGACAGCCCAGATCACCACTAAATCTCTTTGGTGCTCGGGATCAATTCCACCACCCCCATCAGCATCTCACAGGCTCGGGATGGGGCTCTCCCTACCACGGGGAAGTCCAGAGTACCTCTTGCCATCACCCGGAGGTATGACATTCTTTTCACAATCTCAGAAAGCACAGAAAAGTTTTGCCTCTGTCTTTTGTGTGAGCTCTAGATTGTTACAACTGTCATAACGTAATATTCCCTAAACTCCCTAAATAAAGAGGGGAGGATTTCAAAGGAGACGTTGTTTCGCAACTGAAATCTGAGTGATAATTACTCCTGTTTCGTTCAAATCCCTCTTATTCACTAAACAGGGACATCGAAAACACACTAAAACAGATGAAGGGCTCAAGTATAGACCTTACAAAGCTTAAAACTACTCTGTCCCAGCAAGGCTCATGCTTTACATGACATCTTAATCCTGCTCATTTGCTAGATTCACCTAACTGTAAACAAAGCTTTGAAATGGAAGCTTAAAAGCCTCGTTGGGATACATTAACTTAACCAAGAGGACACTCTTAAGGCATTAGTTTAATGACAATCACAGTACAATTTGCCAGAGTTCTGTGCATGTGAGGATTAATATCTACAAGAAAAAGAAGAAAAGGGGTTTGCTCCCCCTGTTTTCCCGTTGTTTGGCAGTGTAAGGCCCGCGGTGAGGGTGCCTCACTGATGCTTGCAGGGGACTCTGGGCTGGGGCTGTCGGGCAGACAGGGATGTACCAGGGAAGATGTGCAACCTGGTGCTGCCCACCAGGGGTTGTCCCAGCACACCAGGATGGGGTCACCCGCTCTCCCCAAGCCAGGTTTTCGGGGAGCCAGTCCACTGTGGTGACTCATTTCACACCAGAGCCTCCTTGGCTGAAGAGACCCCTCTTGCACAGGCGCAGGGGTGGGGTGAATCGCTTGCAGACACATCCCTAAATCTGGAGCTGGATGCCACTCTCCAGAAAGCCCCATAGCTGGGGGGCACAGGAGCAAGTCACAGCTCAGCCCCCCTTCGGCCCAGCCCTCACGGCTCCACCAGCACCTGAGTTAACACCCAGAGACACCAGGAACTTGGAAAGCCCTTTCCAACACCAGCTCCCTGCTGCTGCAAGTCTCCAAGGTGACTGGGGACAAGGCAGCTCAGCTTGGTCTGAATTGTCACAGCTTGGCCAACTCTTCTCAGGGCATCCCACCCAGGCAGAACCACAGCATCTCCTGCCCACCCCCTACAGCCAATATTGTTTTTATTTCATGCCAGTACCTGGTTCTCCCCTGCCTCGGCAGCCCTCCTGCTCGGGGTGCACACCCGCTGGAGTCACAGCCCCATCAGCTGGCAGACCCAGTGCTTCTGGCACACGCCTGGCTCTGACAGCCTGGGTACTTAGGCAAGATTTCAAAAGTTCTTTTGTTAGCAAAACATCGCAGGATCGGGCCCTGGGAATGAATGTGAGCTATGACAAATGTCCTTTCTGCTGACTGTCCTTGCAAGTGATTATTTCAGCACCCCCTTAAGTGATCTCTGCAGACAGTATGTCACAGGCAGGCGTGGCACGCTGCAAATTTCCATCAGACAGAGGACGTCTGCCTATAGATATCGTGTGGAGAGAGCCAAAGTGTTCCAAGGGATAAGTTCTTTCACAACACCCTTTCTGAGCAGGGTTATTGCCAGGGGGAAAGCACAGAAGCTGCTGCTGGGACCAGCATCCCAGCTGAAAGGGTAAAGCTGGAAGGACCAGAGGAGACTCAGCACTCAGCAACTCAGCTGAGGACGGCAGACCAGTTTTTAGAGACAGATGGAGGCCGAATTTTATGGAAACCAAAAAGAAAAAAACATTTTCTTCCCTCCACTTCATACTAAACCACTCTCCATTTCCATGGAGTATGTAGAATGGAAGAATGAAAAGCCACAAGGTCCCAAGCAGTGGACAAAAGCTGATTCCGTGGGTACCTGCCAGCACACCAGCTCTTGATCATGCCCAGCAGCTGGGGAATGAGATGCTGTTACACACCAAAGATCAGATGACTTCCAGCTCCTTAGAGAGGAAAATGCAATAGGGGCTACAGAAAACTGCTCTGCTTCAGAAGACACTCTTGGAAAAAAAAGGAGAGAAATCCTAGCTTGGCACTTTTGCCCAAAGGATGTTTAAATTTTGAAAAAATCTAAATCTGGGGATGGGGAATTCTCCCTTCAAACCTTGTCTGGTGGTCTGGCTGGGAGTCCTGCAAATAAACAGCAGCAGCCCAGCCAGTGAACAGGTTACAATTTTAATTGGTTTTGTTGCTAGGAAGAAAAACTGTGATCTCCTAATTAGATGGGCTAAATCAGAATTTCACCTGCAAGGGATTTCTTGGAGGGAAGACACATTCTCTTTATGCAAATGAAAACTACCAAGTCCAGTAAGAGCTGCACGGGCAAGCTTTGTAGGAATTACCATTTGGTTTTAAGAAAATCATGATGAAACAGAGACCTTTAAGAAGTGTCACTAAAAATGTAAGATGTGGCAGTGTCACAACAGCAGCACGAATCCGTCTCCCAGCAATTTTATATATAAATTATTTTTTATAATTTCCTCTCGCCAATATCCATCCAGAGCCAGAGGAACGGCAGCACTGGTCATGTTGGAAGAAAAAGCTTTATTTTAAAAAAGTCCTTTCTAACAATAAAAGTAAAATTTTAAAAACAGTAAAAAGAAGTAGTCAAGTTGGGGTTTCTTTTCCTACAGGGAAAGGAAATGATAAACATCTTAAATACTCATTTAAAATCCAGTGAACTTGTTTAGTGGTTTGGGGGGTTTTTGGAAAACTTTCATTCCAGATACACGGGAGGCACTCAGGGAAGAGAGGAGAAAGCCCATTTGAGAGAGAGTTCCTGCATGTTACACCGTGCACCCAGCTCCTGAGTGTGCTCCTGCTCGCCCCGGGGTGTCCCGCTGCAGGTGGCATCCCCGGGCCAGGCTGGGCACAAGGGCATGCGTGGGAAGCCCTGCCTGGCAGATGCAGCCAGGGAACACCTTTTCCGGGAAGGAATGGAGCAGATACACAGATCACCTTGCCTCTGCTTCCGAATCAGCCGAGAGAGAGGAACTGAGTCCTCCCACACTCGTGTGTCCGCAGGCAGCCGGGGGCCGGGACCCCCTGACTTCAGCCCAGCTGACCCCCACAGGAGGGAGAAGTCCGCTTGTCCAGAGCCGCTGGTGGGAGCCTGGGGATGTCCAGCCAAGCCCCCTCAGCCCCATCACATGTACCGCTCCAGGCCAGCGGGGAAGTTGGGCTGCCTCATGTAGGTGTTGCTGGAGCCGAACTGGCCGAGGGGCGAGGCGGAGAGCCCCAGGAGCTGCTCGCCGTGCTCGGCACAGGCCGGGGGCCGCATGGCCGGCAGGGCCAGTCTGTTGGGAGAGCCGTAGAGCTGCGGGCTGCCGGGCGAGTAGCTGCCCTGAGCCACGGGCAGGTGTGGGGGCGAGGCGGCATAGGGGTACGCCAGGGAGTTGGGGCCGGCCCGGCCCAACAAGCCGGGGCTGACGGGCTGTGCCTGGAAGCAGGGAGGCTCGGAGCTGCCGGAAGAGCAGGCAGGAGCCAGCTCGGCTCCGGGCAAGCCCAGCGATGGGTGGCCCAGCTCGGAGGGCGGTGAGGGTTGCAGGGCCTGCTGCCCGCTGATGAGGCTGTCGATGCTGAACATCCTGGGATGCTGCGCCGGCGGTGCTGCCCCGGCTGCGTAGGGGTGGAAGACGGTGCTGGAGAGCTGGGGGCCGTAGCCAGGCGAGCAGAGGGCATTGGGGTAGGGCGCCGTCGGTGCCGTGGGGCGGCCGGCGGGCGGGGGCGTGAAGGCGCTGGAGTTCTGCATGTAGCCGGGGTAGGTGGTGATGTCGGTGCGCTTGAAGCGCTTCCTCCGGCGCAGGAAGCTCCCGTTGTCGAACATGTCCTCTGCGGCCGGATCCAGCGTCCAGTAGTTGCCCTTGCCGGGATGTCCGGGCTCCCGGGGGATCTTGACGAAGCAGTCGTTGAGGGTGAGGTTGTGGCGGATGCTGTTCTGCCACTTCTTTGGGTTCTCCCGGTAGAAGGGGAAACGCTCGGTGATGAACTTGTAGATGCCCCCCAAGGTGAGCTTCCTCTCGGCGGCGTTGGCGATGGCCATGGCGATGAGGGCGATGTAGGAGTACGGGGGCTTGCCCCGCTGCACCGGCCGCTTCCTC
>VWYO01015540.1:60236-72862 GCA_013400275.1 Rhadina sibilatrix | reverse complement strand
GTGCGGTGCCGGCCCGCCCGGCCCCTCTCCCCCGGCGGGAGGAGGAGGCCCCCGGGGAGGGGTCCCGACTCCCACGACTAAATCCCCCAGCCTCTCCTGGGGTTCCTTCCATAGCCATGCCCCCGAGTGGTCCCTCCCCCGGGGGTCCCGGGGCCAGCGCTGCGGCCGCATCTCCTCCCGGCCCTTCTCCGCGGTGCTTCGCTTTGCTCGGAGCTGGTGCTTCTTCCCAGGAGAAAAACTAAACAAAACCAGTCCCGACGACCAGCCCGGGGCGAGTTTGGTGCCGCTGCCAGCCCCCAGCAGGAGAGCAGGTAACCTCCCTCCGCGACCCCTCCTGCGCTTGGATTTCGTTGTCTTTTTCTCCTATGAAAAGCACTCAGAGGTGGCCCCAGCTGAGAGCCGGCAAAAGCCAGGGGCTCTCTCCAAAAACAAGCCCGTCGGTTTAGTTACTTTGCAGCTTGGTGAGACCTCCCAGGTAAGGAAATCCTGGGGAAAGGTTTGGTTTTGTTTTTTTTTCTTTTTCCCAGGAGAAAGGGAAATGGCCCGCAGAGCTCAGGGCTGCCCAGAGTGTGGGCAAAGGATGTGGGACAGGGACGGCACTTTGGAGATGGACAGGGAAAATAAGGGTCTCTACCACTGCAGAGAGTATGAAGCTGAAGGAAGACACCAGTCTCAGAATTCCCTTTTGCTGGGTTTCAGGAAAATCCCTTCAGCTCTCCAGAGCGAGTTGGCTGGGCAGCAGTGCAGCCTCTCATCCTGGGCATATGCCGCTGCCAGGGCTGAGGGGCTGCTGGCTGCCTGAGCAGCACCAGAAAAACTGCCAGCTTCCACACCGTGCTCACCCACTGCTCCTCAGAGTCACCTCTAAGCCAAACGCCTGCCCAAGGAGCCCCTGAGAAGGAAGCCACTGCTGCAGGGTGGGCTGGACAAGCCAGGGGGAACTTTTGTAACCAGCCCACAGCTTTAGGCGTAGCTATGTGTCCGTGTCCTGGGGACACAGATGGAAAAGTACCGTGAATGCAGCGGCAGATCTGTTCCTAAGTCCCGCTGGCATGAAACTTGAGGTCTTGAACTTTGCAACTTGTGTGAAAGTATTTCCAAGGGCAGAGCACAATGAAAGGCTTTTCCCACAGAGGCAAGGAGGTGAGCTTGACTGGGGTCCTATCATCCTCCTGCCTTCCCTTTTGAACTAAAAAGCCACCCAATCTTTTGGAGAAGAGTCTTTAGCCCTTTCCTTTAAGCGTTTGCTAGTGGAATAATGGCACCATTGCTCATTCCCCTTCTTATGCCTGCATGTGGTTTCTTTTGTGCTTTATTTTTCCTGCAGATATTTGTGGGTCTTCTTCCACCCTCCAGAGCTCAGGCAGGGAATCGTGGGTTCAGTCCTGATCTGACACGGACCACTGCTGTTTCAGCTAACTGCCTCAGTTTCCATTCTGCCCGATGAGGATAACGGGAATGGTGGTGCTGGCTGGAGGAGAGAGAGCAGGTGAAAAAGGGCAAAACAGCCTTGGAGAAAGGGGCCTTTCTCCAGACACAGATCTTCAGGGAGGAAAGCAAATGCAAGGCACAGCTGGGACCATTCATTCACCTTGTGAGAGCCAAGGGAAAATGAATGGAAAATTCATATTTCTCCTGACATGCACATTTAAATCAAGAAAGTATCTGAATGGAGGTGGTTAACGTCAGCCAGAGGATCTGACTTTTCCACTCACTTGAGAGGGTGGCAGGACAGATATCCAAGAAAGGAGTCACTAAAGATGACTCCAGACTGCACAAAGAAAGTTGCCCACCTGCGGGAAGATGGAAACCTTCAGCTTTGCAAACATTAACTGGTGGGATTTTCATGTTGATGCAAGGATTTTAATGTATTCTGATTTGACAAGAAGGGGTTTGGGAGGGGAAAGAGTTATGGAGTGCAAAAGAGAAACAGTTTTTCTCAATCATATCAAACAGCCCTTATTTATCACTCACTTTCTCCCACTTGTTTGGTTGGGTTTTTTCTTGTTTTTGGTTGTTTTTTTTCTTGTTTTGGGGGAATTTTGGTTAGGATTTTGTGGTTTGTTTTTTTTTTTTTTAATTTTTTTTTATTTATTCTTAACAGCTAAAAATTAATTGGAAAAAAAAACAAACAAAAAACCAAAACCAAACAAATAACAACAACAAAAAAACCACCAGTATGGCTGAGTCTGGAGCTTCCTGCACCTGAGAGCAGACCCAGCAAAGGAAGAGACATCTCATCTGAACAATGGGCTACTAAGACCCAACTGCTTTAAGCGTTTACAGTCCAGGGCCCTGATCTTGTGTCATTTTACACACAGAGGGAGAAACCCTGGCCCCTTCTGGGGCTGTGGGCTGGCTCAGACTCCAGCTGGTGAGTAGTTACTTTAAAGCTAGTGGGACCATTCAAACTGCTCTCAGCTTCAGTGTGTTCAGACCCAGATGTCAAAACAGCTTTGACAGGCAGATAAAACAGCAGGACAGAGGTGGGCAGAAGCACACAGACAGGAAGCTGTGTTTTACCATGGAATAAGGAAGGCCAGAACACACAGACTCTGATTCCCACATATGCTTTCTCACTCAGGGTGCTCTTTGGCCCAGATCTATTATTAAAAAGTGGAAGACAATAATAAAGGTGGCTACCAAACAAATGTGATCCAGAACTCTCTTTAAAGTGAGGTGATGAGAAGGGAATAAATCACATTTACTAAGCAAGTGTAAGTTTTGCCAACATCTGCTGCCTTCTACATCAGTTCAGCATGGTACATAGAGAGATTTCAACCTCCAGCTCCTGAACGGTTTTGCACTGGAGCTGCAGCCTCCTCTAGAAATGTTGTACACACAAGTCATTTATAGCACAGGTGAACTTGTTTCACTGCAAGTGAAGCACCCCTCAGCCAGCTTCTGTTTTTAAGCCCCCCATGCACCCAGGCAGGCATTGCATCTGTGGTACCCAGGCCACAGGTCCAAGCTATACTTGGCAAGCATATGGGTTAGAAAAATGTGTGTCTTCTTCCCCCCAAACAAAACCATCTTCTGCTAAACCACCTGCAGTATGGGAGTACCTGGGTGGAAGGTCCATGATCTTTAATGTGGCCATGCTGAGAGACCAGTGGCTTTGTCCTGTCCTGTGTAAAACAGCTGCCTGGATGTCTACACTGGACACAGTTGCATTTGGATCATCCCTATTTCCAGAGCCCTCTGATTACCTGTGAAGCTGTCACCTGTTTCTCAGGCCCCTGGGATGTGCAGAGAAAAAGAGGGAATGGAAGCCCTGATAGCAATGACTTCTCTGCTTTCTCTCCCTAGAAATTCCACAGCAAACAATCCAAGGCACCCTCCAGTCTGAGAGCCAGCAGTGACCCCTGGGGGATGCCTCAATAACACAAAACCTGCTGATGGTGCTCTTAGGATGGCCCTGGATTATCCCATCACTTACCAACAGCCACATGTTCAGGTACTTCCTTGGCTGTAGGAGCAGCAGTGCCCTGACATAACATTGGAACCCATTCCCACCCTGTATCTTTCCATGTCTGAGTCATCCATGCTCCAAGTTCCCAGATGGAAACCCTCAAAAGACTCTTGAGACAGCCCCCTGCCACAGGTACTCTGTGCAGTGGCACCAGAAGGTGAATCATGTTGCCCACAGAGCCATGGAATGGGTCAGGCTTGAAGGAACCACAGTGGTCATCTGGTCCCACCTCCCTGCCCAAGCAGACTCATCCCAGAGCACAGGATTACACCCAGCCAGTTCTTGAATATCTCCAGTGAGGGAGACTCCACAGCTTCTCTAGGCAACCTGTTCCAGTGCCCAGTCACACAGTAAAGTTTTTCCTTGTGTTTATGTGGAATTCCCTGTGCATCACTTTCTGCTCATTGCCTCTTGTCCTATTTCTTGGCAGCACCAAGGAGAGCAGTGTAAGAGCTCAGCACATTTCCATGAGGTGATGATGGCTTGGGAGTGTGTGAGGAATCCTCTCCTCCTGGGACAGTTCCCTTGTGGGTGACTCTCAGGGGAGGAACATCTGATGGAGAACAGCAACGAGAGCAAACAGCAGAGCTGGAGGCTCCATTCTATGGCTTGTGACCACAGCAGACACGTGGGGCCATCACACTGCTCAGGACCAGCAGCCACATAAAAACCAGCCCAGGACACCAGGCAGTGGCTGGGGTCAAAGGAGCCATGATTAAACACCCTTCCTGAGCTATTCCAATTCTTCAAGATGCAGGAAACTGATAACCAAGGCAAATAAATTCTTCCTGAGAATTAACTCTTTGAGTCACTTATGTATTTGTAGGCAACTGCGCAGTAAGGTCCATTTCTTACCAATCATTAATCATTTCTTACCCAAATAATTTCTACCAAAATATATATATATATACGTAAAAGCATGCACAAAAACTGTGGAACAGCAGGGAAAAAATTCTAGAGAAAGAAACTTTTGAGCTCTTCTTCAGTTTTGTGGGCAAGTTTTGGGTTTTTTCACACTACAACCAGTCCAGATTTTCTTCCCCAAGTTCATTTTGATGTAAATTTTTTAAAGTTTACTTTTATTCCTATAGAAAAAAAAGGGGATGGGAGGAAAAAAAAATTCATTTTTTGTTGTCTGTTGTCAAAAATAATATTCCTAATAGAAGCATATTTTTGTTAAAATTTGAAAGAAAACATAAAAGATAACAAGGGGCTTCAGCTATTAAAACCCATGGGGGACAAATTTTGGTATGGAGTTTTGGAGATTTCACTTTTATAAACTTCATTGCTTTTTTTGCTCAAGACAAACCTCAGAATTTGGGGTGAATAAATATTTCATTTTTCCTCCCTCTTTCTGGAACAAAATACTCTTTAAATTTCTGTCCCAGAGCCATACCTCATGGCCCAAACCCAAACCTAAGAGAAGACCACACACAAGGACCAGGCTGAGCTGGTCCCTCTCCTTGGTTGCTCAGCTGTCCTGCCTGGTGGCTTCAAGACACTGAGAAGAGCAATGTGTGGGTCATGTAGTGGGGTTAGTGAATAATATTTAATTGTTTGGTTTTATAAAGCAGTATTAAATACTATGGAATCCCAAAGGGCTTAATCATTGTGATAGAACTACAGCATTTGTCAAAAAAACTGTCTTGCTGAACCAACATTCAGTTTCAAGCAGGGCACCAATCAATCTCAGGATCACAAGGATGAAGAGAAACTGGAAGAAAAACTTAGCCTGGACAGTGGCACTGCAGCAGCAGTGTTTTGTGCATTGCCAGACTATTCCCCCCCCAGCCCAATCCCATACAGTATCCCAAACTTTCCCCCACATTGGGAAGCTCTGCCTCTTCCCAGTGTTTCCTAGCTTGCCAGGTGAGAGGCTTTTTTCCTGCTCAAATCCTGTCCCCAGCCAGCTCCCCAAACCTGCCGAGGCTTTGGTTTGTCAATGAAATCAAGGAACTGATGCCCAACTGCCCCAGATGCTGCACAACAGAACTCCCAGGCAAGGACTTCATGCAAAACTTTCCCTTTTCCTTGTTGTTTTGCTATTCCCTTATAATTACCAGATGAATTAGCTGCAAGCCTAGGCAGATAGTTAAAATCCCACTTTGCTTGCTCACTATCCACTCTCTTCTTCCTCTGTTTAATGCTCCTGCCAGCAGTGATTTCATTGACTCCAACCACAATAGCCTCTTCCCTCCCCTCAGGCCAGGAGCACACCTCTGTCATGAAAAATTTCCCTCCTGTCTTGTACCTTCAGCCTGATCTGCCTGCAGCCTGACCTGCAGGCTGTTTTTCTTCTCACCACTTAAAATGCTTTTGAAACAAAGACTCCCTAATCCCCCCAGCCCAGCCAGGCACCTCTGGGAAGCCCCTCCTGGTAGTGCAGGGGGAGCCCTAACCTCAGCAGGAGGGACAGGGCACCCCATAAGCTGGTGGGACCAGGTGAATGGAGGCTGTGCAGGAAACAGGATCTCTTGAGGTGGTGGGGATGGAGCAGGACACAGAGGTGAAGCCATAAGATGGTGATTTGGGGGGGAAAGAGCAGAGATGCTCACACCTGGCCACTGCCCAGCCCTACAGTCCCAAATGGAAAGTGCTGACCACATGTCTATGATGGTGGAGAAGCTGGTTGAGGTTGTGACAACCCTATCTGCCTTTAAGACTGCTCCACAAATGACCAAAATCTAAGATTCTGTGCAATGACTTCAAAGTGCATATGGTACAGGAAAAAAAGTCTCCAGCCATGACAGACTGGTGTTCATCACATCATTTCCTAGTGAGAAGGGCAGAGAGATGATTCAGACTCAAATCAGACTGGACAAGTATGAATCACAGCATTTGCCTCACATTCCTTCCTGCAAAACCATCCCTGCCTGCTGCTGCTTGGGGCTGGGAGAATCAATACAGGCATTTCTTTAATTTAAGGGTCCACAGAAGTTTAGTTAATTCATTTCCATCTGCCACTGCTGAAATGCTGTGGACACTGGAGTCCTCCAGCTGAGATGGGAATCTTTGTCTCAGACAGTATTTGATACAGGGAGGCAGCAGCATCCAATGTTCTACCACAATGATGAAGCCCTTGGGATTCTGTAGTATTTAATATTGCTTTATAAAGCCAAATCATTAAATATTATTGGTCTCAGGGTCCTTTTAGAAGGTTACCAACAAGGCCAGCTCCATCTGGTAGTGCCACCCTGAGTATAAACAATGAGGGAGATGGATTTGGGCTTGAAACCTGGCTGGGATCCTGGTTACCCAAGGTAGGTGCAAAACCAGATACTGACCTCCCTTGTCAGCAGAGTAGGAAGCAGAGCTCTGCCTTCCCATCATCTCAGCCTTAAGGAGGGCCCTTGAGCAAGGACTGGAGATCTCATGATATCAGGAAACAAGAACCTTTCTTTTAAAAATGTCCAGTACAGTATGCCCTTGGGGAAAGGGCAGAAATGATTTTGCCCATTTCTTAATGCAAGTAGAGCATGAAGGACTGACTCATCTGAAGGAAAGCAGCAAGGCAGTGACATCACCCCAACCACCATCCAAATACTCTCTGATGGAACCAAAAATCTTACATCTACTTTGCAGATGCATCTGATTGGTATCCCTGGAAGCTTTCCCCCCATACACAGTGTTATATATCACATACATTTGGGTTTTGTTTGCATGAAACAGATTTTCATGATTCTGTAGGATGGAGCTGGTGGATTAACCTTCATAATTTAGCTTTTGAATAGGATTTGGTGAATTACAGTTCTCTGTAAGTCTTCTGAATGAAAAACCTGTGGTAAAGGAGCAGAAGATCACTATTTTTCCACTGCAGCAAGAACTTCAGCATTTAATCTCACCTTTTTCTCTGCCTGCTGCATTTGATGGGCTTAGGGAGAAGTGTCAGTGTTGAAGAGGCCATCTGTGATGTATGACTGAGACCTGAGATGTCAGGGGAAGGAAGGGATTTCTCTCCCAGGGATGACCAATAATATGCTTTTTCCTCACAGAATAAATGTTGAATTAAATAGTTGAGCAGAGCTTTGTGGTGGGGCCCAAGCTGGGAGGGAGGTGACATCCCTTAGTGCTATGGGAAGAAATCTTCAAAATAACATAAACTTATCAAGGAGAAAACAACAACTGGAGGTCTCCAGGGCATAACAGGGTAGATACAGATTTATGCAGGCACAGAAAAAGTCAAGAGACAAAATTTAGCATCACCTGCTTCCTTTCTCAGTCAGTTTGCTGCATTACACACCCTTCTTTGGAAGATAATCAGAGGACTGAATACTGTCCATTTTCGTTACACCAAACTTGCAGTGTACAAACTTTGCACAGATTTGCTTGTATTGTGTTTTTCTCAGCAGGCATGGCAAATCCTCATAGACCTAAAAGATTAAAAAAGGGCGGCTTGTCTCCCACTTCACAGGGAGGGAAACAGAGGGAGACAGAGGGAACCTGGGCCAAATCCGGGAAAAAGAGGAAAAAAAAAAAAAATAAGCTCTGCTCATCATTTTTTCCAGCTTGAAGAGTCTAGGAGAGGTTTGTAAAAGTTAGAAATTCAGCCTCCATCCAAAACAAGAACTGGGCATTTACATCCTGCCATAAAGTTCCTAAAGAAAAATAAAAATTAAAAAAAAATCAGCCACAAAAGGAGTCCTAAGAGGCCCAAACATATTTAGGTGGAGTGGAAGCCAAAATAACTGTCTCAAGTCCCAGATGAGCAGCACAGCAACACAGAGATACTTGAGATACGTACTTATCCAATGAAGGATGAAGGAGTTATGAGGTGCCACCAGCATGGCAGATCCCAGCAGAGGGTTCAGCAGCTTCCACCACAGAATTAGCTATTGCAAACAGGTCTTAATGGCTTTACCTTGTAGCCCCACAAAATCCAGAGGCTGGGGTCTACCACGGGCTTGCTCTTCCACTGCTTAATCAACTCCTAAGGAAAAGGGACTCAGGTGCAGCCTTCAGCCATCAACATAATCCCAGAGCATAAAAGATGAGCAGAGAACTAAAGGCTGCTTCAACAGTGGGGCGTCTGTGCTGTAAATGTCCCGTGAGACCAAGGCTGGCCTTCTTCCCAGGGCTGCAACCCTGGTGTTTTCATCACAGATCTCTCAGAGTGGGAAGGATTTGATCCCATTTGGTTGTTTTGGTTTCTTTACTCGTTACACAACTGAGAAGTCCAGATTGCAAAGGATAACCTGAAAACTCTGGTCTTTTGTGTACAGCCCCAGAGGTCAAAGGAAGATCTGCTGCTGGTGGTGGCAAGAGATGGCAGATGGGGTAAATGCTCTCTTTCCTTTTAATCCAGTCTCTAGAATTTGGCTGGCCTAAGAGCTAAGGCTGAGGTGCCTTGGGTCCCCCATATCAGCTGCATCATGGACACATCCCAGTGCTGAGCAGACCCCACAGAAGGGATGTCAGTGCTGGCTGGACAATGTTCCTTGGCCTCTGGAGATAGGAAGTCACTTTTTCCTCACAGACCAAACAAGAGTCTCCCCAGGGAGCAAATCAGAGCACACGCCCTCCATCAGCAGGAGCCACTGCCAGCTGCTGTCATGGGGCCACCAGCCAAGAGCTGGGCTTGGGATCACTGTATCAAAATCCATTAACCTAATTATTGCTTGTGTTCCCGGGTGGGTGGAGAGGGACTGCAGCAAGGAGAGCAAACATGCCACAGCAGCAGGAGGTGCCTCTGCACAGCTGGTGCCAGGACTTGCAAGGAGGTTCTGCCTCTTCCCTTTTTCCCCAACACACACTCAAATTACAAACCTGCCAGCCCCCTGCTCAGCAAATGCCTCATTCTGCAAATAGAAACACGATGCCCAGAGGGTCTCACAGGCCTTGTTCAGGTTGATGCTTGTGAAGAAACTCCCCCATTCCTACCCATTCCAGGAAAAAAAACAGTGGCAACAGCAGCCACAGGTTAAGCCTGCCATGGGATGCCTGTGCAGGATCCAGACCTCAGCCCTGCACAGCACATATTCCAAGGGGACAGGAACAGAGCAGCCTGGTGTCCTTGACCACCTTCAGAGCATCACTGCTCAAATATCCCTGCACAGGAGGATATGATGGCATTTTCTCCTCAATGGCCTTCACTGAATGTCCCCACAGCAGATGTGGTCATCACAGGCAGGGTGATTCCCATGGGCTCAATGACAGAGAGCAGACTACATCTCACCTCTCTTCTGATTTAGATCAAATGTCTTACAGATACTCCAAAGAGCAGCCAAAATCCCAAACAGAAAGGCAGGACCAGAAGGGTACCAGAAAGGCCAGAACAACCAGTTGACATGTATGTGGCAAGGGTGGAACAGGCTAGTTTCAACCTTCTGGCTGGGCTTGGGGAGATTTCAGGTGGATTTAACAGCTCTCAGCTGTGCTTTGGTCTGTTGGCTTCAACAAGAGAATAATCAGACTACTGCTGAGCATGTCCAATACCCTTCCCTCCTGGGATAAAACCCAACATGGACACAAAGTCATCATTCCCCTTATGTATCTGGGGAACTCCGTGCCAGACCATTTAAGCAGCAGGGCAGAAAAGATTCTTGGGATGTAGGAAACCAATGGAGAGCATTTCTCCTATGGGACATCTTTGCATAATTGCACCTGAAAAACCACTCTACCAGCAGATAGCTTCTGGCCATGGCTCAGCAGTGACCTTGAGATGAGGGGTCAGTAACACCAAAGGTTGGATTTACACCTGTGGAACAGCGTGTCTGCTCCCACCATCCCACTGTACCCCATACTGAAAACAGAGGTAGTCATCACCTCAGAGGTGTGTACAAGGGTTATCTCACTACCCTGTCCATCTCAAACAGCACATGAAGATGCCTGATGTCAGCACTCTTTATTGAATCACACCCAAACTCCTGGGCCAGGATTCTGGGAAGCAACAGGAAAACACAGCAAGGTACCACTGCCAGCCTACACCAACAGCCGCAGAGCACAGAGCAGCAGTCACATCCCCACCAGCCCTGGGCTTCACGTGTCACTGATTGACTCAAGTTTTAATTATGCCCCAATATCTCCATGTCTCCCAAAACACAAAGCTTTCAGCCAGGCAGTTCCTGCCAGCCGAAATTTCATAAAGAGCAGCGAGTGACTAAGACAGCCCAACCTTCAAGTCAGATGCTAACAGCTTTGGACAAGTGTGGGATTTTTACACCCCTATCTGCAGGAAAATCTGATGTTTAGTGCCCTGACTGTGAGCAGGTCACTCTTAAACCCCTGAACATCCCAGGCAAAAAAAAAAAAAAAAAAAAAAAAAAAAAAAAAAAAAAAAAAAAAAAAAACCCACAAAAAAAAAAAAAAAAANAAAAAAAGAGCGCCGGAGGGGAATTGTACTGGCTCTAATCCCTTCTGCCATTCTGCATATTCATGGAACATTGTCATAACACATCAGCAGGACAAAAGGTCTGTCGGCACCTCCTCCTCATTCCTTTGATAAACCACGAGACAAATGCTGAGTAAACACTTGGAATCCATTCACTGCACTATTCTCATCGGGATGAGAAAGGGCTCCTCTTTCTTGCAGGCCCAGAGCTGCTCAGCCTAATAAAGTACGGCCCACGGCCCGTGAAAAGAGAGGCCTATGGATGATGAAAACATGGATTATCTCATTTCACCCTCCTTGTATCAGACCCTGCTCACATTCTGAGTGCACTTGGTCTGACATGCAATTACACACATAAAAAAAATGATAATAATAAAATTTAAAAAAAAGAAAAAGAACCAAGTGAAGGGGTGTTTAACAAACGGGGGGAACTGTCCATGAAATTTCACAGATGAACTTTTCCTAGTGGGAAAGCAATTTGTTTCTGTCCCAGCCATCACCAAGAGCTCTCATTGATATCAGCATTTCCCTTAATATTGCAGTTGATGGGAGAAGAGACAATGCTTAGGACAAGGCTTTGCAGGTCACTATGGCCTGATTCCTGCTGGCACTGAGCATCCCAGGAACAGCTCCCTGGCCATGCTGCTGCTGCAGCTCTCTGCCTGGCAGTGGGAGCAGGCAGAGTCCCATTCTCCTCACACAACTGGAAATCAAGAGCCCTCAGGTCAGACAAGCACCTGGAAAAGGAGGAATGACTTCCGTGCTTGAGGAGGGATAAAATCACCTCAGTGGTTCAGGATCTCCAGGTGAAAACTACAATGCCAGCCAAGCAGAGGTTGGGGCATGGGATCTCCTGTGGTAGAAGTAAAACTCCAGTCTGGAGCCCCTTTAGTCAGGCTTGGAGCCCACTAGAGTCAAGAGCAGGCTGGTGAGGCTGGGAGAAGCACAGCAACTTTCCCCTCACCCCACAGGTAGGCAGAGAGACCAGAGACACATTGCCAGATAACCAATAATAGCCTCAAAATCAGCATAAAAATCCTCCTTACCTTTAGGCACTCAGTGACCTGACCCAGTTACACAGGACATCCACGACCAAAGCTGACCCCAAGTGCTTTCCAACACCTACAGCCACCTCCCCTGTTGCCCAGGTTTCCGGAGGGTGAGCTAAAAAAGCCTGCAATAAAACAAAGAAAATAATTTAATAACCCAAAACAGGGCAAGGAACTGGTTCTTTTGAAAGCAATCATCTGAAATAAATATTTTCCATTTAAATACGATCCTTTATTTAAGAATATGAGCAATTTTCAAAGGGAAAATAAAATTCAGAGATGGTACATGGGGAGCAAGCACACTTAGTGCAATTGTGCCCATAATTAAAAACAAGACATGGTTATGAATTACTGCCAAATTATGGAGAAACAATAAATAGACTGCTGATTAACTAGGGTCTCTTTGTTAAATAAATGGCTCATAATCCTGTCCACTAACTGCAGGATAAGTATGTAAATAGTGTATTCAATGCTTTGTCTCTGGAAAATCCTTAAATTCACCCTTTAAGTTTCAAACAGCCAGCAAAAAGCATAAGCAGTTGTTCCTCGACTTGGCACATTAGCCGTGAACGTCGCTATTCAAATATTTGCGTTTTACAAGGTGTTTGTTACAAAACCTCCCGGAGAACTCGGCGCAGTCTCACGGCAGCTCCAGGCGCTCGCTCCAGCCCCGGCCAGGCAGGCGATGCCGCCTGTTTGTGTTTTTTGGATTTTTTTTTTTTTTTTTTTTTTTTTTTTTTTTTTTTTTTTTTTTTTTTTTTTTTTTTTTTTTTTTTTT
>VWYO01015540.1:26139-46448 GCA_013400275.1 Rhadina sibilatrix | reverse complement strand
AAGAAGGGAAAAAAAGACAAAAAACAACCAAAACCAAGCTTCAGATGATTTCTAACCGGATTTCATGCTCCCCGAGTGCCTGGCAGGCTTTCCAGTCACGAAGGTTTTAGGGCACCAAAGTCCCTCTCCTTAAGTAACTCCTTAGTTATCAAACTCCTCAGCAACTCGAGAGCCTTGGAGCATTTACTGGTGGGGGAAAGTGACCAAGAGCATGGGAAAGACCTGAGCTTGATAGGGACCTCTGC
This sequence comes from Rhadina sibilatrix, assembly GCA_013400275.1. Taxonomy (NCBI): domain Eukaryota; kingdom Metazoa; phylum Chordata; class Aves; order Passeriformes; family Phylloscopidae; genus Rhadina; species Rhadina sibilatrix. The sequence goes on along the minus strand of VWYO01015540.1, from coordinate 46,203 downwards.
CTAAGGGAGCCCAAGGTTTTGGGCTCCAGTGACCACTCTGCCTCCAGTAATGCCCTATGAAAGGCAGCTCCTGAACCTTGGACACTGGTTAAAAACCCCTTCCCCTCAGACAGCCCAAAGGATCCAGCAACTTTACCCAAGCAAACGAATGCAGTAACAACCAAACCGAGAGCTCTCACCTCTCTCCTTCCCCGGATCCCAAAGCTGGGGCTGCAGGACCACTACTTTCTTCGCTGTGTGTGATATCCCGTCAGCAATTCCACACTGACTTCTGGGGACCAGTAGGAGCCCGGTTAGTAAATGCCTGTCCTCACCCATCTGAGCTGGATTCGCTGCTGGAACCAATTAGAACAATTAGCAGCACATCAGCGTTTGTGCTAAGGACTCTCACATGTGGGTATTTGCCGAAGACCTTACCCATTTCCTTGCCCGTCAGCATCTCCTCTGCTCTTTGTGGGGGCTCTCATCTCCCCACTTTTACCCCGTACCCCCGGAGCTCATGTTGTTAAGGGACTCATATTGCTCAGGGAGGGAACAGCGTGGAGGGAACAGCATCGTAGATAAGGCAAGAGTTAATGAATTGCTCATGATGGAAGAATAACAACTAAGCTAATTAAGGACCCTCATTAGCTGCTGTAGTGACCCTGTGCCTGCTCAGATAGCAGAAACCTACCCATTCTCCCAAAGAGACCCAAAATTTCCCTTCTCTGGAGCAGTCTCTATCACAGTGTCAGTTAACGGATGCATCATTTTCCCCTAATTTTCAAAATTAAGGCTATGACTTTTAATTATTATTAGTAGTAGTTAATGTCACTTGTGCCTTATCATTTTCATTAACTTTTTACGATGTTTTTAACTTTTAAAACCACATGTCGTCTAAAACAAAATTATCTACTCTTTTCTTCTGCAGTGCAGATGGACTTTAGCAGGCTAGACGTGACTGCTGACAGATACCACATCCTTCAAGGACAACTGGATACCCAAGATAGTTTTAGTTCTCAGATTCTGCCCACAACTATGATAAATTGTTCTTGAGGCACTTCTCTAAAAGCATCAGCAGGTTTTCTAAAAATTGCATTGATAAATTTCCCAGAAAAAAATGCCCTCTCCTCTCAGTCTTTTGGAAAAACAGCAGAATTAACATCCTGACTTAAACACCTGGACTAACTTTGGAGGTAAATGATTCCTGGTTCCTTGAAGAGATGCAGTGAATTCTCCCAAACCCCAGTAAGCCTGTCCTTAAGGGACCTTGTCCTATTAACTGTGGTGAGCTAGGAGCCAGTTTGGTCAAATTTGAGCAGTTGCCTTTTGCAAAGGCTATTTCTCCTTTTGCCAGACACGTACAATGTACTTCTGCCAAATTTGAGAGTCCCTTTGTCCATTGATCTCCCCATCTGTATACAGGCTGCTTAGAAAATGGGAAGACATCTAAGCAGAGAGGAATAGATCTGCTGCAAAGGGGCTACAAATTCCTTAGTGCTGAGCCCCTAGCAGTGCTGCTCTGCTGTCTCTCTGAGAAGTGACACAAAACCCAGACATCACTGAACAGCAGAGATGCTGAGCTTCCCCAGGGGCTGGCTGCTGGTACCAGCCCTGCTCATGCCCCACGGTCAGAATTACTGGTCATGCCCCAGGACAAAGTGTTGTCACAACAAAGTCTAACCCTGCTGGCACCTCCACACTTCTCATTTCTGCCCTGCACCAGCCAAGATGCCAACCCCATTCTGTCTCTTCCCATTCCCCTACCCCGAGGTCATTTTGGGAAAGAATGGGCTTGTTATTTCTGAAGGACACTCAGGTAGCATCTGCACAGCCATGCCTGAAGAGTAAACTAGTCCATGCTTTTCCATCAGAGTCATTTGGAAGGAATAATAGGATAGAATGGCAACTAGAAAATTTTGACAAAAAAATCTATCAACAGACAAAGTAATTAAGGTTTTGACTGTGTTGCTACTGTCTTTTCTCTCTAAAATTTTCCTGTGGAAGGGAATCAGGTGCTTACCACTCAGCTCTTCCCTGCAGCTTCAATTTCAGTGTGCCCTGTGCCATCCCAGGGTGGGATGACCTCACTTCTGAGGCACTCAGGGATAGACACCAGGAATACTTCTCTGTCATAGTACCAGGTATCAAACTCCTTCACTAGTGGCAAACTCTCACTCAAGATTATCTCAAAACGTTACCTTTTGGTTCATGTTGTCAAAAATGTAGTTGCACAGAACAGCCAAAATAATTAAGTTGTCCCCATCTATTTGTCCTCATTAGATACAATTAAATAAAATGATAAAAAATAAAAAGAAGAGGCATGGCAATGACTGCTGTCAAGTTACCAATATAGCAGATCCACCTCAGTGCAACAGAAACTAATCAAAAAATCTATTTCTTTATAAGGATTTTTTTTAAAGAAGTTACACTGTTAAAAATAGTCGGGCTTTTAAATTAAAAGCCAGGTCTTTCAATAGACGGGCAGTACTGTGCATCCCATGAATGCCACTTCCAAGCTGCATCCTGCTCTCCGCGAGCCTTGCACCCCTCCTTGTGGTGCATCGAAGCAACTGTCATGTGAGGAAAATTCTCTGCTGGGCTCTGGCTCCCAAGAAAGAGCACGGAGACATCCATCATCTCTGGCACCAAGCACCACCCTCTCCGTGTTGTGAACGTCTCTGAGCTACAGATATAAACAACTTCTGCTTCTTACTAGAAGTCAACTCTAAGCACACGTTTCAAACATCATTAAACTGAAGGGAGTGGAAATGTGTGACACATTGAAACAGTTACACTTCTCAAACTTAATGTTTATTTAAAGGTTACTTTTGGATGAAAGCTGGTTAGAGAATAAATAACAGATGCTGAAAGCATCCATTATGTATTTTTGCAATTAGCAGAAAATCTTGGTACTTTTCTTAAAGAACATACATAATTTTGTGGGATGCTTATTGCTGGAAGCAATCTGCCCTGGCTGGCAAGAGCAGCATCCAAAAGCCCAGGGAAGCTTCACAAGGAGTCACACATAGAAAGCCAAAAGCAATCCTTGCTTCAGGAACAGCACTTAAACCCCTGTGCTTGCTGTTGCAAGGAAGTGGTCAAATGCACTTTCTTTCCACAGAAAATTTTAAATTAGAAAGAACATGGTGAAATCACTCCTGTTTCTTTTCCACAGACATTTTGATTACCCAGCAAAAAAGTGGTTCCTGATTATACTGCATTTGAAAAATGCACCCAGAATGTTTCATGCCACTGTTGTGTTCCTGCCCAAAGGGCTTCTTCCATGGCGCAGCTACCACCTCCCCTCTTAGGGTATAGAGATACTGCTATACCTTGGGAACTCTGGTGCATCCAGCATGCATTGTCTGGAAGGGAAAATGGAAGTAAGGAAACCACTTCAGCTCCTAGAAAGTATCATAAAATATCCTCAAAAAGTATCCTCACAAAATTTTGTGTGCGGAACGTGAGGTGGAGCAGCAGCTTTAACTGTGCCATTCCTCCCTCTCTTGTGATTTCCATCACATCCAAATGAAGCTGGAGGAGGTATTCAGACAGAACAGAGGTATTTGAGTTAGAACATACTACAGACCTCAGCATACTTGGTGACCATAGCTGGGAACTTCAGCTGGTTCTGGTTTAAGAAGACAACAGTAGCAATGCCCTGAACAGAAAGCTAAAGAGTTGCCCTCTGCTCCATATACCCTGGTAGATCCTGGTAGTCCTGAAGACTTCTACCATAGACTAAGATTTAATCCTAAGACTTGATGTAATTCTAACCCCAAACCTCTTTTTATACCTCTTGGCACTAAATAAAAGTGCATGGAGAGAACAGAAGTTGTCCAAGACACCGTTTTCATGCACCATACCCAGCCCATCACACTTTGGTAGTCACACAGCAATCTGTGCCATTTCTTACCACAGAGAAACAGCATTGTGTTAAAAAGCCCTCCAGAGTAAAGCAGATAATATCTTTTGGGATGGTGCCTTGAATTTTCCAAGAGTTGTCTCGCTGCAGCAGTTATTACAAGAAACTAAACCAAACCCTCCTATTTGTAATTTGGATAGAAAAAGCACAACTCAAGCTGGTATTTGGTTTAGGACTGAAGGGTTCACACAGTGCTTAAGAAGCATTTTAGACAAAAGCAAGCTTTCTGCCAAACATTTGAGGGGGAAGAGAAAATTTCTGCTTTGCTGTCTGAACACAGGTTTAAGCCAGGATGACGAAACTGCCTGGCATTGCTGCCCACAGTGAAATGCACTGTACCTCTCACACCTCACATGCAAGGCTCATGTTGCCTTCATCCTGCCCAGTTTAATTTCTACAGTGTTATCCTGAAGAAAAATTCCTGTCTCCACAATCCCTGGCTTTAAAGGTGGCAGACTCAATGAGGGGAGATGAGGAACATATAGACAGGGAGTGCTTTTGCATTAATTTCTATACTGCACAATCATGAAATAGCTGGACCTCACAAGCACTGCTGCCCTGTAGAACAGGTATTTATCTAAAGCTGAACTCTTACGAGTGAAACAGAATTGACTGAGCTTCTCTAAGCATCTTCCCTCCCTTCCTCAACCAACTCACTTGCCTCCACTGATGCACAACTGGTCACTGCTGGTTTAACTTCTAGTGACTGAGGAGGTTTTCTCATACAGCTTCTGCTAAGCACTGTGCTGAAGCAAGGCAGACATAGTTGATCTGACTCACACAGGAGAAAAGAGCAGAGGTACTACACAGAGATTTCCTGTAGCTGGAAAAAAAAAAAAAAAGAAAAAAAAAAGCAATGTGTTTTATGTCGGTTTTGTAACAGCTTATGTACCAAGTTCATGTCAGAAACAGGTTCAGATTGCTTCAGATGAAGGTTTAAAGGTTTTCTTTATTTAGCAAGGCACATAGAGATTGGCAAGGGCACCCTCTTCCCCATGCCAAAGAGCATCTGCAATTCAGAAAGGTAAGGTAAAGGCATTAAAAGGCAGAAAGCAAAGAGGATAGAGCATACCTCAGCTGAGCAGATTAGAACACTCAATAAAGACAGCTATTGTTGCCAACAGAAATACTCTACAAATACACAGAATGAAACCCACCATCTTAAACTAAGTAATCCATGAAAAATAGCAGAGAGATGCAAGATTAAATCCTTCCATGCTCTCCTGTCTCCACTGGAAGGCTTACAAAGGTCTGCAGATCTCAAGAGTGTGCACATTGCTGCTCTATGAAACCACGTATTAATATTTTTATATTATCTAATGTTTTGTCTCCTTTGTTACCTGATCAGGCAATTCCTCTTCACGTTTTTCAGTCTCGCAGTTTTCATTATCAGCCATTAACCCTGGGATGTTTGGACTGAGGCAAGGGCACAGCCCTGGGTCTCCAAATCCTGCTGCCCCACAGCTTGAAGAAATCACCTCCTTGTGCCAAGGAGCCAACGGTTGCCCCCCCGAGGCAAAAGGCCAGCAGAGCTGTCACAGATCATATCATCTCCAGAGACATCTGTGCCACAGCAGGGACCAAACTGGTACTGAAGCCCACACCAGAGGAGGAAAGTAATCCCCTAAGCTGCAACTTTCCTAAATGCTGGCAGCCAGAAACTGCCAACCGGTAATGACAGCTGGCAGCTCTGGTCTGAACTGAGTTTTTTCCATTTAACTCTCCCCTTTTCCCCAGTTCAGCCTGGGCAGCAGCACACAGATGGCCCCACTGTTGTAAAACACAGAATTTTCCACGAGACCTTGGAACTCCCTCATGAGCCAGCTCTTCTTATTAAGGACAAATTGTTCCTAGTAGGGGATATCTTACACTGAGACAATCCTCAAGTGCATGCTTATGGTTTTCTCTGCTTGCTCCTACTCCCAAAGTGGGAGACTTAATTTAAAATCTCTGTATAAAAGGTGTAAATCTGATGGGCAGCTTTGTCCCTTTCAGTCCGTCCCTGAGGAGATGCTACAACTTCAGGGTGAGATTTCAGCAAAAGTTTAATCTCTGCAGATTTACCAGCAGAAAGGTATCTACCATCACTGAAAAAAAAATCCCCTGCCTTTCCCCAGCCCTTTCAGACCAGTGTAAAAGTCTGAAAGTGACTGAAAATCTTTCCAGTATAAAGATTCAAGTTGGAAGGGATGGACTCAAAGATCTATCTTAGAGGTCTTTTCCAACCCAAATGATTCTACGATTTTAAGTTCAACAAATTGTTTAATGGGAAGCTACATGTGACAAAACAACCTCTTTTGTAAGAGACCTTCACAAAAAACAGGTTGCTTTAAAATGAACCTGGCAGCCTCTCAGTTTCTTTTATAGTGAATATGATGCTGTGCCCATCTCCTTTACAAACAGCCTGGAGTACAGCACATAGGCACGGGCTGCAGAGCCAGCAGGATGGCAGTCAGATCAGCTGCTGATTTAGCAAGGAATCATGAGAAATCCAGACCAACAGCAGGTGCACAATAGGTTTGTGTCTCCTAGACCATTCCAAGTCACTTTTCTTTCACATATGTGCCAAATGAATTATCACTGCACAACTATATGAATACAGTCATTTGATAAAACTGTATAATCAAGAAAAGGTACCAATTCCACAGGCCTGATCTTCTCCTCAGCCCAAAAGGATCTTCAGGACTCCAGTGTTGATGAGGAAATCTGAACTTTTATACACATACCTGTGCATGTGGCCACATGAAGTATTTAATTCTAATAAATACTCACTTTATCTAGATGGATATATATGAAAAACATCTCTTGTGACAGATAACTGTAAGGCAAGCACTCATTAAGCCACAGGACAAAGTTTATTGGATCTCCTCAATTTCTTTATACAGTTTTGCTGCTAAATGGACACAACACATTGGCATACTGCCTTTAATTTTTATTTCAATCATAAGTCCATCTTGAAAGAAGTGTTAACACATTTAATGGCATCTTCAATAAATAAAATGACAAAAAAATCTAGTCCTTGCACAGACACATTACAATCCACTCCAAATTCAATACTGCCAAAACATTGTTGGGTGTTTTTCTAAAAATTGCTTCAGAGGTGTTTTTTTGTTTCAGCACTTAAATACACAGAAAAGTATATGATGAGAGACAATTCTGAACAGAACTCGTAAAAACCAATAACTTAGAAGCAAGACTTAATTAAATCTCTCCAATTGGATTAAAGAATCCAGTTTGAAGTATTTTTTGAAAAACCCTGATTCTAACCTTCATGTTAAAACATGCAGCTTCACTGGATCCTATCCATGTCAGCATACTTATACAGCAAGAGTTAAATTCCAGGTATTCTTTCTTTTTTTTTTTTTAAGGCGAAATTCATAAAGTGAGAGCATTGGCCTCCCACACTCACAAAAGCAGTCATGGTCCATATATTCTGCAGCAGTAAACAGCTATTTGTGGCCAGTCCTTTGCCTGAACTCCTTCCAGACTGGAAAAGCTACTGCAGTTTACCCTTGTTTCTGCATTCATCTCTTCCCCAGCCCAGCAGCCTCAACAACCCCAGCAAGATGAAAATCCCTGAAAATAGAAACCCGACTGCACGATGAGGACCATCACATCTGATTTTAATTAAAAGCTAAGCTTAATTTAATCATTTTCCTAAATAGAGAAAGTAATGACTAAAGAAAAGCTGAGCAGTCAAGATTTCCAAATTGCAATTCTGTGTAATTAGTATGTCACAAACCAATTAGAGCATCAGTTAATGTAGGAACAATCACTCTAGCACCAAAATCAGTTAAAACTCCCATCTTCAGGCCATCAGCGGAAGCTTAGGGCACAAAAGGAATGCATGGTTGGGCCCCTCCTAGACCTATGCATACTACACAGGGGACAGAAAACAAAAGACAGAATTGCACCACATCTGTGCAAACATTTCAACATTTCAGGTTGTTTCAACCAGTTCCCCGTTCACCCCAGCTCCTCCTGCTGGATGCCCTTGGCTTATTCAAGAGAACATAAGGAAGCAGGACTCTGTTTCAGGGAATGAAACCTTTTTCTGCAATTATCTTCTCCTAAGCTGACCACATCGTAACAAAAGTGCAATAACTTACAAACTTCTCAAACAAACAGCTATTAAAATTACACATTTTTAGGGAAATATATTCACTAGTTTAACCATAAAAATATTTCCCCAGGTAACAAACCTTAAAGCATTTGGTAACACAGTATTTCAATAATAATAGAGAAAAACCCTTCCACTTGTTACAAATGACAGAACTGTCAAAAGATTTTGCTTACTGTACACTATTTAAGAAATTTGCCATCTTGTGAAGACTATGCTGTAGTTAAGAACATAACTATAATTTAAGATAAATGAGTATTGAAGTACTAAATTGACTTTCTTAATCTTTTGCAAATGAAAACAAGGAAAAATCCAGGGCCATGCCATCCAAGAACTTGCAAGACAGTTTACATCCAGAGTCAAAAGGAAGCACCACTTTCCATAAAGTACTTTGTATGTCTGTTCCTGGAAAGCATATTTAATAGTTTTTTGAGAACTGCTAAAACAGATTCTCACACTAATTGTAGCTTGACTTAGAGAATTCAGGTCTGGGAACACAAGGGAATTTTCAGCAAAATTATACTTTGGAAAAAAAAACAAAACAACCTGCTAAATTTGGTCCAAGTATCCAAAGGAAAACAAGGTATATGGGTCCTTCATTGCTTAATGCTGCTCTTCAGTTGATCCTTAAAAAGAAAGTAGGTGTACAGCAATAAGGAAGAAGGAGAACTGCCCATGACAGACACAGAACTGCAACAGAATGAACAGTTTCTTCAGGAAGATGTATTAACTGTGATTCTGCCATGTGAGTAACTGAACTTGCACTAATGGAGAACCCTGAAACTTGTATACTATAGCCACAAGAAATGATTTCCTATTTATAAAACAGATCCATTTCTAATCAACTGTTTTACCAATCATCATCAGATATGTGGAAAAAAAATAAAAAAAATCTTTTAAAATAATTACAAAGAGTGGACTGCAGTAGCAGCTATTCAAGCGAGATTCAAGCACAAGTTTAAATGAAGTTTCAAGCTGGGAGTTAGCCTTCTTTGTCGAAAATTTGTACAACTTTTTCAAAAACCTAAAAAGATAAAGAAGAATTTTATGAAGCATTCATCAGTTGCTCCAAGTGAAACCAACATAAACAGCATTTGACAGTAGTTTTAAAAAAAAATATATATGGTTTTTTTAGAACATTCACAGTAATTCTTCGACAGTGAAATTAGCATCAATTTTGGGAAGCAGACAGAAGAGCAGCACTACTTCAGAAGAGCGAAGGCTCATGAAAATGAAAAAGCCAAGACCCTGTTAAACACAGAAACACTGGAAATGTGTTTAGTCCAGCTCACACTCGAGCAGAACAAATCAATTTCCTCAAGTTATTCACATCTTACTCGGTCCTTCAAGAGTCAAATCAAGAGCTCCACAACATCCCTGAGTAACAGCATAAGTGCTTAATTAGCAAGCTAATCACACACACACATCTCAGAAGAATGCCAAAATATGCACCCTCCCACCCTGTCACCCCCATGGTTTTTTGGCATAGATACTTACTTCATCAACAGATTTAGAGGCATCCACTTTTCTGACTTTCCCCATTCTCTCGTACAGATCTATGATAGGCTTAGTAGACTGCAGATATGTATGAATTCTAAGAGAAAGCAGAGGGAGAAAAAAACCCACATTACAAAGTAAAATATAAAGAGAAGAGAAGTGCAAAGTTTTGAAGACTGTACCTCTTTTCCAGGCTCTCCCGGTTATCATCACTCCTGCCACTGCTCTTGCCTCTTTCAAGACAGCGGCCGATACAGATCTACAAAAATCCAGCAAAAGGATGATTACAGCCAGGAACACAAGCTGCCATCCTGAGAGCAGGAACAAACAAAAATCCTGAGAATCTGAATTGGCCTGGCACACAAAATAAAGTCCAGATCTGGTGGACGTAACCAGAACTCACATGGGAAGCTAGTTTCTTCTAGAGAAGAAGGATGATGGTTTACAATCCAGTCTATGAGAATGGGATTGGGGTCAGAGGAAGTAAAAACAGCATCAAGCTCTGTGATTTGACTGGATCCTCGATCTGAGACATTAAAAAAGAAAATAAGCTTATTTTTAAGGATGTGTTCAGGCTTTCTGAAGAGCAGCATGTCCAGTGGGACTAATAATATCTGTCTGCACTAAAGGAAAGTCACTGTATGTTCTCCCAAGAATTTTGTAAGGCAAACTGACAATACTAAGTTATTGTCAGTTAAAATGTTCTTAACTGACATTGCTATAATGAAGACCTCAAAATCTAAGTAAAAAAATGAAGAACTAACCATAGCTAGAAGTGTCCCAATGAACTAAGTTTTTTACATCTTTAGCGAAATAAGCAAAGCTGAGACATGTACACTCTGTGAATACATTTATCCTACTTATGCAAGAGGACAATGGTTAAAAATTATTTTTTCCTACACAGTACAATCATGGTAAGGACCATTTAGGCATTGTGTATTTTTAGATGTAGTAAAAAATTAGAATCACAAAATTAATGCTCCAACAAGTAAAAAAATTAATTTAGTCTTATTTAAGGTTTTAATAGAAAAATAGTAATCCCTCACATGCTCTTTAAGATTACAAAACAATTGCAATTAAGTTAAAAAAATATAACAAAATCTCAGGAAGTTGGAGAAAGGGGTAAAAGGAAAAAAATCAGCTTAAGGGGCTGGGATACTCATAACAGTTTTTATGCTCAAGGGCACTGACAAATTAAAAAGACAGCACATCATGGCACTTGTTAAATGAATGTAATGCATCACTGTCAAAATGCCCTTGTAATTTAATGACCTGCTGAATAAAATGTTGATTACTGACTATCTTATAGCACAGGTAGTAACTATGAAAATAAAGATTGCTCTGCACTTTAGAATTAAAGCAGACAGTGTACCAAGTTCATTTTGGACTAAACAACAAATTACTAAGAGCAAGCAGAGAAATATTTTCTGAAAAAAGCCCAAATAATTTTGTAAAATGTATTTGAAGTTTTGATAAATTTTCTTTAAGAATGCAATTGCCTGAAGTACTTCCTCAATATACTTTATTCACATATGATTATACCAAGTGTCATTTAATTGTCTATTTCAATAAACAGGCAGCTTTTCATCTGCTAAAACAAGTTGCCAAAAAATCCTTCAAACACATGGGCCAAGCTTTCCTCCTACTCTTACATTAGTCCATTCTGCCTGTCAGAGTTTAATTGTTCTTCTTGAATGATTCCCACAATCTTGCAAGAAAGGAAGTTACAGAATTACACACTTCATTACCTCATTGTCACAATCAAAAAAGAGAACAAAGGAAACATCCGCTTTTCCATCCATAGTCTTAGTCCAGCCTTGAAGATTATCTTCATTCCTGGGAAATCCATCAATCAAAAACTTGTTCTTCTGGGAATTGGCAGCCATTGTTTGATCCATAGCCTGATAAAAGATAATTCAATTCACAATCTCCTGCACATTCGCTGATTTATCTACTTATTAATTTACCCCCAAGATGTTGACATGGTAAGTTGAGAAGCATTTATTTTAGGATAATTGCAGATTTACAAAATGTGTTTTTGTTTCACTTTCAATGCATGCTGGATAATTCACTGATGCACCAACACAGCTATTGTTCAAATTGAATTAATTATTTCACAAAGCTCAAAAATCTCATAACAAACAAATCTTGTAATAAATCCCAGCTTTAAAGCTTATTTTCTACAAGATACTGGGAAGTGTCTTTACACAATAAGATACCAGAACATCCCTGATTTAGAGTTGATTCAAAGGGAAAAGCTCCAGATAAATTTAGTGCCATGAACAGCAGCCTTTTTTGACTTAAAAGAAATACTCCCACTGTTTTCATGGATATCCAATAGAGATTGAAGTTTTTCCTTTCATGAGAACATCAGTAGGTACTCTTCTCCTTCACCCGAGTATCTATTTTGATAAAACTCACAAATCTTAATGCCTTTAAGGCCTCTAACCTCCAATCAAATATGACTGAATGGACCAAGAGGTCCAAAAGCTAGTGCCGGGGAATAAGAAATACAGTTTCACTGATGCTCCTAGATCTACTAAAAATAAAGGAAAATAAAATTAACTCATTTTCACAAATCCCCAGGTATGGGGGGCCATCATTCTCCAGCAGTCAGAAAGAAACACAAGTGATTGCTGAGAGAGGCAGCTCCGTGTCTGCCCATTCACACCGCTCCCACTGGAGGAAAGGCAGTTCTGTCAGAACACAGCCACTGCTTTGTTGCTTAGTCTGCAGGAGTGACCCAGCAAGGAAACAGCCCTCTCCTTACCCTCTTCAGCAGGCTGATTGTTATTTCAACTGGCACGATCTCCCCCTCCTTAATGTAGTTCTCAATGAGTTCTCCATACTGGGAGCCCGGCCTTTTCCGCTCATCCCGGAGAAGGTCACCGGCAGAAAGATGCGTGTATCCGTATTTCTGCACCGGGAAAACAAACACAGGCTCCCCTCAGTCAGAGCATTTGTGCAAACCTAACATCAGTCAACAGTGTCAGCTCTATTTAGCCTTGCTTTGCAACAGAAAAACTCAGGGAATAGCAGCTTGCTGTGATGGATCTGTTCCATCTTCAGTTTGCAATCTGCCAACAGAGCTCACTCTGCACACAACACACAGAGAAAGGATCAGTCATTAAGAACGGAAAAGATCTCCAAGATCATCAAGTCTAACCTTTGACCAAACACCATTGTGACAACTAAACCAGAGCTTTAAGTGCCATGTCCAGCAGTTTCTTGAATGCTTCCACGAATGGTGACTCTACCACCTCCCTTGGCAGCCTGTTCCAGCGTCCAACAACCATTTCAGTGAGGAAATTCTTCCAGATGTCCAAACGGAACCTCCCCTGGTGCACCTTGAGGTCATTTCCTCTTGTCCTGTTGCTGGTTGCCTGGGAGAAGAGGCTGACTCTTATCTTAATATAAACTCCTTTCGAGGAGTTGTAAATGACAAGGTTTCCCCTAAGCCTCCTTTTCTTCAAGCTAAACACGCACAGCTCCTTCAGCTGCTGCTCATAGGACTCACTCTCCAGACTCTTCACCAGCTCCATTTACCCTTCTCTGGACACACTCCAGCACCTCAATGTCGTTTTGAGGTGAAGGACCCAGAACTGGACATCTTTGGGTAAAACACTCAACAGGGCTTTGGTCTGGTATTTGTGCACAGCTTTCAAAAGCAATTTTGTTATGTTTGGAAACAAGACAAGAATTTTGTTTAATTACCTACTTAAAGAAAACACATAGGATGACTGCAGGTCCTTTGGAGCTGGAGAAATGTCCCAAGCACAGGATAAGTCAGAAATCCCTATGTTCATATTGTGGTTCTGGCACCAACTTCCTCCCCTACCTTGGTGAAATCACCTATAACAGCACATACACTACTCCTGCCACTGCTACCTCCTTTCCTGGGATGACCACAGAGATCAGCCCTTGGGAAAACCAGTGACTTCTCCTAAGGATGACATGGTAGATGAAGGTAAATAGCTACACACTCTGTCATACCACATAGAGTAAACAAAGAGAGCAGAGAGATCAAGTTCAGATCTATCAATCTGATAGCAGTGTGCAGGAAAACAGCACACACCATTGCTCTTTCATCTCAAGCTACAGCTAAAATAGTCACTTATGAAAAATACTGATGGAAGTATTTATTACACATGAATTTCTCAGCCATTTATCATTGCAAATAGATACCTAGTGCAAACACACAAACACATTCCTACCAAAGAGAAATGCATTGCTAGAAAGGAAATATCACAGCTCAAAATAATCATTTTCTCAGCTCATTTAACCGCTGCAAGAAAACCAACAAAGTGCACTATGCTCCTCAACCAAATATAAGTCCATCAAAACAGGCAATAAAGACATCTCCTTGGTGATCACCTAAGCTAGCTATACATCCAAAACACAGCACACACATACGTTCTCATCTGAAAGTTTTTATACAAAACAAAAGCAGCGGCAAAAAAACTTCAGGGTTATCAGTTTGGCTGCAGCAACATCCAAAGCAAATTTCAAACAAGGTGTCTGAGAGGCATAATAATGTGACTATACACTTGGTGAGGCTGTGAATTTAGGATTTAAAAACTTGGCTACTGAACCAAGTACAAGAGAAATATTACACAATCCACTAAGTGACTTTAAAACATTTCAGTTGCTTTCCAATTTCACCCACAAAAGCATGGAAAGTTAGTTCTGCCATAGTCATAATTTAAGAAGGGATATAATTACCTAAATCTCCAAAACTGTACACAGTTGGCAAAAAACAGAAGCAAGATTTTGCTGTAAGTAAGTGTGAAGGAAAAGCTTCACAGACATCCTCTGTAAGCTCACTGTACTCTTGCTTTAATGTACATTGCATTTGGATATGCCTAATTGCAAATCTAAATATTTATAACCTACAAAACCCATAAACCAGAATAAATTGTTCCTTTTAAGCAAGAAACATTACTCTGCCGAATGCTAAATTAACACATAGCTCTTCTTGCAAAAGTTACAGAATGATGATTTTTTTTTAACATCAGGTTTCTACAAAGGAGAAAACAGGAAGAAAACTTAATCCCTTAGGTTTTAGAGGATTACCAAACCATTTAATTTTCCTTGGCATTTCCCTTTTCATGCATGAAAACAAAATTGAGTCAGATAATTTTTGGAATTCTCCGTCTTTTGCAACAGCAAACTAAAGTAGTTTTTAACGGCTGAACTGGAAAGTAAAAGACAGAAGTGTTTTTAAGTGCTGTTGTACAAATAGACTTGTTTGAGATAATAATAAATTATATTCAAGACTAACCCTCAGAATGGCTTAACCAGGCAATAAGAAAAACAAACCTCTCCTTCAGGGGCAAAACATCTATTTGTTAACTGTACTGAGCCAAGAGCCAAAGAAAACACGAGGGTTTAAACAATGCAAACAAGGGGGGGGAATGGCTTGGCTGCTGCTCCACACACAGAAGGCGGCTTCAGAGACGTGGTGCTCGTGCTACCCTTGCCAGTTTTAATCAAGGAGTTCAGGACACAAGGTTTTCTTTCATTTTAGGTCATAGAAACCCTCAGCAAGCCTCCTGAACTGGAGCAAATCACTGCAGCGCCAAGGGCTCGCAGAAGGGGCTGTGATGTAACTGCACAAAACGCAACTCAAAACACTCTCAGGTCTTGACAAGGTCTGCCTTGTGGGAGCAGGACTTTCCAGCAGTGCCAGGCACATCTTGATGCAACCCCCAGAATGTGACTGGTTGCCACTCCTGCATAATCCTTATCCTTTGCAATCAAAAAGGGAGCAGGACTGTGGTTGCCAAACAATGAAAAAGCAGTTTCCCCAGCTCTCACTAGGCACATAATGTCAGACTGAAAGAATGACTTGGAAAAAAAAAAGGTGCCAAGCACCTAAAATCTGGAGAGATTTTGGTATTACAGAGCAGAAAAAGAAAATATAGAACTAAATATTCTAAAATGTATTTCAGAGATAATGTTTTCTGCTCTGCTGCCAGACTGGTGTGATCTAGAAGAAGAATAAAAAGATTAAATCAGTAAGTTACTATGACACAAATTCCCATTGTTACACAAGTAGTGCAAGCCCTTGGTGCTGCAATGATTTGCTCCAGTACAAGGATACCTGCTGAGGGTTTCTCTCACCTAAAATAAAATAAAATTTTGTGCCCCAAACACCTTGATTTAAACTGGCAACAGTAGTGTGAGCACCACATCTACTTATTACACAAGTCCTCATTATTTTTAAAACAATTTTTTTGAA
This sequence comes from Rhadina sibilatrix, assembly GCA_013400275.1. Classification (NCBI taxonomy): domain Eukaryota; kingdom Metazoa; phylum Chordata; class Aves; order Passeriformes; family Phylloscopidae; genus Rhadina; species Rhadina sibilatrix. The sequence continues at coordinate 30,438 of VWYO01015540.1, read as the reverse complement.
GTAGGCGTCTCCAAATACAACTTTAAAAATCAACTGTAAATGAAAAAGTGCTGCCTTCAGCAATACTCAAGGCATCCTCCTCTTCTGCTTTAAAAAAATAAAACATAAAAATCGTTTTTAAAAAAATCCCAGTGAAATGGAAAGGCGAGCTCAAGTTTCCATCAATGCCATCAAGGCAGCAGTGGATAGAGCAGATCAGAATACCACTTGCTCTTTGCCTCTGCCTGGTCAGTCGGTCCCCACACAACGGGACAAACTGGGACACACAAGCTGTGTGCTCCACATCTCCAAATTCCAGCCCGAGACTGCAGCCTCCCTGGGATGCCCTTCCCTCCGCTGTCCTCCAGCCCTTCCAGCTTCCTTCTGTCAGCCGGGATTTGCAACTTTCACTCTGCAGACAGAACAGGCTTTGTTTTCAGTAAATACAACAAACAGATGCATAGAACTGGAAATCCATGAGTCACATCTGTGTCACGCTGGAAGCAGGCGGAGTCTGCCCCAGCAGTCTCGGGCAGTCAGGAAGGATCAGAGGTGTCAGGAAAGAGCGGTGCTGAACGGCAGCTGACGCTGGGACTCCTTCCACAGCCCCTTCTGAGGGGCACGGGGTTTATTTCTGATGCAGCCCTGGTGGTCCTGCGACACATCTCCCCACTAAACACACAGCTTGAGACTTCCTTAAGAGAGCAGAAGCCAAGAAGCAAGAGACACACAAATTACTGCTTTGACCTTGACTCCTATCTTGGCTTATCATTGTTAGTTTGAAAATGAAAGTCACAGGGCTTAAGATTTAAACAAATAAAATACAAACTTTTATTGCCCTAGTTCTGACCTGTCATATCTTGGGCAACCTTAATAAACAACCAAAATTTGCTACATACACCATTCAAGAACTAGTTAAAATAAAAACAGAACTGCGCAAAGTCTGCAGCCTTTGGTGGTTTTTTAACCTAGAAAGCTTTTGTCTGTCCTACTAGCACATGGAATTATATCTTTGGGGTACAGACTATAATGCAGTACTGGACCTTCTGTCTGCTTATTCTAATTTAAAAAATTGAAGAAATTTTCTTAGTTTGAAATATGTTCTTGTCTCCAGGAAATAAAAACAAACAAACCTCCACATTAACAAACCAAAACACACAACAGAGATCCCACTGACAGTACCTCCAAGGGAGAGGGAGGCAAACAGAGCACCCCAGGTGCCTCAGGAGCACTGACTCAATACAAGGCACCCAGTATGTTCAGGAAAGTCCAAAATTCAATGCCTAGTGTTCTGCAAAATGGAAATGTTCAGGGATAAATTTTCAAGGGGTAGATTTAAACACTCACCAAGTTTTTTAAAAAAAGTTCCAAAGTTCAGAAATATAAATTTATATTCTAAAAATCATCTATGAGAACTTAAGGCTAAGTAGAATACTAATACATGACACTCATTTAAGAGATTTTAGAAGCTGAGTTTAAAGCAAACAATTTAAACCCCTTTCTTACTTCAAGGAAGTTAACGCTGTATCTCAGCAGACTTCTAGAAGACAATTAACACATGACAGCAAAACCCAAATCCTCTGCTACTTTCAGAGGAGCATTTCTGATACAATGAATTCTTCTTTGCATTGTTTTCTTCACCCTAGGAAATCTCCTTATCATATATCCCAAAGCAACTTAACAGCTTTTTCCATTTGGATATTAACTTATGCTCTTATAAAAACCAGAAGGCTCAGCATCCTAGTTTGTGGAATTAATTTCAGATTTAACCACAAACATACAGGTTAGGGCTGTGGTGGAGGTGAACTATACTTTAGGTACACAGACAGCAATGTCTTGCATACCCCAAATCGCTACAGATCACCTTGCCAAAACAAACAGACAAAAAAGTACAACTCAAATCTTGCTTGGAATAAAGACAAATGATTTTGTTACTATTCTTCCCACCAACCGAAGAGCTTTGCATCTCAGCAGAGGTTATAAGGATTTAAAATTTAAGCACAAGAAAGCATATTTTGTGCAGATTTGCTAAATGCTTTTTTTCCCCCCTTGACTTTACCGTAATGATTTTATATTCAAAGTTCAGAAGTCAGCAATAAAGCACATTTCATTATCTCACAGTCACAGAAGATACTCTGTGAAAAGCATGAAGGTTATTGCAAGAACCTGCATTCAGATGACATCATTCAACTATAGCTCAAATATTCTGCCTCACATGACAGCTACGCAACAGTCCCAGATGATGGCAAGCTCCACCTAACAAAGCTGTGGAAGGTTTCAGGAGTTAATCTGCAGAGCTGGAAGGGAGAGGATAAGAACTTAAGAGGGAATTCTGCTTCATCCCCCTCTAAATAGGAGGAACTGCTCCAGAACAGCAGCAGTTCTGCTGCATTTGCATTTCCCTGACAATTCTGTGCCTGTGGAACATACAGGAGTTGAGTCTTGGCTCCGTATCGGAGAAAACCAGCCTGGTTCAGCTGTCTCATCCAACCTTATCTGCAGAGATAAAGAATCCTAATCACTTCCCCACTGTTCCTTTCCTTACATTGTGTCAATACCCATTTCCACTTGTTATTAGGTCTTCTTCCTTCAAATCATTTCTCTGTTTGTGTCCAAATTTGGCATGAATATATGCCTTTTCCATATTCACAGGCTCCAGCACATACATATTGAGGAGCTATGAGTTAGGTTAGTACTTAACAAATACGTATTTCACCCACAACATGGGATGCCCATCTCCCTTTTTTGGGAACATAAAACACAGTCAGCTAAAAAATTACAACACTTCTTTGAGAAATCACTCCCAGGTAATAAGTATATAATATCCCCTTTACTCTACAAAACACAGACACTCTTGGTTTTTAATAAAAATGGTTTGATGCTAAACTCATACAAGAGCTCACCTCAGCCTAATGAGACTTCTTCCACATGTGATGTGCTCTGTCCCAAATCTCCAGTATGAATAGCAACCAAGACGTATTTATAGCTCATACTGACTTTTTGTTCAGCACAACCTTCAGCTCTAGAGCAAGATACTGGGTCAGATTCATTCCAAATGTAAACTAATATTATTCCATCCATTTACAACAAGGATGAATGAGGTTTATTATTACTCAGCTACAGCCTCCTTTTCTCTCTGGCAAACTGCCAACAGGGTCTAAAATACAAATAAAAATACACTTTCAACCTAAAGGCAGCATTGACTGCACACAGGCTGCTCACTTGCCTGCAGCAGGGCTCTCCGGGGGCTGCCAGGGGCCACCTTAAGGATTTGTGCTTAGAAAAGCTGCTGCTTTCCAGCACTTCTGCTGTGTTTCACCCACACTTCCCTGTTCATGTGCACTTTTTCTAAAGTTTTCCAGCACACTTGCAGCAGTCCAACTGTTCTTTAAACTACCTCAGATCTTCTCTGCCTCCCAGTTTAGCCAGAGACTCTTGTGGAGGTGTCTGAGCCAGCAGGAAGGTCTCCCTTTGCATTCAACAGGTCTGAGCGCTTTCTACTGTCAGCTCACTGACTTCTTTCCATGTAGTGAACAGGATTAGCAGAATTAAAGCAAATTTGCATTTATTCGAATTTGGATTTCCCTTTCCAGGCTTAGAGAAGAAAATAAATACTGCACAAGCAAGGTTTTTCTTTTTTCCTTTCTAGCTGGAAATACAATTTGAGTAGTAATGGCTCATTTGAACTCCTCCTAATAAAGTGGTCTTTATCCAATTATATCAGCCTATCCAGCCATAGGCATTTATCCTCCTAAACACAGGCCAGCAGCCACACAAGGTACTTCAGCCCTGAGGCTACACTAATGGTTTGGTGAAAGCCATTAATGACAGCCTACAAGGTTCCCCTATAGTTTAAGCTCATTTGTTTGCTACTGTGCCAGGGGCTGAATTTGACCTTACCAAAAAGGCTTTATGAGCACTGTGAACCTTCCATTCCACAATTTAATTTAATGAATATGCCGGTTTGAATGCGAGTCTGTAATTTGAGGTTTAAATCCTTCAGAACTAAAGTCATAACGGCATTTTTTAGTCTGGACCAAATTCACTTAACTTAGTTAGACAACACTGAGGTCTGGGATGTTAACAGCAGCGTGGATAAACTGTAACAGCACTCCCAGGGCACCACCAGAGCAGAGGACACACACGAATTGTCTGTTCCAAGAGCTTTGCAATTCTTTCCCACCAAAAGTTTCAGGAACATGGGCATCACCACAGTTCTTAGCCATGTCTTTCAGTGAGGGTATGCATAAGCTTTGATCCTATATGGCTTTTAATATGAGAAGTAAATACAACTGCTCAGTAAAAAAAAAAAAAAAAAAA
>VWYO01015540.1:3482-24729 GCA_013400275.1 Rhadina sibilatrix | reverse complement strand
GGGGCGGCGGCCGTGGGGCGGCCGAAGGGCGGGCGGGGAACGGCGGGGCCGAGGCCGGGACTGTGACCGGGGCTGTGACTGTGGCACCGCTGCCGCCGCGCTGTCCCCGCAGAGGGAAAGTGCTTCCGGGTCCCGGGCGGGGCGAGGCGGGCACGTGGGCGCGGGGCCGGCGGTAGCGGCTCTGCCGGGACTCACGGTCCCGGCTGGGGAAAGCCGCGGCCGGCGCGGCGGCTCTCCAGCGGGACCAGCTATGTCATTGTTCGCCGTGCCACAGCCCTTTCCGGCACGGCCTGGCCTATCCGGGCCCGGCCCAGCGGCAGCGGCGGCGCCCCCGCTACCATGGCAACGCCGCCGCATCGCCGCACCGCGCCTGCGCGCTCCCCGCCCCCTGGCATTTTTAAACCCCCTGCGCGCGCCCTGGCGGTTGGTTTCCCCAAGTCGCTCCTCGATTGGCTGAAGGAGCCGTTCCCCTCCGCGCGCCGATTGGGCCGGTCCTGGCGGAGGGGGCGGGTTCTGCTCTCTGATTGGCCGGCGTGGCAGAGGGCCGGCCGGGGCCGCAGGAGGCGCCGGGGCGGGCGGGACGCGGCGGGAGCGGCGGTGCCGGAGTTGGAGCCCGAGGTGTCACCGGCGCCGCTTCTCTCTCACGGCCGCTGCCCGCAGCAGGCGGGCCCCGCGCCGGGGAGAGGGAGAAGAGGAGAGGGCAGAGTTGCGGCCCTGCCCGGACCCCGTTCGGCCCGGATCTGAGGTACCCGCTGGGCGCAGGGAGGGCCCGCATCGCCCCAGCCCCGCCGGGCACGCCGCGCCCGGTGCCCCTCTGCGAGTGCAGCTGTGGCTGTGGGTATAAAGAGCTGTGGGAGGAGCAGGCGTGGGCTTCTGCTTTGTGCTTGATGAGTTGAAATAGCGGAGCTTTAAAAAAAAAAAAAATATCCACCTTTTGCAAACTTATGTTTGAGGCTTATTGGGGCATTTGGCTTTTAAGAGGCATTAATTAACTGCTGCTGGAAGCATCAGAGGTGGCTGAGTTCCTTGGAGGACTGCCTTAAAAATAACGTTCTTTCCTGGCAAGTCGAAATGTACAGGAAGCACCTTTGCTTTGCAAAGTTTCATGCTTGTGATAACTACAAAGAGACTTCTTGCTTACTTATTAAAAAGTATTGAGGTATTTGCCAAACGATATGGGCTGTCAATTGTTTTGTATGTTGCTTTTTTTAGGCACCTCAAAAAAAAAAAATCTGATCCTGCTCGTGTGAATAATTAATGTGATTGCATACTAATTTCTTCAGGGCTCTTTGAAGTCTGTCTGCAAGTTTTGCACTATACTATTTAAGTTAAGCTAAGGCTTTATTTCAGAAGTCTTCAAAGTTTAAGTGGTTTGAACGCTCACTTGAAACACAAAGATTAAGACAGGGCTTTGGGAAGCTTATCTAGTGTTAAATTTGCTAAATCGGAATTTTTTTATGCCATGGGAATTTCTAATTTTCTCCCTAAACTGTATCCAAGCAGCTTTTCCTTAAGCTTTATCTGCAAGCTTGTATTTTGTCCTACACATCTTCCAAGGTTCCACAAAGAAACTGTCAGGTGGACAATAAAGGTTTTGTGTTGGCTTCATAACTCTGACAACTTCATAAGACAAAGTTTCTGCTTTGTTGGCCTGGACTTGAAACAAAAAAAATAGTACCAACAGTTTATGTATCCTATTTCTTGCTTTTCTTACTGTGTCATGCCTTTGTTCCTTCTTTTAAACTATGTACCTTAATCCATTTTTTTTAATCTCTGTGATCTTCCCAGATTTGTTCCCAAAAGGATGGTCCCTTTCAGTTTCCCTCTGTCCAAGTGTGCACTTTGGGACCCCGTCCCCATGGGCGACGTCATTGGCGCACACGTCACCTATTACAGGTACCGATAACCTTTTTGGGGAAGCTAAAGGTTAAAATAAGTAATGGATTGTGTCATGCAAAGCCTCGTTTTGGCTCTTGATTCTGCTATATGACAAGGCCCAAAGGAAAAGGAGGCGGTGTGTCTGTTATGAGCATATAGGGATTTTCATTGGAAAGGTTTCAGTTTCTATTCCTTTCCTTTGTGTAACGCAGTCCAGTGGCTTGAAGGTGCATCAGTCCAAAGTAACTTAAAATTTCTGGTTTCTTCCCATATGGATAAGTGATACTTTTTAAAAACGAGCATCAAAAGGAGTTTGTGACTTAAACTTGTGTATTGTCTCTTTTTAGAAACCCCAGACTATCTCTGGTGGAGAAAGCCTTGCGGCTTGCCTATCGCCACGCTAAGCAGAGCGAAAAGAAATCATTTTCCTGCTTTTTGCTTGGGACCCTGGCAGCAGATGAAGGTAATTCCAAACATGAGGTAGACAAGGCAATACTGGTTGCTTGAGTAAGCTGTTGTTAAGCAGCCTGAGTTGTTGCTCTTGGACTCTAACGTTATGTCTTTATTTTGAAGATGGGGAAGGCGTAACGCTAACAATAGATCGCTTTGATCCTGGCCGAGAAGTTGCTGGTGGATCGGGCAAAATTCCAACTGCATCCCTTCCTGGAGACTTTATGATTCCATGCACAGTTAATGCCTGGGGACCTTGTTCAGATAATATAATAGTGCACACTGTGGAAGATATCAGCTTGGCTTTCAAGGTAGGCAGCTCTTAGCAACTTTTGGGTCTCTTGAACAGTGAACTGTCTGCCAAGCCGGACGCTGGACTATGCACAGAGCTTGATTTCCAGCACAGCAAGGTTATGGCTGAAGCAAGACTGCATAGTTAATTGTGGGAAAGGAGCTGCTTGAGTGTCATTGAAAAGTGTATTGGAAACTGTAAAAAAAAATCAGTTAATCCTCACAGGTGTTCAAGGATCACAAAGTCTTTAATCTTGATGAAAATCTTGCTGACTGACCAAAGCTGGTCTAACCACCAAAACCAGCAAAACCAAAAGTGATTGCAGCAAACTTACTTAAACAAGAGAAAACAGCTCTTTTTGTCTTTTTTCCCTCAAAACTGTCATTAATCAGTTGCAGTATTTGGGCAATATTTGCAGTATTTGTTGCTGAAGTGTTGCTAGGCAAGTGACCCGCCCAAAACGTGTAAAGCCCTTTGTAGGTTAGCATGTAATCTATTAAATATACTTTCCATTCCTGTAGGCTTTTCTCTGTAGTTGTTGTAGTGTGTATTTTATAGTACTAATTAAGCCTGCGTCACATCTGGACTGTCTAATGATGATACATCCAGATGTTAAATTAGATATTTCTTAAATGCAAGTAAGAAAACTTTGACAAATCAGCTTGAGCCTTTTAGCTGTCTGTTGTTATATTAGACTGACCAAAATTGAAGTAACCTCAGGTTTACTAATACATCGTAAAACAATGCTAGGGTGTGCATAGCTGATTTTCAAGTGTATTCTGCATTTTTCATTATATTCAGTAGAGCAGTGAGCTTTGGAGACCTGGGTTAATGGCTTTTTGTATAGTACCTACTGTAGTAGTAGCTGTGATGAATGATTTGAGTTCCTAGTGTAACACATCTTGCATCATGGTAATCATAGGAAAAAAATTTAGTGCATTTAAGTCTTTTTTTTTTTCTTACTTCTAGGGTCTGCAGCAGAGTCTGTGCAGTAAAGAGTCTCTGGATCTTTCTAAACTGCTCACTGTTAGAGCTCACATTGTTTTCACAGAAAACCTGGATAATCTACACTTTAATTTTCACTGGGCTTCTCTTACTGTGGCGAATATTTTGGAATACACCCCTGTGAAGTCTGTCCCAATTATTCCAACAGCCCTAGCAAGAAATTTGAACAGTCCTATGAATATTGCACAAGTTCAAGGAACTTACAAATGTGGGTAAGTAAAGGGTGATGCTAAAGCTGTCAAAGTTGCCTGTTAGTGTCTTGCCTTTCCTAAAGGAGGTGAGTAGGAGAGATCTACACTGTACTTTGCTTTTTAGTAAAATAACTGGCTTTTTAGTAAAATAACTGGCCTTGGGAATGTGTTAAAAGTTATGAATAAGAAACAGGAAATGGGGTGGAGCATAAAAATTAATTGGCTGAGTAGGAGTTCTTGCTTTTGGCTTCAGTGGAAGAATCTTCCTCCTGGGGCAGGAGAACACACCTCTAGTTAACATAATAAATATAAACAGCTTCCAGCTTTTTAAACATCATCAGTGCTTGCCCTACAATGAAAATCAGATGAATGCAAACCAAAGGGGTTTTTTGTTGATTGTGCTTCTGAGATGGTATTGGGGAGTCATCATTCAGACTGGTAACTAATTTAGTAGGATGAACTAAGGATAGATCAGGGGAATAATTTGAAGCAACTGAATGTCATTTTGTTTGGACAGGGACTTTATGAATGCCTCTCTGAAAGTTGCTCTTCAAATTTAACATGAATTGTACTTTCGGATTTGTTATGAACACTAATTCTAGTATTCACTAAAATACTACCAATAGTACTAAGTAAATTATATCCTTGATAACTCTTTGATACACAGGGAATTGCTGAAAAGCTGGGCAATTGCTGTTAAGTGTGTAGAGTAAGAGTAGTTTGGTAATTTTTTTTTCCCTAAACTTTTTTTTTACAGTATTTTCTAAACTTGTACTTGTCTCCTCAGGATTTTTTTCTGAGAAGCTGCCTTCCAAAATACTAAAAAAACCCAACTTTTGCTTTCTTTCAGCTACCTTACTATGGACCAAACACGGAAATTGCTTTTGCTGCTTGAGTCTGATCCCAAGGCTTATGCTCTGCCATTAGTTGGAGTGTAAGTGTTTGTCCAGATTAATACACACACAGATTTGAAATGTATTTGAGGGATTACATAGCAAAAATTTGGTAACAGAACTGTCTCTAATTAGATTTTTTTCCTTATTTCCAGTTGGCTGAGTGGAGTTACTCATATCTATAGCCCTCAAGTCTGGGCCTGTTGCTTGCGATATTTGTTCAGTTCTTCAATTCAAGAAAGGCAAGTCACTTTTATAGGTAAAACATAGAAGCTATTAGCTGCCTAAAAAAGTGTTCCACAGAAATGCATGGCAGCATGGGCTCTGCTCAAAGATATTTGAGGAAATTCTGTGATTTATATGTTGTGGAGGGGTAAGACTGTCTGGTTTAAACGTTCTTTTCGCTTTTGGCTTCTGCACAAAAATTTTCTGTGACTGAAATGTTGGAAAGCTGAGCTGATATCTCAAAGTCAGAAGATGGTAAATATTAATATCACTATCACTGCATTTGAGTTTAAATAAGAAGCCACAAGCAGGAAAAAGTAGTTTAAACAGTGGTGTAGGGTTATTTTTAACTTTCCTTAGGGGTATTTTCTTTGAGACAAGTTTTCTTCCTGGTTGTGCCTGACCAACATATTGAAGCATATTGATTTGCAGCCTATGGTCTGCTGTTATAACTTCCTGTTAAATGTTCAGTGTCTTTTTAACAGTGTTTGCAGTATGGGGTATTTTTTCATTGTGATGTTAGTGGATAATCATTCCTCATGGTCTGCATCTTTTCACTTGTAATATTTGCCAAGGTGTTTATAGTTTGAAGCTGCACCTCAAGTAAATGAGACTCTAAAATATGCTGTGTGCACAAGCACTTGACCACACTTGTTTTTAAATTATGAAATGCAACCATATTTGGTGAACAGATGTGTCTGCAATTACAAAATAGAGTTCTTTCCCTTAACAACTGAAATATGTCCAAACACAGATAAGAGACCCATTAGATTATTAGATACTCAATTTGGGTGCTTGACTCTCATTAACTTTCACTGATGCCATCATGGAAGTGGATTAGGGAGATTTGATGAACCATGCAAACAGCATTAACCTCTGCAGGCTAACTGCTTAATCTGTGCATCATACATTTTTAACTCTAAATTAAGTAGAATTTTGAAGTTGCATGAATGTGTTTTTCAAGCATCCTGCTTCTGCTGCTTTTTCTATCATGTATATTATTTAATGAAAAAGCAAACAAATAAAAAACCCCACAAACAAGCATGCTGCAAGTGCTGTAAAAAGAAAAACTGTTATGAAAATCCTACTACCTTTTCCTGAAAACACACATTGTTGTCATTATCCTTGAACTTGTGTTAAATGCTAATTGTTACTTGCTATTCTTAACTTGTAGGCAAAAAAAATAATACTATTTTCCTTAAAAAAAATCTTTTTGCTAATTAATGTTTTTTGAATGCTTAGGGATAATTAAGTCACTAAGTGTCTTTATAATGCATCTTCAACTGAAAACTAAAAAGGAAGTAAAACACAGTATCATTCTTACAGATGTTTTCTTCTGTTATGTTTGAACTCTTCTGGGAATTCATTTAAAGTACTAAGTGATCATAAAGGTTTGAAATACAAAGGAGATGAATTATTTCCATTTCTCTACTTTTCTTTGATTCTTGCATGTGGCTACAGTAATAAATCTGCGTTGTCTGTGGCTCAGCACCACTCAGAATGCTGTGATTCACCAGTTTGCTAAATTGTGTGAAAATTTGCTTGCTTTATAGCAAATCTAAGGGCCTTCTTCATGTTTAAGTTATTTAAGGATGTGTTTTTCTTCTATTTTAGAGTTTTTTCAGAATCTGGGAGTTTTCTTATTGTGCTTTATGCATTGACACACAAGGAACCAGAGTTTTATGAGTGTGTTCCATGCAATGGGCAGACTGAGCTGGGGTTTCAGATCCTAACTTGTCATGAAACAGTTCACCTCTTCAAAGTAAGTGTCTTGCTTTCCTCCTGCATCATGGTACTTCAAAATTTGCCTTAAAAGAATCATGATGATGTTACCCAAATGGATCTGCAGTGTTTGAAAATGATGTGGCTCTATAAAGCTGCTTTTTCCTAGCAACTACTGTAAATTTAGTTTGTCCCTCAAACTGAGAAATGACTTCAAAAGTCAGCACTGCTCACTTTTCTAATAGCATTAAGCATCTGTCTTTTAAGTATACTGTGCTGTGTTGTGCTTGATTAGTGTTCCTTCCTACTCATGACCTTCTGGCCTTATGAAACTCAGACTTCCTACAGCATTTGTTACTCTGGTGTACAAATGCTCTGTACTCTGTGTTCACCTTGGCCACGTCTAACAGCTGCTCTGGGTGATGCTTACTGGGGAGTGAAGCTGAGTGTTGTGCTCTGCTTGAAGTTGAATGCAAAAAGGAATTCAGAGGTTACCAATTTCATCACAGCTTTATCAATGGCAAATTTGATCTTTGTGCAAAATAACTTTCTGAAAGAGTGTGATGATACAAGTCTGAGAAATTGCTAGTGAGGTTTGAGGAAGTTCTAGGCAATCTCAGTTCCTTATGTGTTTTCGTGGGCTTGTGCAGAACCTAAAGTTGAGCTGTTAATTTACTCAGTAAATGCTGCTGTGCTCTTCAGAGAAGCAGTGAGTGTGATGTGTGTGCTATGCTATGTACTCAGTTCTCTTCCCAGTTGAATCTCCTTGTTCAAGGCTGCCTTCTGCCTAGGGACAGCTTAGCTTTCTGAAGATGATGGGTCTCTCCACAGAAGCTCTCTTCTGTTGTCTCCAGGAGCTGCCCAGCTGTGGTGTGTGAAACAGCACAGGAACGTTTGCTGTTTCCTGTAGTGGTGACAGCCCTGGAGGAGTATCTGAGCAGTTACAGTGAGGAAGCATCTGCTCAGGATTATAATTAGCCCAACTACTTTACAGAGTAGCAGGGAACAGTGTTAAACAGGAAGGGAAGTTGCCTACTTCCTTGTAGTGGTAAAAAATTTGAAAGTGTAGAGGACAAGCAGCAAATAATCATGTGAATGTCCTTAAAGCTGTTTCTTTGGGAGTGGTACCTCAGTGATTGAAAGTTTGAAGGTTTTGTGCTTCACAAATGTGGAACATTTCATTCCAGAATGTTGAACCATCAGACAAGAGCCCTATCCAGTTTGAGTTGAGTGCAGAAAACCAAAATGCAGAAACTGAGTTCTTCAGCAGAATTTGCAAGAAACTTCCAATCAAAAGGTAAATCTCTCAGATGCCATTTATATGCAAAAATGAAATACTTATTGGATGAGGCTTTTGATCTGTTCTGTGCTGTGTCAGTTTAGCTGTGCATGCATTCTCTTGCATTAAAATCTGTATATGTGCTTTTGTTTATTCCTAGAGGTAATATTTTTCAAATAAGATGGTCAAGCTGACTATATTCCAAAAAAAACTACTTGGTATTGGTGGTTTTAATTTATACAGTAGATATTTCTAAAAAGGCTTCCTCACTGGTGAGGCTTAGTTCACTGTATTAAGCTGTAAGTGAGATCTGTCCTTTGAAATCTCTAATTGAAATCTACTTAAGTCAGAAAAAACATTCCTTTTTTTCTTCCCACTTTTCGAAGCTCCAAGACCTGGACAGGTTGAAACTTAGTGATTTTTAAGAACCTGGCTTATCCATCAAATTTTTATCTATGACTAGAAGATGGCCTTTATTTTCCTTCAAACAACGTTGCAATCTTTACTGTAGCACCTCCTATCTTTTTACTATAAATCAGTGCTTTGCTGTTAGAATGTCACTTAAAAGGTGTGTTTGTCTGATGCTGTGGGGAAGAGAGGGTTTGTATCTTCTTGCCCAAAAGCAGTGCTTGTATTTTCATTGTTTGATCTTAGAACTGTTTGCTGGGTGAACTCCCCAGCTAACCAGGGAGAAGACAGATAGCAGCTGCTTCTTAGAAAAATGATGCACTGTAGATGGCACATTGAAAAACATGAAGTTTCATGTTACTGCTGCCATATCTGACAAGCAAACATTTTTACTTTGATTTGTTTTGGTTTTAGTCCTCCCCAAGGCTCTTCACCCAGCAAGTTGTCAGCAAGTGATCATGACTCTGGTGTGGAAGATGAGGATTTATCCCCCAGACCAATTCCAAGTCCTCACCCAGTGAGTCAACAGGTAACCAAATAAATACTTGCTCTGGGTATCTCAGATATGGCACTTAGAGCAGCAAAACTCATTGTAAGGGAACTGGAGAGTTGAAGGCTTCTCTCTCAAAGTGCTGGCAGGGGAAAACAGAATTGAAGAAGTGAACCAAGTGTCCCACTTTTTCTCTAGTTAACCTGCCATTTTCCAGGATTCTAGACACTTTAATTCTTATACATGCTATGATTTGGAAGCAAAGAGAGTAGTTTCTACTTTAGAAATTTCACTGTTGTTGAATGGAAGATCTGTAGTGTCTTAGACAGAGGCAGCAAGCTCTTGTGGGTTTTTTTTTATTTAATTTACCCAAAAGATCTGCTGCTCTCTCCCTTTTTTTATTGAAGTGTGTACAAATACAATAAATACCAGCCCTTGTACAGCATAGGTCTAGAAGGATGTGATAATTGTGTATGAAATACTGTGTTGTAGCTATCTCCTGCATCTAAGAATGGCAAGATGGAACATAGAGTCCACCTCTAGAAGGGGAATATCCATGTTCTGAAATGTACTGCCAAATGACATGGAGCACTCATTTGGCAGACATGGCTCTGATGCTACATGAAAGCAATTTTCCTTTCAGAATGATCCTAGAGATATTGCTGCTTCTTCTGGATTCTCCAAATGTGTTTAACATGTGGTTGGTTTCTGATAATCATTATATATTGATTGATAATCATCTGATAAGATGATAATCATCATATATTGATTTTAAATGGAAACATTTTCTTTGAGGAAATTCTGCATTCCAGGAGCAATGTTTTTAAATTATCATACATGTGTGTAATTGTCCTTTCAGGTGACCAAAATTTTTCCTTCAGTGCCGGAGCTGTCACTTATTTTGGATGGGAGTTTCATAGAATCAGGACAATCATCTAAGCCTGTGGGGACTTCAAGTGCTAAAAATCTATCCGCAGTGCCAAATCAGCCTATTAAAAAGAAGTGGTGCATGAGATCTACGTGTCACCCCAGCCAGCACTCTGAAGACAGGCAGAACTTTCCTGCTGATATGGGAGATCCCAATTTGAGACGATTACCAGATCCTATAAACCAGAAAATTCCAGCTTCAGTGCCTTGTAGAGGAAATCAAGCTCTACTACAGCAGCAAGTGCAGTGTAAGAAGGCTTCCCTTCAATCAAGAAAAAGTTCAGGATCATCTTCTCCTTCAACCCCTTCTCCAGATACATCTGTGCACCACCCCAGAAAGCCATTGGAAAAACCTGTATTAAATCCTGAAAGTGTCACAGCCCAGGGAGAGCCTCCAGTTAGGAGAACATCAATATCTGCTTCCAAACAGCTTCCTGCTGTTCCACAGCCAATCCTCCACAACTCTGCTGTGTCACCACAGAGCTGCAGACAACCACCAGACCTGCAGGTGCCAGTTCAAGTGTCACCTTCCTGTCCAGCATGCAGCTGTCAGTGTCCTGCTTCTCTCCAGTATAATCCCATAAACTCATGGCAAGGAATTGGTAAAATGAGCCCCAAACACGGAGCAGAAATCCAATCGGAGATGGCTCAGCAAAACCCTTGTGCAGTCTTCCATCAAAATATCGTTTGCCCGAATGTTTGCTGCAACCCAGGATATGCCACAAGCAGCCCTATAAACGTGAGATATCCTGGGAAAACAGGGAGCTGTTCTCTAGACAGTGGTTTATCACCTGGAGTAAGGATGCCATCGAGTGCCAGCCCCTCGAGTCCGCAGTGCTGTGCAGCCCGCTCCCCGTGCCTGCACACGCCTGCTCCTGCAGCAGCATCAGATAATGGGATGATGGGATTATCTCCAGATGCATACCGCCTTCTGACCGAGCAAGACAGGCAACTCAAATTACTTCAAGCTCAGGTTTGTGGGAGTGTCAGCTTTCTCCTCTGCCCTCTCAGTGATTATGCTTTGATAGTTCGCCTGCCAAAGGAATTAAATTCGTTGTTGTCTATCTGTGGTGGAACAAGGGAGCCTGTCGTACCAGCTGCAGTCTGGCCATGGAGAGGGGGCTCAATTAGCTCTACCAGTTGGTATCCCCTTAAAAGTTATTTGACTTATATCTCATTAAATTTTGCACTTATTTTTGTGGTATTTCCATAACATGAAGGTTTGTTTTTAGTAGACTGTTTGTAATGCAAACTGATACACTTTTTGTATAAATGCTTTTCTACTTAAATGCTTGTTTGTGTAAAAAAAAAAGTTGCTACATAGGCTTTGGAATTTTTGTAGACATACAGATGTAGCACAGAATGTTCTCATATGTTTCTTTTTCCACCTTCAAGCCTGCAGCTCCCTGAGCTGTTGCTTTGAAAACTTCAGTTGTCTGCATCGATTCCTGATTCATCAGATCTTTGCTGTGCTAGAAAACTGGACTTTGTGAGTCCTGCTGTGTTCTATTGCCTCACCAGGTTAAATTTCTTCAAAATACCAGCCCCTTGATCAACCTGCTGGCCCTGTATTTTGCAGGGTATGACTTGGGGCTGAAGAGCCAGAGTTTAAATTTTGCTGCTGGTAATGAGCAATACAAACAGGAAAGTTTGCAGTACTTGAACTAGAAAATGACAGCTGGGATTTGGTTTTGGTATAGTTCCTGTTTGTAAAGTCAAGCTCCCAAAGCATGGGTTGTGCATGAGGGAAACCCCTCCTTACTGCAGCCTTCACTGTTACTGTATTTCTCCCTGGAGCTGCAGACTAATCAGTGAACAGAGTGGATGAAAATCCTAGAGAGAAGATTGCCTGGCAACCTTAATTTTATCATTTAATTGCTTAGCTTCATAATTAATACAAAGTTGTTGTAGGGACAGTTGGCATATAAATGCTTGGCTGGTAAGTCGGTTAATAGGCTTTGTATGCGAATGAAAGGGAAGGAATACTTCCAGCAAGTGTGGTGCAAATAGGCTTTACCCAAGTTGTCTTGGTGCTGCCTCTGCCAACGTGCTTAAAGATCTTCTTTGCTAGCTCTGCCAACATCAAAATTGGTGTTTTGATTTATGCTGCGTGCGCTGCTGGGAGCTGGAAGGCGTTCAGACTGCTGTGGCAGCGCAGCCTCTGTTTGAATCCAGATCTTAGCAGAAGCCAATTCATTCACTTTTGCCTGTTACAGCTTACATTTTATTGTGCAGATCCTAACTTTGCGGTGACTGTTACAGATCCAGCGCTTACTGGAGGCGCAGGCTCGCCGGGCGGGTTCCTCGGAGGTGGCAGCAGCCGGTGCCAGCCAGGCTGTGCCGCCAGGGAAGCCAGGGGACCTCGTTTCCATGGAAACACAGACCTCGCCGCCATCGCGCAAGAGGGAGAGTGTGAGCGTTGCCGTCAGCACAGGTAACGCTGCGTTCTTTTAAAACAGGCTGGCCCCGCTTTTCCTGGACATTTCTGCGGTTTGTTTGGCCGCGGAGGAAATGTTTTGCAGAAATGCTGAAGCTGTGCAAACATGCACCTCGATCCAAAAAACACCGCAGTTGTTGAGGTGTCGTTTGCAAGTTTAGGCTGGAGTTACTTTTGTCTTTCATCGCCGTCACTGAAAGAATTATTTTTTTCCAATAGCTTTAGAGAGGTGTTCTGTTTAAAATGGTGTCTTGTTAAAACATAACTCCACATCTTTTTTTGATTTAATACACTGTTTTGAAAAGTAATAGCTTCTATGCCATGTAGTGTTCCAAAAAATATATTATAGATGTTGTTTGTAAATCATGCGTGAAAAGGAGATTCTATGTGCTTTAATTTAGGCAAGTTATGGGGCTGTATCTGTACAGCTGCATATTAACACATTGGTTCCTCTTAAATCCCTGGAAATGTTGTGATTAGTCTGGAGGAAACTTTGAAACGGGCTCAAGGTCAATACATTAAAATTATTTAATACAACCATTTTTTTTCATCAAGTGTACTTTGGAAGAAACTAGGACTTGAATGATGTTTTGGCAACTTTTAGCTGATTTAAACTGTAAATCACTTGTAAAATGGTGAAAGAAACTTGAATGGGAGAAATTATTCCTTAGCTATACAAAGCCAAAAGGCCTCAGAAGAAAGTAATGACTCGTGCTAAATAGTTAAATTTTGTCCTAGGTGCTAGTTTATTTTGGAATACAGCCTCAGAAAAACAAGGCAACTCCATACAACAAGGGAAAAAAGAAGATGGAGAGATTTCTAAGGAGGACATAAGCATTTCAATTAATGCTGAACAAGATGCAAGTAATACAAGTATTGCTTCTTCCTTAAGAGTGGTTGACATGCCCAGCTTTATAGAGAGTATTCACCTTGTGGAAGAAGGAACTAATAAGAACACTCCCCAGTAAGTAGCAGAAACACTCTGTGCTCACATAATGTGCTGAAATGCCTTATGTAAGTTATTACTTCTGTAATATTTTTTTCTTCAGGAGTTATAAATAGTCTGACCTCAGCTGTTGTGTTCTCTCCCTTCTTTATTTTTAAATTATGCTTCGAATTGTACAGCTTACCAAAACACAGCTGCCTTTAGAGTCTGCATTTATCAGTCATGCAGGTTTAGCTCTCATACCTATCAGCAGCAGCTGATGGCAAAAGCCTTTAACTTGCAAAAGCATGCACTGTGCTGGCAGCATTCTTTTTCTTACCTTAAATCCTGACTGGAAGAGGAGGTGCTGCTATACTCACTTGCTTTCCTACAGTGGCTTTTCCTTGTCAGCATTCAGAACCCTTCCAGTTCTGAGGGGCTTGGGATGAGGAGTTTGATTGTGGCTGTTCCCTGAATTTCTCTTTATTTTATGCCTGATTACTTTGTGTGTGGTGTATGCAGATACTGACTTCACTGCTCTTAATTTAATTATTTTTAAGCTTAGTTTCTTTATAGTACAGTGACTCATCTCAGACTAATTTGGGAAGTGGTTTAAAAAATATTTTTAATTATCTATATGGATGCTATTTCTATGTAGGAATAGCTCAACAATTTAGCACTTTAGTGATTTAATGTTGCCTAAGTATAAAAAGCCAAAGGGGGAATACCCTTCCAGTTAAATTAGGTTCCTAAAATACTCCCAATACATATTGGGAAAAAATGATGGTAATTAAGCTATAACCTAACTATTCATAGTCCTTGGTTAAAATACTCTCTGCAAACATACACTGTTACCAGAAATAATATGGGTTCAGATCAATCTTATGAATGTTGTATTTTAGGACAATGCCATCTTAAGGGCCTCTTCAACTTGGATTCATAAACCAGTAAAATAGCTGTGAAGTATCTTACAGTGAGAATGTAGAGCATCACCCAGATTTCTTTGAGGAGAAGGAGGGGAACATTTTTGGGAATGATGAATAATTGCTAGTGTAACAGTAGCTGATAACCTACATTGACTATCTGGTACGTCACGTGGTTTAAATCTTATCGCTTTCAACACAGGCAATTGATCAGTTGAGTCCTGAAATTCCCTTATCTTACACTTGTCTCCTCAGGAGGAACAGGAAGGGGGAGGAGGGTTGCTTGAGGATCTTCTTGGGATGATAGTAGTATTGATATGTCTGGAATCCAAAGGCTTATGCAATGCACACACCAACTGAGGGGGGTGCAGAGCGTTGTGTTTTAACTCATTCAGTGTTTACCCTTTGTAGCCTTTATAGCTCTTCTTTCACATCTCTTGTTGAAAAATATTTCAACTAGGTGTTTGTTCTCAGTTTGTGATGCTCAGTGTGCACGTGTGTACTTGTAGCTGTCTCTGAGAAGTTTTTAAAATGCCACAGGAATGCCATTATAAGTTATGTACCTTGATAAAAGCAGCTTTTTGAGTAAGTCATGTGTCAGAGCATGCAGAAGATACTTGCTCCTTAAGGCTTGTAAGTGAAATGCTGAAAGCATAAATTCCAAATCATTAATAACTTTTCTTTCATCTGGTTTAAGTCACAGAGTGTCACTGAGTTTTGACTAGTCCAGAGATGCCATTGCCACTTTCAAATGATCTTTTGAAAAACTAGCTGGGCTGTTGTAGTTGCACACTTGAGGTCTGTTTCCTCAGTCCTCAAATGATTTTTGAGAAGAGGTGACTGCAGAAAGGAGCAAAGCCTCGAGCAGCAGGCAAAACTAAAACCCGTTAGGATCCGCTTGCAGTACTGGGTTGTTCTCCTCCTCTGATGCTTGTCAAAAAATAAAGTGCATATAGTGATAATGATGCTTTTGCTGTTTCAAGGAAGTACATAGCTATGCTGGTGTTCTCTTCCAGAGCTGGAAACGTTTCCCAAGCACTCGCTCGTGGTTCATCCTTGGAAGAAAGTGTCAGTGTGTCTTTACAGAAAGAGCCATCGGAGGGAGCCAGGAGCCAGGTGGTGGTAACAAGTGAGCAGAGCTCGGAGCCACCCACCTCGCTGCTGCCTCGGCAGCCCTCAGAGGAGCAGAAGCTTTACCAGGACTTACTGGTAACTCATGCACATTGTATATTCTGCACTGAGTGCAACAGCCAGAACAGCACCCTGCTGATGTTGTGATGTGCTGTTGGCATGAATGAAAGCAGAGTGTGGTTTTCCAATTCACATTGTGCTCTACAGAAGGCTGCAAGTTGGTGGTTCTTCAAGTGTTTGAGTGCTTATTTTGTACTTCTTTCATGTATATGTGGAGCATTTCCTATTATCTAATAAATAATAATTCTTTAATTTGAGGACGTCAGCTGATTAATTCAAGGACATCAGCTGATAACTTCCCAAGTTAGTGGCCTTTAAAATAACACAGCATTTTACCTTGGCGTCCCTTAAAGAGTAGATATTTTAATCTTGAAGAATATCAGTATGTGATGTGTTTAAGAACAGGCTCTTATAGAAAGCTTGAAGTGTAAGATGTTCCAGTGTTTGACTACACTGCTGTGAGTTTAAGTGATTGCATCTGAACTGTATCTGAATTTGCCTTCTTTGTCAGAATAAGCTATTAATCCATCAAGTTGTATTTGAAGTTATGTAAGAATAAGTCAGGATTCTGGTATTTGATAGTCCCTGTATGTCATGATGTTTTTGCCATCTGCTCCCTTTTTTTGTAGGGCCAAGTAAACCACCTCTTAAAGACCTCAGAAGAGCAAGATCACTTGCCTTTAAAATCAGGATTTGTTATTGATGGTGGTCCTACATATCAGGATGTTGATGATACAGCAGAAGTGGCTTCAGAGACTGGCACAGGAGGGGTGGACAAAGAGAGTGTTGTTAGTGCCACACTCAAACAGCTGAGGAGTCTTGGAGTGACAGTGGACTCACCTGGCAGTATGAAGGAAAATACACACAAGGTGGAGAATGCCAGGTAAAATGCTGGTGGTTTTGGGTAGTAATGTGTAGATCCAACTAAAAATGAATATTTGGCTCAAGAGAAGACTCTGTTCACAGCCACTGGGATTTGGGTGCACCTTGATCTACATTTCCTGCAAAATTGAAATGCTGGCTTATGCTATGGGCATTTCAGATAAGTTTAAGAGCTCTGCTAGCAAAACTCAGATTATTTAAATATAACACAAGTAGCTCTTGCTGTTAGAGCATCTGGTGATTCTTAAGCACTGTACATGCAATTCCCTAGAATAACAAGGAAGCTGTGGGCAGTTCTTTGGTCTATGTCAAAGTATTCCAGAGCAACTCTGGACTTGAGAGACTGAACATTAAGCAGCTGTATATTTTGTCATTGCTTCTTAACCTTTGTCTTGCACATTACCAGTATATGTGAAATTGTTATTGTAGCTTTGGTATTTAATCAAAACTGTTCTGTCCTAATTGCTTGTTACTGTGGGTGCTGTGCCTTGAGCAGAGAAAGTGCTGGGGAGGGAAACAGCCTTGTTGAAACAGAGGAAGGAACAGAGAAGTAACTTCTGAAGGAGGGCTTTTAGGCACAGGAATTTACTTGTGTAGCTGTGTAGGCATAGGCTGACTGCCTGGTACAGCTTCACTTTCATCCTTATTGTCTTCTTGATCCTAGTGTAGCTGTTATGTAAACAAAAATTCTAACCACCTCCTAATTAATCTTCTCTTTAGCCATGTGTCAAAAACTATTTCCAGTCATACTGTTTCTAAACTCTTTTCTCTCCTTTTTGCTTGTATTTTATTGGGTGTTTTTGTGGAATTTCTGGGCTACCTTCCTGGCTGGAGTCTGTCAGTGTTCTTTTCATGTCACATCTGAACATATGAATCCATAAGGCAAAACTGGAACTCTTGGGGGTTTTTTTCTTCAAACTTGGGGAGTGGGGTGGAGTTCTTCCTTCTGCCATTTTCAAGACTGATAAACAATTCTGAGAAAAGGTCTACAGCTCAGTAGAGAAGGAAACAACAGTGCAGCTCCATAGCATAATAAGTGGTTGTTGTTCTGAGCCAGTTTATTCTCCCCAGACAAACTTCAGAATTTGTGCTCCTCTTAATATGAGGAGCTTACGTTTGTGAACTAATATATGATGTGTGAACTAAATGCAGTGGTTTACAACCATTACTGGTATACCAGAGCTTGTTCTTTCAGTCTTTAAACACTTGATATATACAAGAAATTGCTGCAGCAGACAACAGAACAAATGAACATTTCCCATTTGAGGATACTTCAAAAACTAGGACCTTGTAGGCTTCTGGAAACAGATACTATGTCAGAGTTTCTTTAAAAATTCTGGAATTACCGTGCATTGGGAAAGATGTTTTTGTTCTCAGTCACTGGGCTTGTATTTCGAGCTATAAAATTTGGGTGAATGGTAGAGTTCAGAGTTGTAGGATCAGACACACGTAATGTCGCATTCACTGGTGAGAAAAGACCAAGAGCTCAAACCTGCTTTAAAACCAAATTCAGCTCTGTAAGCTGCTAGGGATGGATGGTTCCTCATATGAGGGCACTGTGTATTTGAAGGAGAAGGGGTATCATCCATCCTCTGACAGTGTTTGGATACTGTGGGGGTGAGTAGCTGGTTTTCAGTATGTGCAGATAATATGATCTCAGTCCTGATATGGAGCCGTGTCCAGAAGAAAGAAATCAGTGCAGTGAGCAAAATCATGAAACTGATGCTTTTCCTGTAATACTGAGGTAACTTTTTGATGCTTTGTTTCAGCATCTTGGCGTGCATAAGTCCTGAAGCAGTGGTGCCTGGATTAAATTCCATGTCACTTGCCAATGTCAGCATGTGTCCCAACGTTGTTGATCTGAGCATGGAAGCAAACGCCATAGCTCTGAAGTACCTCACTGAAAATCAGTTGTCCCGACTGTCTCTCAGTCGCTCAGGCCAAAATCCTCCCACAGATTTCTCCTTCCAAGACATCTTGCAGACAAATGTGGACAAGAGCATGGTGGGTCTAAGTTTAATTTCACCCAACAATATGTCCTTTGCAACCAAGAAGTACATGAAGAGGTATGGGCTGATACAGGGCAATGACAGCAGTGAAGATGAAGAGGAGCTGCAGGCTCAAGATGGCAATTTTGGCACTGTCAAAAGCAAAAGCATGCCAGACAAAAACTGTACCCCTGCCTTGGACAGCTTCAGCCACTGGACTGAATTACCCAAAAGAATGGATGGAAGACTTCCCATTCACCTGAAAAGTCACAGCAGAGAATTGACTACTCATGCTTCTCCACCAGAATTAAACAGCCCTGTGTTAAGAAATACTGCAAATGAAATTTTTCCTCCCAGAACAGATCAAGTAGATGAAAACTCACTTCAGTTCCTAAAGGATTTAAAATCAAAACCCAGATTGTTACCTGGGAGGGTTGAATTCACTGAACAACCTGTCAGGAAAGATGAAGGGGGTTCTCAGGCCTTCCATGGAAATCTACATACTCCAACTCTGGAAACGTTCAACCAGTCAAACAGCATGAATTCTGTTGGCACCATTCTTGATGTGAAACAACTCAGGCAGTTACCAAAGCTGTTCTGAACATCCCCTGAGATGGCTGCAACCACTGCTCCAAATCAGAGAGACCTCTCTGTAAAAGACTACAGGAAACCACGGGCTGAGCCCTCTTTGAAGAGGTCACTCTGTTGTAGCAATGTAAAACTTGCAGATCTGAGTTTTCAGCCCAGCTCAGGGACAGCCACCTCAAAGTGCCTGGCTGAGGCAGTGCTGATCAGCATAGACATGTGTGTGCACTTTTGTTTACAGTTAGGTGTGATTTTTAAAGCATATTGAAGGTGAACCAACCTGAGCCCAAGATGTACTTTTAATGTAATTTTAACAGTGGTGATTACTTAAGTGTTCTTCTGTTGACTTTTTAACAACAGACTTTTCCATGTTTGTGCCAACTGTGAGCCACTGATAATGCGTGTGGCAAAGCAGGGGTAACAGAGCTAAAGCACTAATTTCTAGAAATTTGCTGAAATGGTTGGATTACTGTGGGGGTTGTCTGTGGGGAAGAGAAGTATAACTTCAGCTTTACTTTGTATAAAATTATTTTGAATTCAGCCAAAATGGCACAACTAACTCTCTGTATCATGGAATTTTTGAAGGAAAGGGGGAAAAGCTGGCACTTTTAAAACTTGTATTTTTTTTTCACCTCTGTGTTTTCTATTTATTTAAAATTACATACTGTTCATAAAGGTTAAAGATTTCATTAAAAAAAAATTAATCTTCACTTGTCCAATGCTGCCTTTATTTAAGATATGTGACTTCCCAGTCATTGTTAAAGTGGTTGAGCTGAAGTTCACTGGTTCACCTGCTACTGAACTCCTCAGGAATCTGATACTGGGTGGTGGGGTAATCAGAAATAATAATTTACATTGGTCTGAATTAACACATAAATGTTCTGTCACCAAGCACTCCAGTCTAATAATGAAGCAGC
The DNA here is from genome assembly GCA_013400275.1 of Rhadina sibilatrix. Lineage (NCBI taxonomy): Eukaryota > Metazoa > Chordata > Aves > Passeriformes > Phylloscopidae > Rhadina > Rhadina sibilatrix. Next base: position 5,121 of record VWYO01015540.1, on the reverse strand, counting down.
TCTTTTCCATAACCTTGTGATGAGAGTATTGCACAAAGGTGAAGGATTTGGCTGGAAGTGGTGATTCATTCCCATCCCACCATTCCTGGTGGGAGGACAGTGGAATGATGATGGAGCTATGTGTTTTCTCAGTGGCCTTTTAGTGCATCAGCATTCTCTCACAGGCACTGGAACAAACTTTGTTTTAGTGATGGCATGGTCTCAACAGCAGTTCAGCCACTGGTGCTGACCTTGCCTTTCCTGTTCTGAGCGTTAAACCAGAGATTAAAACACACTTGCACTGAAATCCTGGGCCTTTCCCATCAGATCCTAAGGACTGTGCTGTTAGTTCTTGCTATGTTGGAGTGGGCACTAATTGCTAATTAATTTATTACAAAAACCATGTGCTGTTTTGAAGCCAGTACAGAGAGAGGAAGGCAGCAGCTCCTTTTAAAGCCAGAATTTCTCCTCTCACGCAGCCTCTTCCATCAACAAGGATATTTGCTTCCTTTCAGGAAAGGTGCTACTTTGCTGTGCTGAAAAATAAAACCTTTCTCAGTCCCTGGATCTCCCCTGGATCAGGCATAAGCTTATTATCTGCCAGCACATTTTCTGCTGAATCAGTCAAAAAATAGTTAATGTTTTTGAACATTCCAGTGAGATGAATGAGGCAATTCATACCTCTGAGCTATTGTTGCAGGGTTTTGTTCTTTGTTTCCTATTGTAAAATGTCTGGAAACACAGGAAGATGACAGTTGTATTGGTTAATATTTTAAAGACTTTCTTCAAATGCTCAAGGGCTAGAAACAATTCAAAAACAAAAGCCAAACTACTTGCACACAGCCTAGGACAAGGGTGTGGTGTTGTAACAAGTTACTCAAAGCATATAATCCTGGACAGCTACCTCTGAACAAGCAAAATGTTAATTTACTGGACCAAAACAAAACAAAAATAATACCCTTCCCCATAAGCTACATTTTCCTTTCACAGTGTGGTGCTGAGTAATTTCAAGATGTCTGGATTTATTTTTTTTTTTTTTCCCCTGAAGCATCTACTGCAATTTGAGGTAAAAAAGAAAACACATGTAAAGCCAGGTCTGGCTTTGTTAACTGAGCACTGAGGCCCAAGCTCTAGAGCTGGCTTGTCAGGTGATGGCATGGGTAATGGGCCAACATTAAGGCTTTATTGATTTTGTTTGGGGTTTGGTTTTTTGGTTTTTTTTGGGGGGGTGTTTTGTTTGTTTTTGTTTAATTTTGTTTTGTTTTTTTTTTTTTTGTTTGGTTGTTTTTGGTTTTGGTTTTGTTTTCTTGTATTGTTTCTAGCTATTTATTGTAATTAAGGGCAGATATTTACAGTGCTAGCTGAAAAGATGCTGGGCCTGCTTGGAGCATCACTGGCCGCTTTACTTTGGATCATTTTGGTACTCCCCACCCTGACTGAAGGGTTTGATCCCTCTTGCAGTCGTGTAGAAATGCGGGCCGGAGGTGGGTTGAGCACTGCCCCGGCTCCCACCGCAGCGGGCACAGGCACGGCTGGGAATGGCCCCGCAGCAGCCCTCGGTGCTCAGAAGATGCTCGGCTTCCTAATCTCCCCCGCCCAGCCCCGGCCGTTCTATCTTTAACGCTTCCTGTTGGTGACAGGAGCCGGCTCGAAAATGGTC
>VWYO01015526.1:22353-43761 GCA_013400275.1 Rhadina sibilatrix | reverse complement strand
GGGCGGTCTCCGGGGTCGGCTCCTCCTCGCCCGGTGCCGGCGGAAGGAGGAAAGCGAGCGGCTCCCTGAGCGCGGCCACGTCGATGCGGCCCAGGCGGCCGAAACGCTGCAGCTGCGTGGGGGGGACACCTTGGGGATGGGGAGAGAGGGGTCAGGGGGTCTGCGGGCAACGAGAGCCCACGGAGGGGGCAAGAGCAGGACAGGGCCCGCTCAGTGCCAGGGGGAAGCCACGGGTGCCCTGCCCTGCAACAGAAACCAAACCCTGACATCTCACCCAGTGCCTGTGCAATCTGTGCTGGAGGGAAAAGCACCTGGAGGCAGCGGTTCAGGTAGGGCAGCAGATCCTCCAGGAAGGCTGTGCAGAACTGGGTAAAGAGCTCCTGCTCCCGCCCGCTGAAAGCTGCCTCCTCAGCACGGTGGAAGGCCAGGATGGTTTTAGTCACCTGGGGAGAGAGAGGCAGATGGGTCACCTGATGACAGCCACCTGCCCAGGTGGGTAAGGACGCCAATGGCACTTGGCTTGTACCAGCAACAGTGTGGCCGCAGGCCTAGGGCAGTGCCCATCTTCCTGAGCTGGGCATTGGTGATGCCACACCTGGGATCCTGAGGTCAGTTCTGGGACACTCTGAGATAAGATACTGTGGGGCTGGAGTGTGTCTAGGGAAGGGAATGGAGCTGGAGGAGGAGCTGAAGCACAAGGAGCAGCTGGGGAGAAAAGGAGGCTCAGAGGCAGCTTCTCACTCTCCACTACTCCCTGACAGGAGGGGCAGCTGGGGTGGGGCCTGGCTCTGCTCTCAAAGAACAAGGGACAGGACAAAAAGAAACAGCCTCTAGATGTGCCATGGGAAATTTAAATTGGATATTAGGAAAGTTTCACCATGGAAAAAGCTGTTCAGCCCTGGCACAGGGCAGTGGTGGAATCCCCATCCCTGGAGAGATTTAACAGCTGTGTAGATGTGGCACCTGAGGACATGGGTTAGGGGTGGCCTTGGCAGTGCTGGGGCAGCGGCTGGACTGGATGATCTCAGGGGCTTTCCCGGGTCACTCAGAACAAACCTGCCCCATGATCTCCCAGGACAAGTCCCAGCTCCATCCCCCAGACTCACCTCAGCAAGGGCACTGTCCAGGCAGGCGGTGACATCCTGTGCCAGGGCAATGGGGCAGCAGAGCCGCAGGTCATTGAAGGCAACAAGGAGCCCATTGAGGAAGCAGGCAAGGGGTGGGAAGTCCAGCAGCACCATGGGGGGCTGCAGCGTCCCGGGCTGGGCCGTGGGCACCGGCACTCCCGCGCCGCCCCCCAGCACGGCTGGCGCCGAGATCAGCGTGTAGGAATTCATCTCCTCCCGGAATTTCTCCACCGCCTCCTCCACCGCCTTCCCGAAGGCGTCGGCGGCCACGCGCTGGAAGAGGGGGGCCAACTGCCCGCGGAAATCCACGCCCACCCTGCTGAAGGACAGCCCGAAGTACATGCACTGCCCCAGCAGCGAGTCCAGCCGGCCGCCCACCCCGCGCTCCAGGTCGCGCCGCAGCGTCCGCAGGAACTCTGAGACCTTCTGCAGCACCCAGCCGTGGAAGATGGCCCCCTCGGCCGGCGCCGCGCCCTCGGCAGGCACCAGCGGCTCCTCGTCGGAGAAGATGGCGCGGTACTGGGTGATGATGTCGAACAGGTGCACCCGGCAGGCCTCGATGGTCTTGGTGATGTGCAGGTAGGGGTCGTGGTCGGGGATGGAGGCCTGGATGGAGCGCAGCCAGGCGTCCCGCGCCTGCAGGAACTTGACGCGCAGCTCGGCCTCGGTCAGCACGTCCATGCGGCGCAGGAAGCCGATGACGCGCAGGCAGGCGGGCAGAGCGATGTTGGTGCGCAGCTGCTGGATCAGCTGGTTCAGCATCAGCTGGGCAGACTGGCGCACCTCCTCCACGATGCCCTGGGGAAGAGAGGGCCTTGAGGCGGCTTGGGGTTCACCTGGATCAGGGGGTTGGCTGGGACAACGCGGGGTTCACCTCAGTAACGGGGCAAGGAGAGCGCAGGGCTCACCTGGATGACGGGGATGCTGCTGTGCTTCCTCTCCAGCCTGCGCACGTAGGCCGTCAGCTCCAGCGCCTCCTCGTAGTAGCCATTGCGGACGCACGTGTCCATGAGCTGCGGGATCTCCAGGATCTCCAGGATCTCCGTGTGCCGGTTCAGGGTCAGGCTGTTCATGCGCCGGCTGCAGGCGATGGCCTCGGCATCGCGCATGAAGCTCCTGCGGGGCCGGGATGGCATCAGCAGGGGAGTCCTCTCTGCAGCGGGTGGATCCTCCCACCCGCACCGGCCGCTCCCGGTGCTGCCTCCTGCCCAGTCCTTAGTGGGCTCAGCACTGGGACTTCTCGCTCCCCAGCCCAGGCCATCCCCGGCCCTTCCTGCCCCGTTTCCACCCGCGCCTTGCCCGCCGCTCCCAGCGCCCGGTGCCCGTCCCGCCCCGGCAGGCGTCCTGCAGCGCGGGCAGCCGCTCCAGCAGGCTGCCGAGGCGGCTCTCGATGCCGCCGAAGCCGCGGCCGGCGCGGCCGGTGCACTCGGCGGAGCGGATGAAGGCTCGGTAGTGCTCGAAGGCGAGGCGGCGAGTCTCGGCCCCGACCCGGGCCCGCTCCGCCGCCAAGCGCGCCGGCTCCCGGCCCAGCTCCGCCAGCCCCAGCGCCGCCAGCTCCGACACATAAGCGGCGAGCTCGGGGTCGCCGGGCGCCGCCGGGCCGCGCAGCCAGGCCAGCAGCCGCGCCTCCTCCGCTGCCGCCGCCATCGCCAGGGCCGCCGCGTCACCTCCGGGCCCGCCGGTTCCGGGTCCGTCACTTCCGCTACCGCCGGTTCCGGTCCGGTCACTTCCGGCGGCGGCGGCCCCGCGTGCGCGGCGCGGGAGATGCGGCCGCTCACGGAGGCGGAGACGCGGGCGGTGTTCGAGAAGCTCGGGAAATAGTGAGGGGCCGGGAGCCGGCGCGGGGACAGGACGGGGACCGGGAGGGATGGGCACCGGGGATCGGGCATGGAGAAGGGATGGGCACCGGGAGGGCCGGGCCCCGGAGGTACCGCGGCAGGAGGGGCCGGGGCCAGGCCGGACTCACGGGGTCTGTCCCCGCAGCATCGGCGAGAACATCCAGCTGCTGGTGGACCGGCCCGATGGCACCTACTGCTTCCGCCTGCACCGGGACCGCGTGTACTACCTGAGGTGAGGGCCCGGGCGGGGCGGGGGCCGCGCTGCCCCCGGGGCGCGGGCCCGGCCGCCGCCCAGCCCTGCCCTGCTCCCGCAGTGAGAAGCTGCTGAAGCTGGCGGCCAGCGTCCCCCGGGAGAGCCTGGTGGCCGCGGGCACCTGCTTCGGGAAGTTCACCAAGTCCCAGAAGTTCCGGCTCAGTGTCACGGCCCTGGACTTCCTGGCGCCCTATGCCAAGGTGGGTCACGGCCCCGAGCCGGCCCGGCCCCGAGCCGGCCCCGCAGCCCCTCACGGCGCTGCCCCTCTCTCGCAGTACAAGGTGTGGGTGAAGCCGGGCTCGGAGCAGTCCTTCCTCTACGGGAACCACGTGCTGAAGTCGGGGCTGGGCCGCATCACGGAGGGCACGGCGCAGTACCAGGGCGTGGTGGTGTATTCCATGGCCGACGTCCCGCTGGTGAGCGCCTGGCCCCGCCGGGGCCGCGGGGGGAACGGGATGGGCCACCTCCCTCACCTCCTTCGGCCCCCAGGGCTTCGGGGTGGCTGCCAAGTCCACGCAGGAGTGCCGGAAGGTCGACCCCTTGGCCATCGTGGTGTTCCACCAAGCTGACGTCGGGGAGTACGTGCGCAACGAGGACACGCTGACGTGAGGGACCCTCGGGGCCCCCAGGGGACCCTCACGCTCTGTGAGTGTTCCAGGGTAGAAGGGACTTTGTCCTGCGCCGTGGGTGCGGGAAGCCCGCCCGGAGGGGGATGGAGATGGGGGGAGCTGCCAGCACAGAGCCCTCTGGGGGCTGCTGCCAGCGCAGGAGGAGGGGCCCTGGCCCCAGCCTGTCACATAAAGCCTGTTCCTTTTTTCAGTGCCTGTTGTCTGGTGTGGAGGCCCGGGGGGAATCAGTCCTCCCCCCTCCTGTGGGGAATGTGACACTCTTGGGTGGGATGAGGTTGGGGGGGTCTGAGGATAAGCTTCAGGAAGGGAGGGAGGGAGAGGCCAGCAGTTTCCAGGCTCACAGAGGCTGGATGGCAGCAGCAGACAGCAGTTGCTCCCTGGACTTTGCCAGGGATTCCTTTATTGGGAGTCTGGTAGAAAAGGCCCATTAAGACACTAGAAATGGGTAGGGATGTGACAAACCCACACAGCACACAGAACTCAGGTGACAACGTGGCCTTTGACTTTTCTCAGGATGATGGCAGGGCTAGAGATGAGACAGGAGCAGGGGGAGCTCTCCAAGCTCCTCCTAGAAGTAGAATCCAGCCTTTCCTCCCGCCCTGTGGTGGGACAGAGTGGCAGCCAGGTCACCTGGCTCTTCAGGGGGGTCCCTGCCCTGCTCTAGCACTTCTGGCTGCCCGAGGTTTGCGCGTGGAAGAGGCGCTTGAGGAAGTAGAGCTGCAGTGCCCCGGAGAGGACGATGACACAGCTCTGGGCCATCGACCACCAGTTGACGTAGTTGTAGTTGGACTCCAGGAGGAAGGAGTCGGCCCCTTTCCGCATCCGGGCAAAGTTGTAGAAGCGCCACATGTGGAAGGTGTGGATCTGCAGCCTCTGGATGCTCACCTGCAGGAGAGACAGAGCTGCACTCAGAGCTGCCCCTGGGGCTCAGTGCTGAGCTCAGCCTGAGCAAACGCCCTGTTGGGGGTCCTGGGCAGGACGTGCCCATCCCTGCTGTGCTGGGGCACCCTGTGGCCTCCCTGACCCTCACCCCGATGGCCTCCAGGGTGTCGTTCAGCTCCTTTCTCTCTGCTGGCTGCTTGTGTTCCATGTTGAAGTCTTCATAGTACACACCAAAGTTCAGATACACCTGCATGAAGCCGAAGTGGTTTTTTTGGTTGTCCAGACAGAGCTGGTAGAAACCTGCAGAGGGAAGGGGGTTGTTGGTCCCTGGGTGGAAGGGCACCAGGCAGACACATCCCGAGTGCTTCCCCCTCATCCTCCCTCCGCAGGAGCAATCGGTGCTCAGGGAAGCCCTGGCTGGGCAGGCTCAGGGCTGCTGCAGGGGCTGGGGGCACCTGTGTCCTTGGTGAGGAAGTTGATCTGTCCTCGCACGTCCTGGGACGCTCCGAGCTGGAAGCCACTGGGATCACTGGCTGTGACCAGGATGTCCCTGCTGTTGCCAATCCCCGTCGCCCGCTGGACCTGGAGGCAGGGAACACCCGAGGGGAGTTTGTGGGTCACTGTTGTGTCGAGGATGGAGCTGTGCCAAGCCCTGAGCACATGTTCCTGTGGGGCTGCTCTGCCAAGTACAGAGCCAGGGGGAAGCTACTGCTGCCAGGCACAGCTCTGCCCTGGCTCTCCTTCATCCAGCCCAGTGTAAACAGGAGATGAAAGGGCTGGAGTTTCCCTGTGGGAAGGGAACAGAACTCAGGGACATGCTGTGCCAGGACCTTCGGCTGTGCCACAGCCTCTGGCCAGGCAGTGAAGGGCAGGGCTTCCAGCAATGCCGGAGCTCCCAGCACCACTTTAAACCAGGTAGTTTAAAAATGCATGGGATTGATGGATAAGGATTAAGTTGGTTATATTAGGAAGATACTCTTCCCTGTGAGGGTGGGCAGGGCGCTGGCACAGGGTGCCCGGAGAAGCTGGGACCCCTGCAAGTGTCCAAGGCCAGGTTGGATTGGGCCTGGAGCAGCCTGGGCTAGTGGAAGGTGTCCCTGCCATGGCAGGGGGTGGAAGGAAACAAGCTTTAAGATCCCCCCAACCCAAACAATTCCATGATGCTGCTTTAAGAAAGGCACAGTCCCTGCGATGCCTTGTGCCGTAGGACCAGCACGGGATGGATCCAGCACAGCCCTTCCCTGGCTGTGCCGCCACCTCCCAGGACGTGTCCCCAGCACCCACCTCGTAGCTGAAGAAGAAGTTGCCTCCCTGGTGTGAGAACTGCCAGAAACACTCCACTTCGCCGGCGGGGATGACGATGGCGAAGTCGTAGCGATCGGCGCCGCGGAACAGCGGCTCCTGGCTGGAGCTGCTCAGGGGCTCTGTCCTGGGGCAGCCAGCGGGGCCCAGCAGCGCCAGGAGCAGCAGCAGCAGCATCCTCCTGCTTCCCTGGGCTCCAGCACTTGTTCCCCAGGCAGGGCAGCAGGGTAATCATTAACTGCTCCGCAGCGCCAGGCTGTGCCAGCACGGGAGCCACGGCTCAAGGTGATTCTGGTGCAGAGCTGGAGCTCTGAGCCCCTGTGCTGCCAGGGAGGAGGCAAGAATGGGACACAGCTCCTGCCCACGGGCACCACCAGCTGGCATTGCCTCTCACTGGCCTGTAGTTGCTTACATCTCTGACCTGGTGCTGTCCAGGGAAAGGATTTGCAGAAGGGGAGGAAAAGGCATGGCCACAGCCAGGGGACAGGGGACACTCAGTGCAGCACCTGCAGCTGAAGGACAGAGAGGGAAGCAGCTGTTCCTAGACAAGACTTCTCCCAGCCCTGGCTTTGCCAGAAGGCGGCCAAGAGAAACTTAGAAACTAAGTTTAGAAAGTGCCCCTGTCTCACCCCTGAACCTTTTCCACAGGAATAATCCAGAAACACATTTCCCATTGAGACTGGCACGTCACAGCTCCAGGGCAGTGCTGCTCCTGGCCCAACACTCCCAGAGGGGAAGGGACAGCCCCACATTCCTGGGGCAGTCTGTGCCCCTCTGCTGCATTTGCATCCACGAGGTAGAAATTCACACTTTCACAACTCTTGATACTAAGCAAGAAAAGAACTTTATTTTACAAATGACTTTTCCAGCTTTGGCACCTGAAGGCAGGGACATGTGGCAGCCTTGGAGCTCACACACAGCAAGGACAGTACCAGGAAAAGTGCAAAGAAAACATTACTAAAGTCAGACAGAACTGAATTTTTAACATAGAAACAAACAGCTCCAAGTACTGAAACACAAAGTAATTTTAGCTTCTTAAAGCCTCAGAGCTGGAAGGGAGGAATTTCTCCTCACAGATCAGCCATTTACAAAGCAGAAATGAACAGTAAAAAAAATTCCAAGTAGATCCTCTTGAGAGTGACCCCTATGCCTGGATCTCTTCCCCACAGAAGCTCTGGGACTTAGTGCTGACTCTCTTCCACAAGGGAGTGATGGCAAACATGAAACAACTGATTCAGAGAACAAACAACTCAAGTACAAAAAAACAGTCACCTATGAGATCATCCTGCTGATCACACTTGAGCAGAACAAACAGCTGGGACTCGTTCCAGCAGCTGCAGTGGTCAGTGGACAAGGATGTCTCAACCTAGGTTCTAAATTGATGCTGAGAGGCTGCACAGCCACTGCAACCTGCAGCACACTGATCCACGCCTGGAAAAGAGAGGGTTCCTGGCTTCCTCTCAGTCATGGTTTTGGTGTCAGAGGGGCTTCCCACACTGGCACAGACAGCACTCTGGTCCAGCTTCCAAAAAACAAACTGAGGTTAAAAAAAACCCAAAAAAAAAAAAGAAAGGCTCCCAACTTCAGAGCATTCCCAGTTTCTTCATGGTCCGCCAGCGATCCTTGATCATGACAGCAGTGCGGTTCTGGAAGGGGTACTTCAGGCAGATGGCTTTCCACCTCCCTTCCCCGTACTTCTTCACCCCTTCCTTGATCCACTCGCTCTCCTGCATGCTCCATTTCTGCAAAGAGCAAGGAAGCAGCTGCAGGGCAGACAGCCTGCTGCCAATTCCTTCCCTCATCACCCGTGCCAGGAACAGCAGGGAAGGCAGACAGGTCCTGGCAGCTGCACAACACTCCAGCACTGCAGACATGCAGCAGCTGCCTTCCTACAGGTCAGGGGGAGAGTTCCTGGCAGCACAGTGGGACCTGTCCCTGGGTAACAGCTGCCAGATGTGTGTCCCTCACCTGAACAGGACTCTGAATCTCTCCAGCACGAGGGGAATTCGGCAAACCTTGCTCTGAGCCATCAGGACAAAGGGAGCTGAGGCACAGTCCCAGTGCCCTGCAGGCAGGACAGGCTCCAGCCTGTTGTACCATGGAGACTGTAGGGACACTGCCCACTGTAAAACCTGCTGAAAGCACCTAAGGCTTCACATACCTGTTTCTTGGAGCTGGAGGTCTTGGAGACGTCTTTTTTCTCAAGTGATGCTGGAAAACAGGGGAGAGAGTTACATTTCCTTCAATTTGGGAGGTACAGACCTCCTTGAGAGGCTGCCTTAGGCTTAACTGCTGAGCTGTGCAGTCAGAGCACCCTGTGACAGGCAATACACCCCAATTCCTTCATCCCAGCTCTTCCACACAATTCCTGGTTTCAGAATTCAGTCACTCAGGCTGCAGCAACACCCCTGTGAGTGACCCCCATGCCAGGACTAGCACAGGTAACCCCTGCCAGGGGAATTTCCATACCTGCATTTGCAAAGAGCTCATCCTCATCACTCCAACTGTCCTTCTCCTCTGTGCCACAGGAGCTGTTCCACCTTCCTTGGAGGGACCTGAAATTAGGTGAGGGTTTACTTTGGCTACTGGCTCAGGAGAAGATTTTTTTGGGGAGCAGGTACAGGGCTACCAAGCAAGCACAGCCAGCCTCTGGACACTGTATTTCCCAAGAGGTGGGAAGCAAGAGCAGGATGCTCCTACAAGACTCCACAGGATGCTCCTACAGACTCTGGCCAGTAATGCTGAAGCTGGGGGAAGTGTGGAAAAACACGGGTTACTTGTACTGGAACCACCTGCAGCACCTCACTACCAGCAGGACCTGATCATTTTCTCCTCTCCATTAACCCATAATTAATTTTAAAGGCAAATGTATGGACAAGGGAGGGTTTGCTGTGCCCAGTTCCACGGAGGCTGGCAGGCAAAGTCAACACTCATCTTGGGACACAGGGCAAGGGTTTGGTGCTCAGGCTACCAACATCAGCAAGACAAGACTGGGGGCAGAGCAGACAGCACACGAGAGAGGCTTCATACTTCTCACTCTGGGCAGTCAAGGGCTCCTCCGGCAATTTCGGAGCAGGTTTGGAAGCGGAGGAGACCACATGCTCCTGGGAAGAGTCGGGGCACTCGCTGGACTTGCTGGATGAGCCGTCCAACTCCACGATCAGATTGCTTATGCTGAACAAGTTTTTGATGTTACGGGGGATTTCAGGAGGCTCTGAGGTCTCGGAAGCTTGGCTCTCCGTTTCTCTGCGTCTCTTGGTTCTGTGGGATACAGAAGGAGACAGTTGCTTGGGGGAAGGCAAGTCTGTTTCGTCCAGTTTGCTGAAAAGTGCGTCCGAGTCCCCGGAGTCCGACAGGATCTTGAAAGCTTCTCTCAGAACAGAAATCCCACACGAGGTTACAGCTCCGGGGGGCTGCCTATAAAATAAACACAACCAAGCGGGTTGTAGGGAAACCTGAGGGAGCTCTGCTGCCCCCCAATCCAGCCCTTCCCTCCCCTGGCATCCCCAGCTCCTGGCCCTGCAGTGCCAATCTATGGCAGAGGCCATTCCCAACCCTCCAGTACTCTCTCCCAGACAGCTCAGTGCCTCAGGTGTGCAGAACACACCTTCATGCCCCCCTGCCTCCTGCTATTCCCAGCGCTGTTCCACCAGAGCAGCCACTGTCCCCTCCCTGGGGCAGCACTTCCTGTCAGCAACTGAACCAAACCACCTCAACAGCTTTCCCGGGATCCAGAGTCCTGCACCAACACCTTGGGCTGGCCTGGGCAGGCATTTGGGGAATTGGAGCTGCCTGGACACAGAGGATTAGCCCTTGGAAGAGAACTTGCAGCCACAGTCTAGAGCCAGACTCCTCTGCCCACCTTTGTGATTCCTTGGTGGACACTCTGGGGAGTTCTGGGGCTGCTGCTGCTGCTGGTTCTTTAGCTATTTCCATGGGCTCTGCAGTGCCCTTCAGGATGTCATATGCTGCTGGTAAATGTTCAGGTGTTGCTGCTGGGTCAAGAACTACTTCCATAGGTTCCACAGGTGCTGCAGGGCCACTGGCTTCCTCCATAATCTCTGCAGCTGCTGTGGGACCAGCTGCCCTTTCTGCAGGGCTGGCAGCTCCCTCCAGGCCTTCTGTTGCTCCTGCAAGCTCTGGAGTTCTGGCTGGGTCCTCTACCCTTCCTGAGACCTCAGGAGCTCTGGCTGGGGACTCCGCCCTTCCCAGGGCCTCTGGAGCTCTGGCTGGGGCCTCTGGAGCTGCTGCCTGGTTCTTCAGCTCATCTGCAAACTCAGAAGTCCCCAGCGAGGATCTTCCTTTGTTGGCATGTTCTGAATTCAAAGTCTTCTTCAATAACTTGGGGAGAGAAAAGCACAGCAGTGTTACAGAGATGATTCCCATTACATTTTATCCCCTCCCAAAGGCGTTTCATGGGCAGAAAAACGTGTGTGACGACATAAACCTCTTAGGAATGGACTGAATTTGGTGTGTTGCAGGTTTAAGTGCTGCAGTCAGGCACCCGACCCCGGGGTGGACACGCACCGTCAGCAGCGCCGGCTCCGACTCGTCCACGTAGCCCTTCAGGAAGTCAAAGATGCTCTGCTGGAAGTCCTCGTAGGAGAAGTTTTTGACCTTTGGATGAGAGGGATTCTTCTCCCGGATGACAGCCAGCCACTCATTCTTCTTCTTCTAGAGGAGGGATTCACAGGATCAGGAAAGAACATTCTGGGCAGGGACAACCACAGCAAGGAGGCGGGCAAGGACTGGGCCTTTCCTGTTTGTCATTCTCCAGCACAACCAATTTACACTGAGATAAGGCCAGGAAAAGGTTAAAGGAACAGGAGAGTAACCAAGGAGCAGCAGAACCACCTTATTTCAGGAACTCTCCTTGCCTGCAGTGCCCAAGCACCCCACTGCCTCCAGAAACAGGAACAGGAGCTCCTGCTGCTCCCAGAACCTGCTCTGAAGGTGAGCTGGAGGCTTATCAATGGTGATGCCTGGAAGGTCCATGAAGGCTTGTGGGGAAGGGTGAGCTACAGAAGGCACTCGAAGGTGACAATCCAAACATGCAACACTGAGGGACCAGCATTCCAGAAGGACTGTTTCCATTTTGGCCTCCTCACCCCAAGGACACATCAGAGCCCCGCTGGACACAGCAGCAGCTCCCACTTCATCCAGCACAGACTCACTTGGTTTCTGGGCTCCTTCCCCATGTGCTTCTTGACAATATCAGAAGCTTTTTCAAACTCCTTGTTTCTGATGCATACAACAACAGCCTGCAGAGGAAAACAAGGACAGACTGAAGCAGGGCACAGGGAACAGCTCAGTGCCAACACTGAACTCCCACATTCCTGCAGATAACGAGGGAATCTCGCACATGAGGCAGCTCCCACCACCATCCACATGAGGCCCTTCCAAAGCAAAAGCTGCACAGCAGCACAACACATTTACTGAGAAAGAAAAAGATCTTACAGCTTCCTTCACCATTTTCTGCACAGCCTCCATCGTCCTGTCCGCCACAGAGAATTCCTCGTGGATGAAGTCCAGGACAAGCATGGCCGACTCCAGTGGGGTCAGCTCTGACTCCTTGTCGAAGGTGCAATCTATAAGAATTGGCATCCATACTTTTGGGGGGGGGTCACGGCGCTTCCCTAGGGAGAGCTGGTTATTCACCTGCACGGGGGGCAGCCGTCCACCCACGCAGGTGGCAGCTGTCCACCCACACCACAAATGCCACAGCCTCACCACCAAGTGCCTGTCCCCCAACAGCCACGGGGAATTGTGGAAGCAGCACTCCAGAACCTCCCAGGTGCCCCGCACTGCCCCCGGGTGAGCATTTTGGAAGCTCTGAGGCTAAGCAGGAGTCACCAGGCTGACGTGTCTGTCCAGCACAGCAGCCCCGAACACCACAGGTGCTGCTCTTGGCCCCCCCAGAAAGACAGATGCGAACAGCTACCCCTCACCCGCAGGGAGGCCCCCACAGCCCCAGCCCAAAGCCGTGCTCTGTGCAGGGAAAAAGCTCCGGGAGCTGCAGGAACATGGACATAGGACAGGGAAGAGGAGGGAGCGGGCTGCAAGCAGCAACCGGGGCTCCCCGGAGCTCGCAGGAAGGGCTGGGTACCTACCGAGGTTCTCGCCCTCCTCGACCCGCGACAGCAGCTGCATTATCCGGAGCATCTGGGCCATCTCCGGCTCTCTGTCCAGCGGCCGCACGAGCAGCGCTGTGGGACAAAGGGCTGGTCAGGCCGGTGCGGCTCGGTCCGGGCGCCTCGCCCCCCTGGCCCGGGCCGCCCCCAGCCCCGCCCCGCGCACCCTGCATGATGTCGCGGAACTGGCGGAAATCACGGTTGCGCCCAGAGCGATAGGCCTCTATGGCCCGGTGGAAGTAGAACTGCAGGACCCAGCCGTTCACGGTTTTCTCAGGGAGCGCCGCCATCCCGGCCCGGTCGGGGGCCCGGTCCCGGTCCCGCTCCTGCCGCGCCACTGTCCCGCCGAGACACAGCGCGCCGGAAGTGACGCCACCACCGCGGCACCGCGGGGTCCTCGGCGCGCGGCTTATCAAGGTGCTCTGCGCCTACAGCTCCCGGCGTGCACCGCGCCAACCCCGCCGCGCCTACAACTCCCGGCGCGCATCGGGCCAAGCCCGCCGGTAAGGGTTGGTCGCCGTCTGGCGGACGGGAGGGGAATTGCGGGGCCCCGGCGGGACGGGACAGCAGGAGGGGCAGCGGCACCTGGACGGTGCAGGCAGGGGCACAGCCGGGCCCTGGGGGCTCGGGATCGGCCCTCTGCCCGTCCGACCGGACCGGCAGCAGGGAGAAGCCCACTTGTAAGCGCTGACACCCCCGAACGAGTGTCTCACCTGAGCAAGCCTAAGTGTGTTAAACTCAGGTGACCCAAACCTGGCAGTGCCACCCTGCCAGCGCAGGCACAGCTTTTTGCCTTTATTCTGGTCTTCCAAACAACCTCCACTCTGCTGTGTGCTGTGCTCCAACCACCTGCCAATCCTCGTCACCTGGAACAGCAAACCAGGTCCCCGGGGCAGGATTTTGGGGCATAGATTGTCCCACAGTCACTCAGACTTAGGGTAATGAATTAGAAGTGCTGTCTTCCCAGCGATCTCGCTGACTAATTCCCAAGCAGAACTGGAGCCTGGAGGCGAAGGCACTGGCAAGCAGATCCTCGAGATCATGGGGTGGTTCTCTGCCACTCTGGGGTGTCCTGCTTGGACAGTGTCTCCTCAGCCCAGGGAACATTCCCAACACTGTCCTGGAGGCTCTCTCACCTGAGATGGAAAAGCACGTGAAAATTCCTCTGGCATGAGGTGATCTGGGATCCTCCCTTCCCTCTGCCCCAGGCCAGGGGAGGAGGAAACACAAATGGGAAAAATCCGTGTGTCAGATGGAAAACAGAAAAACTGGGAGGGATTTTTATTGGCAAACAAAGGAAGATAAAAATAATCTGTGTGAGGCAGAAGAGTCACCCGGGGCGGGGGGACTGCCCTGGGGAGCAGGGTGGGAGCGGGACAGGGCACAGCAGGCTTGGAATGCCGTGAAGAGTGCTCGGAAGGATGCGAGGAGCTGATACTGACAGCTGCTTCCTGGGCGGAGGGGAGGTGACCGAGTGCCATGCTCTGGGTCAAACGCTTTTCCATGTGGAATATTCATGGGCAAAGTGGTTTTGCTCTCTCTCTGTCACAAGATGCAGGAGGGGGTGCCGGGGTGGGACCCTGGAATTTCAGCTGTGTCCCCTCAATCCAGGGAAAGGCAGATCAGCCCCAGTGACAGCGTGAGACCAGTCACACTCACAGCCCTTCAGACACTGCCTTTGCTCTCCTGGCCAGAAAATTCCTTGTTTGTCAGGGAGCTGGGTAACTTCTGCCCCTGTGATCCGCACGGCTCCATCTACATGTGCCAGCCACTTCAGCAGATCCTGTCGGCCCTGCACAAGTTTTAGAATTTTGAGTAATTTCATTCATTTTTGCACAAAGGTCGGGCAAGAGAGTACTGGAGTACTCTCCCAAGGGAAACAAAGTGAGATTCCTCTCTGAGACACCAGGACAAACCCACTCGAGAGCTACCTGTCTTCTCCAAGCCAGGTTTCACTTAGGAAAACTCCCTCAGCCTCCTTTTTCTGTCTCCTGTCTGTGTCCCTCTGGGCTGCCATCTCCTCCTCCAGTGCCCTCCTGGTGAAGGTGTCGCCCCTTTGGATGTTCAGATCACCTCCCATCCTGTCAGACAGATTTGCTTCCCGTGAGATCCACAAGGCCTCTGCAGCTCTCAGGAGGCTTTGGACAGGGTGGTGACATGACAGATGTCACAAGAGCAGTGACCCTCCCAGTAGAGCTGGAGAAGGTGGCAGTTCCCGACAAGCTGCTGGAGCTGGGGAGGGCACAGCATTGGCACCCCAATCCAGGCTTCCCTCCTGCACCCCTTCAGGGTCTGCCTTAGCCAACAGTGTGTTAACAGCACCCAGGACTGGACAACAAGCCTGGAACTGTGGATTCGAGAGTAAATACAAAAATAAACCCACTGGTTTGCTCCCTGAATTGTCTCCAATAAACAAAGAAGAAGCAGGGAGCATGGAAGCAGGACCAGGAACGTCAGTGGCCTCACTATCCAGTTTCACTGAGTTCTCCTGTGGTGTCATCATCAATTTTTCAGGAAAAGCTTTGGAGTTCCATGTGCCAAACAAAACGCTGGGCAGGAAGGCACAAATTGCAGCCCCGCTTGTGCATTTGAGCCTCCCCTCACTGATTTATGGCTTTTGATGAAGTGATTACAGATGAAAGAAAATATTCCAGGGAACAGGACCTGCATGTTGCCGTGGTCTCATGCCTGTCACATCCTTCTGGAGGAGTTACAGCAGGAAACAGAATAGGAAAACCAGCAGGGTCCTGGTCACTGGCTCTGCTCTCGCTGTGCTGAAGCTTGGACAGGGCAACACCTCCCAGAGCAGCTGTGGCTGCCCCTGGATCTCTGGATCCCAAGGCCAGAGATTGGGGCTTGGAGCAGCCTGGGACAGTGGAAGATGTCCCTGCCATGGCAGGGGTGGCACTGGGGGAGCTCTAAGGTCCCTTCCAAGACCATTCTGGCCTCAGAAAGGCAGTGGAGAGCCACAGAAAACCAGGGAGCAATGGAACAGGGGACAAGGGAAATGTGGACGAGGGTCATGAGATTCCTTTGAAAATCCACAGAGAAACCCTGCAGGCATGAGGGATGGAGAGAAGGGAGCACAAAGGCACTTATTAAGAAACCCATCAAGCAGATTACAGAAACTCTGAACCAATCTGAGCAAAGGTAACTCTTCCTGTTGGAACTGGGTTGGGCAGGGAAGGAACTAGAAGGAAAGACATTGGTTTGGAAAGGTGCCAAGAGCTGGGCTGCCTGGGCACAACAAGGAGCTGGGAACACTTCCATGTCAGAGGAGCCTGGGTTACACAGAGAACCAGGGAAACAGCCCTGATGACCAGGAAAAGTTACACAGAAAGGATTAAAAGAAACAGCAGTTTAAATGGCAATGTTTAATGCTTAATGCTTAATGGTGACTGTGGAGAGGGTTCAGAATGGGCTGAGCCTTTAACATCCCAATATCTGGGCAGGTGAATGTATGGACTTGCCCAAATAGAGAACTTCACTTGAGCTCCCTTTAGGATCCAGGGGGATTTGTGACCTGCCCAGCCGTGAGCCTGCTGGACTCTCCCTGCACACATTTTTAACCTTTAGCCTGTGCTGGTCACAGTTTAGCACTGACAACACGGCGTTTCTGCCTCCTCAGCAGTTGTTAAACAAACATCTACTGCCCAGCCTTGTATCCGTGCCGCAAGTGCAAGGAAATAAATTCCACAAATGCCAGTTCATAAAGGGAAACCATCGGGTTCATGAGTTACTCGGGTCCCTGAGCTTCTGAACGGCCTCTGACCCTGAACCTGCTCAACGCGGCTGGAGAGAGGAGAGAATTACCCAGGGCTTCTCGTCAGGCCTGAATGTGAACTTTGCTTTGGAACCTGGGAAAAGTCAGGACCTGGGGATGTGCTGCACTGCCACCGGCTCGGCTCAAAGGGCTGTGGGATCACGCCTATTTTATATACACGCAGGAAGAACCAAAAGGAACAGTGGAAAAGCTGAGGGCAGGCTGCTGACAGGCATCACGCTCTCCGGTGGCACGGGGATAGCAGGGAGTCTAGGAGCNACCCTGGAGGAGGTGGCGAAGCGGAACTCCAGCCGTGAGGCCTGGCTGGTGATCCACGGGCGCGTCTACGATGTCACCCGGTTCCTGGAGGAGGTGAGGCCTGGAGTCGGGGCTGCCCGGCCCGGCCCCCGGGGGCTGAGGGGAGCGGGGAGAGGCTGGGGCGGTCGTGTGAGGCCGAGAGGGGCGGGGAGGGCTCTGGAGGGCCAGGGGTTGCCGTGGGGACAGAGATCCCGGGGTCGGGTGTAAGAGGAGGGGGCGAGCAGGCCCCGCCGGGGTTTGGGGGGGTCCCGGTGTCCCTGGGGCAGCTCCCCGGCCCGGGCTGTGCGGTCTCTGAGGGGCTCATGCCCGCGGTTCTGCCTCCAAGGGACGGACGGGATAGCGGGTCACGCTGGCCGCGGCCGGCCGGAGGCAGGGGTTGTGCTGGGCGCCTCTGAGGCAATTCCAGGTTTCCCAGGTAATCTGTTCAGGCAGGTCCCGGGGAGGTGCAGGTTTCCTTCAGTCACGGCGCCTCGCTGCGGTGAGGATCTTGAAGGGTGAACGGGATCGGGGCGCTTCAGGAGTTTGAATGTGGAGTCTGCCAGGGGCAGCCCAGAGCTCGGCGGAGGAGGTGACAGTGATACCGCAGCCACCACTCTGCTGCCTGGAGAGGGGACCACGCACCAGGGGTTTGCAAACAATGCAGCTTCTGCCAAATCTCCAGTTCCCTCGGCTGGGGGGACAAAAATTCCTTCAAGACTCACTACTTTTGTCTTCTAATTTTGAGAAGGTTGAGAGTGGTGTCCTAACTGTTGAGAGCTGGAAATGGAGTGGGAATAAACAGTAGCAAAATAGTAAGGCCAGAGGGAATGGCGTGAAGCTGTACCAGGGAAGGTTTAGGGTGGATATCGGGAAAGGTTCTTCCCTCAGAGGGTGCTGGGCACTGCCCAGGCTCCCCAGGGAATGGGCACGGCCCCAAGGCTGCCAGAGCTCCAGGAGCCTTTGGACAACACTCTCAGGGATGCACAGGGTGGGACTGTTGGGGTGTTTGTGTAGGGTCAGGGGTTGAACTCGATGATCCTTGTGGGTCCCTTCAAATTCAAGATATTCTGTGATTTTGTGGTTCTATGAAAATTTCAAAGGGGTTTATCCCAGCTTAAAATAACAGAAGAGACATTGTGACCTTTGCAGGGCAATGTACAAAGGTTGAGCTGAACCAGATCCAAAGAAGACACTTCATTGAAACGCACGTGTTCCAGCTTGTTGGTTCTGCTGGTCTGAATTCAGCTCTGGTTTCCCTCCAGGCCCACGTGGTTGAAGCCTGTGTGCTGTGGAGTGACAGAGCTGCTGTGGTGAGGGTAGAGGTGCATCAGGCAGGAGGGAGTGATCACCTGGCAGCTGGAGGTTGTGCCTTGCTCTGCAGCTCTCAGTATTTGTTTATAAAGTTAGACACAATCTGGTTTCTTCTTTGGGTCCAGAAAATGACCGAATCACATAATTATCCAGGCTGGAAATCCCTCCCAGAGCACGGAGTCCAAGCTGTGCCCAATCCCCACCTTGTCCCCAGCCCAGAGCACTGAGTGCCACCTCCAGGCCTTCCCAGGCTTGGGGACCCCAACACCTCCTTGGGCAGCCCCTGCCAGTGAACAACCCTATCCATGACAGAATTCCTCCAGATGTCCAAGCTGAGCCTCCCCTTGCCCAGCTGGAAGCTGTCTCCTTTTGTCCTGTCCCTGTTCCCTGGGAGCAGAGCCTGACCCCCCTGGCTCCTGTCAGGGAGCTGTGGAGAGGCAGAGGGTCCCCCCTGAGCCTCCTTTTCTCCAGGCAGGGCAGTTTGGTGGGATGGGATGTGCAAGGTGGAAGCAGGACAGTTTGGTGGGAAGGGGTTGTGGGTGCACAAAGGCTAAGTGGATGCAGGGAAAGACTAGGTGAAAACTTGGAAAAGCAGTTCACAGCTGGTTTCTGAACAAGAAAATGCTGGGATGGGGTTTAGGAAGAGCCAGAACGAGCTGGAGGTTGGGACAGCAGTTGCAGGAGCTGCAAATCTTGTCTTACACTTGTCTCTGTGCTGTGATTCAGAGCATGGACACTGCAGGGAGGTTGAGCCTTCACCTCAATCTCCTCTGTAAGATGGAGTCTGGGACCTGCTCCCTGGGACACCTTTGGAATTATAACTGAGCCCAGAAAAACACTTCAGTCCCTCCAGCAAGCCAGGTTTAGCAGTGCCCTGAGTGTCACCTTGAGATGGTGTTTCACCCTGAGATGATATTTCACTCTGTCCTTTGCAGGCCCTTTTTCCCATTTGTGTTTTTCTGACATAAAAAGACCTACTTGGATGAGGGAGAAGGAGAAGAATAAGGGCACTGTTGAGCTGTGCCAGCATGGCTGACACAACACTGTGCTGTGCACACCCCTTGCTGGCACAGGGGAACTGTAAGATCAAGGCTAATTTATTGGCAAAACAACTCTTTCTATCTGCTACCCTCTGGAGTGCCAGGGAATGAGGTGCAGCTGATGGGAAGCAGGAGTGCTGCTCTGGTTTGGCAGTTGTGTGGGGAGCTGGTGCTGCAGAGCTCTGCGGGGTGCACTCAGCACTCGGGGTCCCCCCAGCCCCCTGTGCTCACTGGAGCAGGGTCTGCTGGGTGCCTTTCCTGGCCTTTGCTCACAGATTGTTTGGCTGGGATTGCTGAGACTGCTGGCACGTCCCATGGCTGGGATTGTGCAATCCTGGAGAAGTCACCATTGAAAGGCTGAATTTGGCTTCACAATTCCTGCAGATTAGGCACTGCAGGTCAGCCAGCCCAAAACCTGTGTGCTGCTGGAAGTGTAGACCAGTTTAAGTTTCCAATTCACATTATGTGTAACAGGAGTAACAAGACATATATCACATTACAAAATTTACTGAATTATAAGAACACAAACCAAATTCAGGAGATGTGCAAAGACAGCAACTGACGTGTTGCAGGTGTTTCTGGGAGGTGCAATCTCCTGTGCTTCAGAGAGCCTGTGAGTGTCTGAAGTGAAATAGGATTATTTTAAAATCTAAGGGAGCCTTATGGTGATCTGTTTTCTCCCAAATCTGGGTAACTGGACCACACCAGGATAGCTGTTATTACTCCTGATTGCAGTGCTCTAGATAAGCACATGCTGTGGTTGGAGCTGGAGGGTGTGTGCTTAGGGTGAATGGGGCTGGAGGGAGGCAGCTGTACCTCCTGCAGCTGCTCTGGGTCTCTCAGGCTCACACTTCACCACATTGGTATCAAAATCTGAGCTTTTAACTTGTGCACAATCTGTAAGAGACTTATTTACGGTTCTGCTGGAGGGATACAGTTTCTCTCAATTTTCACATATGACTAGGAGAGTCTGGAGATCCACCTTTCTCCAGGAAGCTTTTGTGTCTGTTATCTGAGCCCACAAGCCACAGCAGCCCCCACAACTCCGTGTCTCAGCACATGCTGCCATTCCTGATCCTCGTGATAAGTGTGAGCAGGAGTCCATTTCCAGTTTCCAAGTGGAAGGAGCCTGGGTTGTGACACCACTGACCCAAATCGCTCAGTTGGTTTCAGGTATAGTGTTCTTCAAGAGAAGAAGGAGCACCAGGCATCTGAATTTCCTCATGCTGACTTGCTCCAGTTTTGCAGAGGTGTTTTTGAAAACCTGTTCCATGCCTTACAACCAGTGCTGTGCAAGATGTGTGGATCATTCATCCAGGTGACTGCTCGTCCTTGCTTCTGGCTTGGATGGTGCTGGCACCTGATTATTGCACAGGAATACTCTTCCCTCTCTTGGTTCATTTCTTTAACTCTGGGCACTAGCAATGAAAGTTTCAGCCCTCCTCCACCTGATGATCTTATCTCTTACCTGACACAGTGATCTAATTAGTCCTGGAGCTTAGTGTTGCTGCTGAGCTCCTTTGTGTCTCCAGCAGGTCTGTTCCAGCAGTTCCCAGCCAGGGACAGGTCCTTGGAGTTTGTGGGGAGAGGACTGCAGGCTCTCTCCCTGTGGAGGTTTGGGATGTGCCCCTGGAGGCCTTTGCTGCGTGCCCTCAGTTCCAAGTCACTCACTGTGTGTGCTGAAGGTCCAGTGACACGGAGGACACAATTTTACGGTCACCTCTCTCCTTCTGGTTTGCTTTTGGCTGTTTCTTGTCAGAAATGGACATTTTGCAGCCATTGTTTCCCCTGGAAGTTGTTTTCCCCCCTCCATAGTTTGCAGCACTGTTTCCATGTTTTCCTGCAGCAGCTGAGCTGCAGATTTGGGCAGTTTTGTGGCAGAGTCAATGACTTCCTGTACAAATAGTCTGGGTTTACGTTTGCTGGGGTAGGACAAGGTAGGAATTGTCTGGCTGCAGCAGTGCTGTCTGGAGGACAGAGCCCTTCAGAAATAGGAGGTGCCCCCATATTTTGAAGGTCTTTTAGTTTTAGGCTTGGGGATTGCAGTGAAAGACAGATGTACGCAAACAAATAATTTGGATTTAGCAAGTGCATAGAGAGGCTTCAGAGCCAGAGATGTAAAGAGGAGTGAACTTTACTGTTCTCCTTCTCTTTTGAATTTTATCCTTTCTCTTGTCTCTTGCCTGTGGAGAGACTGGATGTCACTGAAAGATCCACTGCATGTATGTTCCCTGTTGCTGCAAGGTTTTGTCTATCCTTTTAGCATGAATTATTAGGAAAGGAAGGTTTTAAGGTCTGCTTAAAATTCAGGTATTTCCTTGCCTGATATATGAGATTTCTGGTGAGGCAACCCTAAGGAGTTCTTCTAGGAGGCTTAGATAAATGGGCAGCTTTTCAGTGATCATAGCTGGAAATTGGACAGTTCTGAGCAATATCAACAGGCAACATCCAGCAGTCCCTGATCCAACTCCTCTGGGATCGAGCAAGCCTGAGCGCTGGTGAGGGAGAGAGGGCAGCCAGACACAGGGAATGAGCCACAGAGCCTCACCTGGTGCCCCAGCTCAGCCACCTGATAACTGCCTGCTAACAAACTGCCCTCCACTTTGCCCTTTGTGGCTCCTGAGAAAGCTTCATGTTGGTTTAGTGACATACCAGGACAATAAAGGGATTTATTCCAAATAAAGAGCTGTGATCCTGAGGATTGCAGGATTGGCTGCAGCAACCCACGGGAGCAAACAGTGGGGCTGGTTTGTGTCCATCCTGTGTTTGGTACAAGGTGGGATGGTCTGGTGGCAATATTCAGACTTTTGGCAGCAAAGACAGACAAACTGAAGG
>VWYO01015526.1:11277-22312 GCA_013400275.1 Rhadina sibilatrix | reverse complement strand
GGGGGTGGCAACTGCTCTGTGTCTGTGGGAAGGAGAAGGATATGACAGAGAGAAGCAGGTGTGTTGGTCCTTTGATCTGAAATGTAGCCCAGCGTCTCTTCTCCCATTCAGGGCTGTTTGCCTGAAGCCCTGGAAAACTGGGTTAGTTAGTCCTGTGCGTGCCCTGGGATGTGTGACCACTTTACTGGTGTGACTGCATTAGCTGGTGGTTCACACTCAGGCTGTAAGGGGATTGTCCTTTGCTGGGTCTGTGCTTAGTGCTTTTCATTGCCAGGCTGTTCCTGGAATTGTGGCATCAACAGTGCACAGAGCCCAACCCTCCATAGACAACAGAACCACACCTGGGGCTTGTGTCAGTTCATTCCATCTGAGAGTCAGCCCGTGAGTGGCTGCCACCCGCAGCAGTCACTGTCACTGTGGAGCTCCCTGGGGTTTGGCTGTTGTAGCTCTGGGTCTCTGAAGTCAGTGTATGATATTAAACAGTACAATTTTGTGAGACTTCACCATTTCCTCTCCCCGTGTCACTGGTGGTTGCACACAGGATCAAGTTCAGTATTGCACATCCACCTGCAGAGTCAGCCAAACATCATTTTTGTAGTAACTGAAGAAGTAAAATATCCCTTCCTCCTGTGTCTGTGAATTCCTGAGGAGAGGCTGGACAATTGATCCTCTGGCAGATTTTATTGATGGTGTTGGTTGAGGCATCCAGCGGTGCAGGTTGGGAGGAAGGCTGATGACATCCCCAGTGCCTTTCTGCAACCAGCCCTTGGCTCACCTGGACTCTTCTCTTCCAGCACCCAGGTGGAGAAGAGGTGTTGCTTGAGCAAGCTGGCAGAGATGCCACTGAGAGCTTTGAAGATGTGGGGCATTCCACAGATGCCAGGGAGATGCTGAAGCAGTACTACATCGGAGAGGTCCACCCGGTGAGTGCCTCGTGTAACCCCCAAACAAAGACACCAAGGGGTGTCTTGTCAAATAAATTAGTAGTTGAGTGGTTTAGGCAGTCCCTGTGGTGTCCAGGGTTTCTGCTGGGGAAGCTGAACTAAATTAGTCTTCTCTTTCCACCATTCAGGACAGATTTCTCTTCATTTAAATCAGGGCACTTAAGCTGAGTTCATGGGTTCTCTCCGTAGTTGGTGGAAGCATAATCCACCTTTGCTTTGTAATTCTCAGCTCAGGAGGGTGAGAGTTCCCAGGGGCACAAACACCACCTTCCTGCCTGCTTCTGGGTGCCAAAGGAAGGGCTCCTTTGAAAACTGAGCCCAGGCAATTACCTTTGTACAGAACAATTCCCTCATAAAGGCTGCAGCCTTCCTTTGAAGTCAGCACTTACCTCTTTTCTTCTTCTTTTTCCCCCTGACAGAACGATCGTGAAAAGGAAGGTTCTAAGGTAAGCTCTCAACATTTCAGTTTTCTGCTTTTATTTAATGTCACATGTCTTTTGGAGGTTTTTTCCCCCCTCTTTTTTTCCTGTGGAGCTTGTGGCTTTATGTTTACGCAAACTACACATGAATAAATTTCCCAAGCAAATTCTGCCTTTGTTTTTGTTCTGAAGCTCAGTGGGCACCTCAGTGGGAAACTGGAAGTGAGTTTTGTGCCCTTTCTCTGCTGGCAGCAGCGATGTTTTTTCCACACCTTGAGCCACAGACCATTTTTTGCATTTCTGGCTGTGTCCTGACCACGGAACTGGTTTCCTTGTTGTTCCCTTCGAGCCAGGCGACAGCACACGGCTGGGGGGTGGCTGGCAAACAGGAATTCTCTGTTAACTGCCTCAGGGATCAGTGGTGTTGCTTAACACTCAGGTACTCCTGGACTAGAACAGGGCAGAATGTTGCAAAAATGCCTTTGGCAGGGATGGGGAGAGGGAGAAGGCAATAAATAGAATCCCAGCTGGGAGGTAAACATGTGCCTCACAGCTGGCTGGCCTGGGAGGCCTGGACAGGGCACAGCTCTGCCTTCAACAAGGCTTTCAGGAGATTTTCCTCTGAGCAGGACCACTTGCAGAGCAGCAGGAGTCCAGAAGGGAGCTGTCAGCAGGGAAATCAAGGATAACTCTGGCTGGGTAAAGCCTATGTTTAGTTATGACATGAAGCTGTGTAATTATGTATATATTCACCTTAAAATTTATTGTTTGATTCAACTCGGATTCATAAATAGACTCACATGCTGAAAACGTGCACAGGAATCAGTGATGAGCAGAGTAGCTCCCTTGGATCTGAGTTAAATACTTTATTCAAGTATTTTTCTCTTATGATCAATAAGTCCAGCACGTTATGCACAGCTGAGGGCTCTCTCCAGAGGGCATCATCTGTTTTAAAAGGAGGTTCCAGTGCAATTTAAAGATGGCAGCAAGAGAGAGAATCAGTAGTGCACAAATAAATAAGGGGGGAGCACAAAACCACCCCAAAACTGTGATGTAATAAGCAAGGCCTTGTTTTGTGAGGGGTGCAAGTTCCAGCATGAAGTTGGTGACTGCGTGGGACAGATGGGATTGATGGAAAGAACATGAAGATGACAGCAAACATCCCCAAAAACATCCACACTGGTGACAGGGGGTGTTTGGGAGAGGAGAGTTATTTGTAATCACACGTTCAGGCTTGTCTTATTAGCACATGTTTAATATTTCTTTGTTCCCCTGCTAACTCCCTCTTTCCTCCCCCAGAAGCCAAGTAGGACATCCTCAGGCCAAACAAGGTATAGTATCTCCTGAAAATATGAGTGAGAAATGGAAGGGTTGGGACTCTGTAGAGCTGCGTATTAACTCCAAAGGGCAGGAAAATCCCTGGGGATATACTGCAGTGTCCTTCTGGCAAACAGAAACTCCAAAGCAAGTGCCAGAGTGTGCACCTCCCTTGCTGGATGGGAGCCCAGGTCTGCTCTGTGCTGGGCAGAACCAGCATCCCAGTGTTTGGAATTCTCTGCCCCATGTGCTGGTGCTGCCCGGCGGTGGCTGCATCCCTGTAAGCACAGGGGTGATTTGGGTGGGCCAAGGGGTGGCACAACACAGGGATGGGTGGGTTTTTGGAGGGTTTTACTGTGATCAGCCCTGCCTAGTTGAAAATCCTTAAAACCAGCACAGGGCCCTGGTCTCCTGCAGCTTGTGCAGAAAGTTTTGCTCAGGAGGCTGCTGAGGGTGAGCCTGTGGCCTCTGGAGTCTGAGCAAGGCAGATTTACTGGGGCACAGCTGTAGCGTTGCCATCCTTGAGTCAACTGTGTTGTTTGTACAACACAAATTACAGCCTGACTTATTTAAGGAAAATAAAACCAAACCAACAACAACCCCCCCCACTGGTCTCTGGACGTGCCAAGCTGGAAACTTCAGCCATCCAGCTGCTATTTTATAAGGCATGAGGCCACACTTGGGCCTCTCGTGGGGGCTGGCAGAGCCTGTGCACAGGGACAGTGGGGCCTGCCCAGGCTGTGGCCGTGCTTAGGGGGCCAACCTGTGGATACAGCTCCCAGGTGTTCCCTGGATGTGTAACAAGGGATGAACGTTGGGAATGGATTATTAACTAGATGCTTTCTTCTGGTTTCTGTGGTGTGTACGTTTTAGTTTGTTGTTTCTTTTTCTCTCCCCGTAGTTTCTGGTCGACATGGCTGATCCCCATCTTTGGAGCACTGGTCTTAGGTTTAATGTATCGCTATTACATGGTGGATGGGAAAAGCTCCTGAGCTGGCCTTGCTGGGGCCTCAGACAGCCTGAAAAGAGGGAGAGAGTGTGTGTGTGTGCTACACCTGGAGTTCTGCTGCCCTTAGCCTTCCTGCCTTGCTTTTAGCTCTGAGTCTGTCAAGTGATGTTGATATCCATGGGACCAAGCTGATTCCAAACTCTATCCTAACTCTGGGACCCACAGATCTGTTGTACTTCCCTTTTGCAGTGGCAGGGAAAGAGGAACTTCCAGTATTCCCTAACATTGGTGTGGTGTCCCTTTTGCTCTCTCTCGCTCTCTCTTGCTCTCTGACATAACCCCCAGACAACCTTCTCTCTCAATGCCTTTGCATTAAGCCAGACACCATGAAAGAGCTGCCCTGGGCCTGTGGCTCTGCCTCAGCCCTTCACACAGTCAGGAATCATCTGCCAGTTGTCTCCAGCCCTTGCCAGAGAAGATGTTCAGAGCTTTGGTTCTGCAAGAACGTTCCCAGAGCATGCAGGTGACATTAATTGGAGTGGCAAGGAATTGTTGGTTTGGCCACCTCTTTCTGTACCTGTCTGTTTTTAACGGTTAAACAAATACATGGATTTTAAAAGTGTTTCTGTTCATTTTGTAATATTTGTACTTGTTCCTTTGGAATCTATATCCTGTGAACAACTTCTATCGAATCCTGGTTGGTTTGGGTGTTCTCGTGCTGTGCGTAGCAGAGCCAGTGGGGACTGGCATGTGGCTTCTAGAAATGCAAATTCTTCTTTCTCCCTGAGGTCGTGATCTGACACATGTATGGGAAACTAAACTCATGCTTACGTAGTGTGAATGTGCACCAGATGGGGGAAACAATTAAACCTGGTCTCTTCTTCCAAAATAAAAGGGAAAAGAAATGCATTTGGGATTTATGGATAATGCTGGTTTTGTCTGGGAATAGAGGAGAGTATTTCCCTCTTGCCCTGTTTTTGTGTGTTGTGCAGTCGGCCTTGAAGTGCAGACAGTGCACAGTTTGCTTCCTGTGCTGAGGCAGGAACCTTTCAGCTCTTCCAGCACACTGAACGGGGGCTTTGGGATCTGCTAAATAAAGGGAAGTGGTGTCCTGGTGCCTGCTGCCTTTCGAGAGAGCCGTGCCACTGACACTGGCTCCCAATCCAAACCTCCAGCACAGCTGATCAGCCCCTGGGATTGCAGCAAAAAGGGCAGCGATACCCTGGGGTCCTGCTGTGAAAACTTCCCATGGGTTGTGGGGATTCTTCTCTCTTCCACAAAACTACCATGTCCTCCAGAAGGTTGTGTTGAAGAAATTCTTGGATGTGGAATTACTCTACTCTGCTTTTTAAAACTGAAGGCCAGGGAACTTGGAGTAAGAGCACTGCCAGGGCTGCCTTCACATTTAACACAAGATTGTGCTCAGTTTGGGGAAGTTTGGAGTGGATTCCGTATTTGGGAAAGGTTTTGAAGCTGGAAGGCAGATGTTGGCAACGATACCACCCTGCTGAGCTGAGGTTGTTCAGGGCAGTGCAAGATTCCACAAAGGTCATCTGGTTTGGATCCAGGAGCACCAGGCTCACCTGAGGAATGGGGCAGGTGTGATGCTGGAAACACACCTGTTTTCTCCATGGGCAGGACTTTTACCTGAATTTTGACTTTTTTTTTTTAATACTGTATTCCTGGCACTCTCTACATTCAGTTGCCTTTTGGTTGCTCTAAATAACTTGCCATCATTGACCCTTGCTATCAGTTCTTGACTGTCTGCTATTGGGGAAATTGCCTGTTGGTTCCCATATATTATGGAACCTCTTTTTCCTCTTAATGGATTAATTGCCCAGGGGAGACTCTCAGTCTTGTTCCAAGGCTTCTTGGAGCTGGTAAGATCCCTGTCCAGTGCCTTGTGGGACCCCAAGTAGCCTCTGTCTGTACATGTGCCAACGGCTCAAAGAGCTCAGGATGCTTGAGATGCATTTGCAGAAGCCACATGGAAGTCTTCCCACTTCTCCATTAATGGCAAGGGGCAGAATGTCTGGGATGGAGGCGGTTGGAGTGAGCCCAGTGCTTCCCGGGTGTCCTCCGGTGTGGTGGCGAAGCCGCCTCTTCTCATTCTGTTCTGGCTGGCTCAGGGATGGGTCCCACAGGTGTGAAACCGCTCGGGCAGCAAGAGAGGCATTAACAAAGCTTGTGTACTCATTTTGTTCGAGGATTAAAACAGGCAATTGCCAAGCTCTGTCCCCGTGCTGAACCCGCACAGCCCATGTTTGCTGCCAGGTCCTCGCACAATGCTGGGACAAAGCTGTCTCAACTTTCACCCCACAGAAACCTCTGTGGGTGGAATTCAATCTGGGCTATGCTCTGCTTCCTTCAGGTGCTGTGGAGAGGTTGAGTGAGGAGCTGGAAATACGAGCACGGAGGCAGCTCCTGTGGTTAATGCGAGCGTGGTAGGGCTGCCCGGGAGTGCAGTGCCGGCCTTTTCTGCCTCTCCACCACCCCAAGCTCCTTGATGACGCAGAATGTAACTGTTAATTGGGCTGATGGTTTGTGGAGGAGGGCTGGGAGGTCTGAGGGTGTTCCTGGGGTGAGTTGGTGCATGTTCCCTGATGCAAGCACCCACAAAATGCCATTTCTTGTGCCTGGAGATTGTCTGGCAGGAGGTGCCAGGCTGTGTGTTTGCTGTGTTCAATAAAGGTATTCAACCAACAGGTGCAGAATCCTGTCTTCCCTCAGGTGTGGGATGTTTAGTTAGTTACTCCATCCCTGATATCCTGAGGTGTGTAACCCCCGTGTCACAGGGCTCAAATATCCAGCTGGTGAGCTACGGCAGACAAGGGATTTGCCTTCCTGTTGGTAGAGGAAGAGCCTTCTCCTTGGCAGAAAGGAGCCCATGTCCAGGATGATGGGCAGCATGTGTGGCCGTGTGACCCGATGGTCCCTGCGGGTGTTGGGGAAGGAGCAGTTTGGGGCTGAGCACTGCACAAGCAGCTCCTGATTCCATGCAATATTCCATGCAGTAATTACAATGGGAGTTTCGAATTGCAGCAGGGCAGCTCCCTACATCACCCTGATAATCCAGATCACCTCTGAGGAAGTGCTACGTGCAAGTGGCAGAGCAGCCATGGGCATGGGTTTTCTCTGGAAGAAGCTACATGGTGTGTGATGGTGGCACCACTGCCCTGTGGTCCCAGGACTCCCACACTCACACCTCCACGAGAAGAGTGTGTAGGAGAGTGGTTTTCAAAGAGGACATGGAGACCATAGAATTTGTCTCTTATTTGCATGTCTGCTTATAAAAGGATGTAACATCCCACTCCTGTGGCTGTC
This sequence comes from Rhadina sibilatrix, assembly GCA_013400275.1. Lineage (NCBI taxonomy): Eukaryota > Metazoa > Chordata > Aves > Passeriformes > Phylloscopidae > Rhadina > Rhadina sibilatrix. Next base: position 15,359 of record VWYO01015526.1, on the reverse strand, counting down.
AGCAGAATCAGGCTCTTAAAATTTGCCTAATTATGGATCTCGCGGTACCATCAGCAGCCTCAGGGAAGCAATACTTGGTTGGAGCCTCACAGGAGGGAGCAGGAGGTCAGCAAGGTGCTGATTGGGGAAAAGGGCATGGAAAATCAATGGGAACATCTGCTTTGGTCCTGGATTTCAGCTGAGATAATGTAGGGTAAAAGGGCATGAACTGAGTGGGAAGTGCAAGTTTTGGGGAGGAAGGTTGGGCTTTGTGTTCTTGGCAAGCACTGTCTTACTATAAACTTTATTTATCTTTGATCTAGGGGAATTGGATCCAAAAATCAGAGAAATAAACAGAAGATTTCAGAACTATTTTTAAATCTGCTTCCAAGTGCTTCAGGGTCAGTACTGTGCATAGTCCTGCTCCTCTGAGCACCGAGGAGGATTTGCAGGGTGTCTCAGACAGAGATGGTAAAATTAGGGGGCCAGTGGGCTCCAGAAGAGTCCTGACACAGCCAACTTGTGTTTGCACATGACAGCTCCCACTCTGGGACAGGGAGGCTGCGGTGGCTTTATTCCAGGATTAAATGGAAAGACCCCTTTAATGGGATTTACGTGTCCCCTCTGTTTTTAAAACCTGCACAAACCAGGAACATTTTCAGGACACCAGCAAATCCCAGCAGCTAAAGCTGGACCTTGCCCAGCATTGGCCCCACAGCCAAGTGTTCTGTTCCCTGTCACCAGGATGGGGACAGAGGGGGGGACTGTGTCTCCTGCTTGCACAACCCCGACGGCCCCGGTGCCTCCATCACGAGGGTGAAGTCAACGCCAATGTCACACGCTGGTGTCACACGCTGGTGTCACACGCTGGTGTCACCCGCACTGTGTTGTCTCTCCTCCAGGGACACCACTAACAGAAATTACTATAAAACAGGTTTCCTGCCAGCCTCGGCAGCTCTAATGAGTCAGGAAGTCGTAAGTAATCTGGGAATAGGGGAACTGTTGACAGAGCCTAATTATTTTCTGACAGTCTTTCTAACACCGTTAGAAAATAAAACACCTACGTAGGCTCTGGAATCGCAGACGGGGTTAGTGATATTCTGCAGGCACCTGCTAATTTGTCCCCACAATCCTGGTTTAGGCTCCTTCCCCCTCACACCTGCTGCTCTCCGGCTGCTTCTGCAGGAAGAGGAACTTTATAATAAAGACAGAAAATACCTCAATGACACAGAACTGCTGCAGCCTGCTCCCACAGCTTTTCCATGTTCTTGGGCCCACAAGAGGAGTTTGATGGCTCTGACTGGATCCCAGGAAACCTTGTACGTGTGCTTTGTTGACTTGCCTCGGTGTCGTTACTCCCCCCAGTCCTGCTGCTCTGTGCTGCAACATGGACTGACTAATCATTTATTTAGCCCTTTAAAATTCTAGTCGTCCAGGACTGTTTGGTACTCCCAAAACCTCAAATTATTAATTCTTTCTCCAAATTTGGCCTTTGCCCATAGCCTCCCTGTCTTGAAATGCTGGGAGCACCAGGGCCTCTCTCCTTTCCAGCTGTTACCAGGGCAGTGCTTTGGAAGTTTCTCTAGGCTGGGTGAGCATAGGTGGGATTGCTCAGCCAGGCGGTTCCTGCCTCACTCAGTGGAGCACCAGGACTCCTTTTTTCCCTGCTTTGACCTCTCATTCTGTGTTGTTATTTGTGTTCTTCCAGCTCTGCCCTTCCCAGGACTCTGCAAAGCTCTTTACAGCCAAAAACACTCCAGCAGCTGTCATGGAGCTGCTGCTGCTGGGCCAGCAGCATCCAGGCTTTCGGCGCTGTTGTTTCACTGCCCAGCCATGAATGCCTGTGCCTCTCAAAGGCACCTTCTCTATCCTGCATTGTTTCATCCCTGAGCACTCTGTCTCTCAGGGAGAGTCATCTCCTTGAGATGACATCCCATCTGGTGGTGGCACCTTCTCCAAGAGCCTCTGTCTCCCTCATCACTCAGGCAGGAGGTGAGTATAGCACAGTCTTACAGTCTTATTGTTTTCCCTGGATGCTTCCCAAACAATTCAGTTTTGTAGTGCCAGCATAGCAGTAACTCTCCCTCATGGACAGACATTCTTCCCTCCCTTGCAAGGCAGGGCAATCCCTGCCTGGCACAGGTGAATCCCCCTTTCCTTCTGAAGTTGTCAGGTTTGAGATTGCCAAAGGGGAACCTTTCCCTTCAGCTCTCCCTAGTATGACTGCTCCAAGAGAGCTGGAGAGATGTTGGAGTGCCAGGACAAGGGGGAACGGCTTCCCACTGCCAGAGGGCAGGGTTAGATGGGCTATTGGGAAGGAATTCCAGGCTGTGAAGGTGGTGAGGCCCTGGCACAGGGCGCCCAGGGAAGCTGTGGTTGCCCCATCCCTGGACATTTCTCTGAGGGACTCAGTGATCAGAGCAAACCCTTTTGGAAGACTTTTAACTAGGGAGGACACTTGTGCCTGATTTGAACAATGCATGGGTGAGCTGTGCTGAGCACCCTGAAGCAGCAGCAGAACTGCAGTGTGCCATGACGGAGTGTTCCTGGAGACTCGGATGGCTGCATCCCGGCTGTCAATGCCCAGGGAAGGGTCTTGGAGACTTCCATGGCACACCAGGGCAGGGGCTGCTCACCAGGTGGGATGGCTGATGGACAGGGATGAAATCCACAGATGTACTGGAGTCCTGTGCCCTCCTGCCACACCATGAATGAAGTCAGGTGGAGGAGACAAAAAGCTAGGACAGCTCCAGGAATTAAAGCAGCTTGTCTGGGATGAAAGAGAAACCAACTTCAAATGCCACCAACCACGCACGGTGCAGCTGCCGCTGCTCTGCCAGGGCTGTGAGACACGGACACCGTGTGTGTCCCACCTGACACTGCGGGCACTGCCTGGCACCCTGCGGGCAGGGGATGCAGCAGGACAGGGTAACACGGCAGAACAGAGCGCCGGGGCTCTAAGGAACAGCTCAGTGGTGTCACAGGCATGGGACTGTGCTCATGTGCTTGGTGACACCAGCGTGGCCATCCCACAGTGACCGACTGACCGGTGGGACGTGGGGCTCAAGGCTTGGTCACTGGCTGTTGGGCTGCAGCGAGTGCACAGAGGATACTGAGTGTTTTTAGAGGGAGATTTCTCTGGGATCTGAGAGCAGACTGGCAAGGAGCTGGCAGCAGGAGGGACGGGAGCCAACCTTTTGGTGTCCCAGGGAAACTGGACCCTGTGCGGCGCCGGAGGCACGCGGCAGCTGTTCACAGCTCCTTCCGCCTCCATTTTTCACAGCTTAAGCACTCGCCTGGCACCTCCATCCACTCACACACAACCCCTCTTGCTTTCCCATCCTTTCGCCACTTTCAAAGCAGATTTTGGACGCTTTGGAAAAGTAATTGTACAAGGCGAGACACCTTTCCACACCTCCTGCCCTTTCTTACACCTTTCAGGGAGACTCCCAAACTCCCTATCAAGAGCTCAGTGCTTGAGTTTTCCCGACTCCCCACATATGGGGCACTTGTTTCTTAAGGCAGCTGCCATCCCTGTCAATGGTATCGCACTGTTGACACTGCTTTTGCATATTCACGGGACCTGGAAAGAGCTGTTTTTTTGGGACAATATCTGCCAGTGGGTTTGCCAGCTCAGCCTTGCGGGTTTCCATGGCAGAAGCCCGAGGGCGGGTGGAGCCCTGGCGGCACCACAGCCGGCCCTGACCCGCGGAGTGTCGTCACGACCCCCAGCACCGGGCGAGAAGGGTCGGGCACAGCCCCTCGAGGCACAGCCCCGGCCGCGGGAGCTGGGGGCAACCGGTGTTGCCGCCCTGATCCCGGGGCCTCCTCCGAGAGACCATCCCGGGGGCTCCCGCAGGGGTCTATGGCGGCTGCCCTCACGCCGGGGTACTCCCCAGAAGAGCACCCCTGAGATACCAGCCCGGCCCCCTCACCCCTCATAATCCATCCTGGGGCTGCCCTTGAAGGGCTCTCCCGGGTCCCCTGTTCCCGGGGGCTCCCCTGAGGGGCCCCCCTCGCCGCGGCTCCCGTCAGCGCAGGGCCCTCCCTGAGGGTCCCTCGCACCACCTCCCCGCCCCCGCTCCCCGCCCTTCCAGACTCTT
>VWYO01015526.1:0-11105 GCA_013400275.1 Rhadina sibilatrix | reverse complement strand
CCCGCCCGCCGCCCCCGCTCCGGGATGCGCGTCCGGAGGGGCCCCGGAGCCGCGCGGGGCCGCCCCGGCTCCCCCGGCCGCATTCCTGGCCCGGCCGCGGCCGCCGCAAGAATGTGTCCCGACAGGTTCCGGCGGCGGGGCCGGCGGCGGGGGGCTGCGGCCCGCCCGGGGTCCCTCCCGGGGTCCCTCCCGGCCCCGGCTGTGCCCGGCCGGGGGAGCGGACACACTCCAGCCTGGGGCGGGAACTAACGGGGAGCGCGGGCGGGTGGGGGTCCCCAAAGCGGCTCATTAAAGTCTCCCGGGAACGTGGTTCAGCGGAACAAGAAGGCTCGGATTTTTGGGGTGGGATGCCCTGGTTTGGGGTACAAAACAGGCGCAGAGCCCGGGAAGCGGAGGGTCCTGGATACCGGTGCCGGGAGCTCGGAGCATCTCCGGGCGTTATCCCTGTGCACCGGGGTACAGCAGCATCGTCTGCGGGGAGTCGGCCGAGGAAGGGATGGAGTGGGTTTAAAAGTAAATTAAATTCTGTTTTCATAATACGGAATTTGAGCTCTGACAAGTGCACGTGGACATGGGTAAGTTCATCAGGACAAGTGTTACGTACTACAGAGTTTTTAACTCATTTTCTCGTGTTTAAAAGACTTGAAATCCACTACTATTAGTTTGTGGTACCAGAAGTACCTGTTAGTAGTTTACTAGTAGTTTGTTGTACTGCCCACAGTACAGCTGGTGAGGGGAGCAACTTTGGGGCCATACAATGAAATAAATGGAAAGTCTCTTATTACTCTGAAGTGAAGGTTTAAAGCAGTTTAACGTTATTTCAGAAAAGATTTATTATTTTTGGACTTTAATATGGTCATTAACTTCAAGCTGTGTGTTGGTAAGAGACGAAGGTATAAGAAATAAAAAGACTTTAATGAATTAAAGTGCATATTGGGAGCTCTCAAACTTCTCAGAGTATTTGTCTCTCTCTTTAAAGTTATTACTGGTAGCTTGTCAGTTTTTTTTAGGATGTTACTAGAGGGGCTCAAGGCTCTCTGGTTACCCAGCACAATGTGTTCCAGTTGGTTTCAGTCCTGATGCCGACTGTAGGAGGAGTATTTTGGAACAGGGTAGTTCAATTACAAATACAGTTGATAAACCTCATTGAAGTTACGATTTAGCCCACTGGAAATTTGGGGAGTGTGCACTGTTAGTTTGTAACAGATTGAGAATAAAACCCTTCTGTGTAAGTCACAAAATTGCTTTAAGGACTTGTTCATTGAGCAGAACTTTTGAACTGCCCAATCTTACTGCGAATTCTCATTTGTTGTTCTGTGTTTAATGGAATGGTTGAGTGTTTCAGGTTGGAAAAGAGTCTCAAATGTATTAATCAAGAGTGTATTTTTCTTCCGGTGCATAGATGTGGGTTCAGAGCTGGAGGAGGTCAAGGAAAGGATGTTGTGGTCACAGTGAGCTGCTTGATCCGAGCAAGATGCCATGACAGAGGTGCACGGTGCAGAGAAGGGTTATAAAGAGGTTAAAGCAGATTTTGCTTTTCGTATTCTGTCACAACAAAAGATCAAGGAGATGATAAGCTGAAATGCAATTTAAACTTTAGTACCAATGAATATACTTCTCGAGGATGAATAGCGAAGTGATTGTGGGTATGATTTTGGCTGGATTTAGGAAGAGGTGTTCCTGGTTCTCTGACTGATCAGAACACGCTCCAGTCTACCTTTTTTTTTTTTTTTTCCTAGATAGATACAGATAAGTTTATCCTGTGGACAAGTGCTCTGGCTCAGGGTACAAGTACAACTGATGAGATAAAGGGAAAGGTCTGAACACAGCGAGAGAACCACAAATATGCATTTATGATGAGGGTGTGTTAGCCCGAGTAGTTTCTTATAACTGCTCCGCTCTGAGCAGCGCAGCCGCCCCACGGGTGGAATCCAGCCCCAGGTTGAACTGGGGCCAGTCCCTCTCCTGAGTCACATTCCTGTGCACACTGGGTGCTTGTGGCTGGCGATCCTTGGGAGCCATCCCGTCGCTGATGGGCGCTGGGGAGCACGCAGCTTCTGAGAGAAGCTCAGGTTGGGGTGTCTGCAGGGTTACTGGGGTTTCTGACACAGAAAACTTGCTTTGAGGGAGTTAAAGTGGCAGAGTCTGCGTGCACCGATTGAAAAAAAAGCAAAGTTATGTTTGGAAACGCAGTGGCTGAAGATTTTAGTAGTGTGATTTTTTTTTTTCTGGTGTATTTTCTCCCCTTCTCTGGACAGGCCGAGTTACGTCATCCACCCGTCCCCGCATCATGTGTTAAAAGTTTTGGCTTGCACCACCATCTCAGTTAAGAGATTTGTTTTCATATTCTCGTAAAAAAACCCATTAACCAAAACTCTAAAAGCCCCCAGACCCCAGGTGAGTGTGAGTGTGTAATATAAACTCAGCCCGCAGTGTGAGTCGATAATGTAAACTCTGCTCCGATAACTCAGTCGAGCAATTTCTTTTCATTTGTGCGTATCTCAGGAAAGGGACTATTTTCTTTGAGTATCTAAATACTTTATGTTCCAGTTTTTGCCCCTGTAGGTGTGTTTCCACTAGCAGCTCCAGCCAGAATGGACTTCCACGTGCACAGTTCAGGCAGTTGTGTGCTCCTCTTTTCCTTGTGGCTCTGCTCACGCCAACTCTGACGTGGCCGCAGTGAGCTGGACTGGGAGCTGATCACGTTAAAATTAACTCAGCTTCTCCCTTATTCTTTCCCAAAGGAAAAGGGGAGGAGAAATGCTGATTTTTAATGGGATGAGTGTCTTGTGTTTGCTGTGGGTCTTCATGAATGGCTCGTGCTGACTCAAGGAAGGGATGTGTGGAAATTGGCCTTGGGGAAAGGTGGGACTAGTTCTTTCAGCAGCTTATATTTGCTTAAAATGATAGTAAAACTCTACTTAACTTGCAGGCCTCTGCAATAGGATCTCTAAATGTTTTATATATTGGTTGTAGCTGTTAAAAGTGAAAGAAATGGGAAGTGTGAATTTCAAGGCCTTTTGCTGGAGCTCATCCCACAGACCTTGAGGAGCTGACTTGTGTCAAGGAGTAAAACCAGTCTTTTAATGTATAGCCAATATTAAATAATGTATAATCAGTTGAGAAATGCTTTGTAACCATTGCAGAAGGATGGCATCTCCTACTAAGAAGTTAATAGAGGTATAAAAAAATATGCATCACTTCATGCTGAAAATATTTAGGCTGTAGTATGTTTCTTTCCCATCTTTATATAACACACTGTCCTTTTTGGAATAAACCAACCCAAATGTGCATACAGATTAGTAATGTAGTAGAAAAATCACTGGAGCATAAAACCTAAAACCTCGAGGCTGGTTGTCCTGTGGTTGAATATCATCTGCAGCATTCAAATAGAGCAAAGTTGGCTCTTCATTGGCAACAGGCAGGGGTGAAAACCTGTAATTAAAGCAGTTCATCAGATGTCAGGTACCAAATCTGATTAAACATGGGATTAATTTAGCTAATACATTCACTTTGAGTCATCTAGTAATGTGTGTGTACTAATAAAATGGCATTTTTGCACTGCAGCAAGTGCAGTTAGAAGTTTTTTTTCATGTCCCGGATTTTGCTTTCCACAATGGAGTTTCTGTAAAACTGAGAGACTTCCTGGAATTTGGTAGCAACAAGAAGAATGTTAGTAGTCTGATAAATAGCTCTTTTGCCCTAAAAATGTCATATAACCAAAACTCAAACAGTCTTCATGCGTAAATGTGAACAGACTGTAATCCCCTTGTGTTTGCTGGGAATTGTGATACAAAATGTGGGGTTTGGTGATTTTTCTTTTTCCCTGCCAGAACTCTTTTCTTCCTGTCATCCCAGGGATAACTCTAGTAAGACAGTGACTAAATTATCGAAGAGGGATGGAAAAGATGCTTTCTTAGAATAGCTTAGAACTTTAGAACTAGTACTAGCAAGTTTTAGGAATAGAAATCAGACTTGGCTTCTTTTTGTAGCAATTTTTATCTTCGTTTTGTAGCTGGTAGAAGGTGCCACGGTGGATGAGCCATGCTGAGTGTTCTGTGAGGGATGGATCCCTACATCCACCTCCTGCAGCTCTTCCAGCTGCCCCCGGGACATTCTGACTTAACCAAAATGGATTCAACCAAAGTTCCTTAACTTGTGCGTCAGCCTCGTAAATGTCCTTTCCTCCTTGGAATCTTCCTCCTTATTGGCTTTCAAAACAAAACTCTGGAATGTGTTGCTGCAAGATGATTGTGTGGTGCTGGGGGTAGGGGGAGGACTTTGAATTCACAGCTTTCCAGGGTGTAATTTGAATATCCCGTGGCAGAGCTGTCTGAACAGCCCCTTTTCCTCACCGTCTGTTCTCACCCGTGGACTGTGCTCTGAATCGTGCCAGCACAATTGTTGTTTGTGGTTGGGAGATGAATGGGATTGGGAAACTGATCTAGAATGGGGATATTGTACTTCTGGTGGGATTTTCTCACATTGTTCTGCTTCCTGGTCTGGTTGCTGTGCGGCTGCACAGGGAGTGGTGTCACGGCAGGAAAGGGGGGTCTGGGGTGGGATCAGGTGGTGGAGGTGGGAGCAGATGAGCTGAAACTGCTGAACTGGCTCTGCCGTGGAAAGAAATGCTCCTTGCATTGTGCCTCCTGTAGCATTTGCTGTGCCTGTGTTCTTGTGCCCAGACCTGGACAGATGGGATTCCTGCTGGGGCTGCTTTCTGGGAATTGGTGCAGGAATCTGCTTCTGGAGCTTGGAGGGCTGGGCAGGACACCACAAAGGCTCCCTGCCACAGGTGTTGGTGAAGGAGTGTGAGACTGCTCCTGCCTTGGGTTCCCCAGTGCTTCTCTGTTTGTACCCAAGTGTAAATCATGGAATGGTTGAGGTTGGAAAAGACCTTTAAGATCCCCAAGCCCAGCACCTCCATATTCACTACTCACAGTGTCCTCATGTGTCACATCCACAGAGTTTTTGAACACTTCCAGGGATGGGGACTCCCCCAGTGCCCTGGGCAGCCCTTTCCATGAAACAGTGTGTGGTTCTTTGGTTCTAAGACTAGTTGGATTCTTTGTCAGTTTTACTTGTTTTGGATACTTTGTCCTTCTCTGAAAGTTGTAGTTTTTTCTATTAAAAAATCTCCATACGTTGCCCAATTCTTTTGTCCCTTGAAGTGTTCAAGGCCAGGTTGGACAAGGCTTGGAGCGACTTGGTCTATTGGAAGGTGTTCCTGTGCATGGCAGGGGGTGGAATGAGATGAACTTTAGGTACCTTCCAACCCAAACCATTCCATGGTTCTGCGATTCTGTTCTGCAGATTGCTGTTGTCAGGAAGTAGAATTTTCTCATCTTACATTTCTGAGGCTGTAGGTTAAGGTTTTTACATTTTTTATGAAGCATCTGACCTTTATTTATACATTTTCAACAGCACAGTTACCTTTTGGTATCTGTAACTAAAAATGATTGGCATCCTGTAGCCTTGATCTGACTTTTGCACTGGTACACAGGTTATGTAGTTTTATATGAAATTTCTGTATTTCACAGAATCATTTTGCTTGGAAAAGACCTCTAAGGTTGAGTCCAATTTTTGAGTGATTCCCCACCTTGTTGACCAGAGCACTGAGTGCCATGTCCAGTCAGTCCTTGAACACCTCTAGGGATGGTGAAAATGAAAGAGAAATCTTCATTTCATACAAAAAAGCAATGGTCTGAACTAATTTTGAAGTGTAGAAGTGCTGGTGGGAGGTCAAAGTGCAGGTGAAGTAAGGTGTGTGGTCATGTCTCTGCAGTTATCACGTGTGTTGTCTCGGTGGGTATTTAGAGAGTAAATGATGAGGCTGTACAGTCAGGCCAGCTTGTCATCAGCAGTTGTTTTAGGAACTGACTGAAACAGACTCTCAGCTCCAGCTTTGAACAGTCTCAGATCCAACTTTGAGCTGTGTAGTAATAGCAAGTGCTGATGGCCGTGCAGTAAAATCTCTAGCAGCTGCTGTTTGCAAAGCAAGCAGTGCTTCAGCAGTGTTTAGAATGTAAATGTCCAACTCCAGGTATGTTATGTTACTATATTGTGTAGCTCTGAGGCATCTGTGAGGTGAATATCACTTAACCAGACTGAGGAATGTTGTCACTGTTTACATAAATACACTCTGTAATCATTCTTCATTCCCATCCATCACTTGTCCCTTCAGCATTTGGAAAGGTTTTATGGTTGCTTTGTAAATAAGTAGAAAGAATTTGGGGTCACCTTACAAAGTTTATGAAACTGATGTGATGTGCTGAAGAAACACCGGTTTTTGATCCTAAAAGCAGCTTGAGTCGTGGTGAAGGTCAGGAGGTTTGGCAGAGAGAGGGAAGATGGACAGTGGTTCCTGTCAGTGCCCAGACAGGGTGAAGATACGGAAGAGAGAGATTTAAAGACAGCCCTAAAACATTTCCTAATGTTGGAGTTTCCATTCCCGTTCAGAAAAACTGACACTACATCCAGTTGTTTCAGTCCCTCATTGTGTGGAGGCCTGATGTTTTTTGTGTGTGTGGATTCACTCAGCAGAAGAGTCAGTGAGTTTGGACAGGAGCACTATGGAGTGATTGGGGAATAATCAGCTGCAGAGTTCAGGGCTTCTGAAAACTGACAGTTTTCTGACTTTGCAGTGAGGATCCTGTAGTGTGGAGATGTGTAAATCCTTACTATTTGGGGCAGAATAGGAGTATCTAGACTTTAACTCAGTTCTTTTTTGACTCTTGATCTGTTTTTGGACTCAGGAAGAAATCCCGCAGTCTGATTGTATATATATGGTGAAGAAATACTTGTATTTCATTTAAAGTTTACTCTGTTTTCAGTTTAGGAATGAAGAGGTCTCCTGCTAATATTTGAGTATGTTTTGTTTCTTAGGGAGGAAAAAAGGCAGCTTTCCTTGGAATGTGTATCCCTATTAAAGCAGATTTACTGAGGAATTTATAATTACGGTTTCTAATAGTCTTGGTTTTATCTCAAAAGTAAGTGCTGCAGAGGCCAGGAATCTGATTTAGGTTAAAGTTTTGAAAACTGTCAGATGTTCTGGTGGTTGGAGAAGATCTGTGTGAGTCTCATGGAAGCGGTGCCAGCTTTCAGTCTCAGCCCTTGGGGCTGGCAGGGGCCTCTGGGGAGCATGGAATCAGTGCTGGAGTGGGTGCTGGGACTGTGCCCAGCAGGGTCTGACTGTCCTCATGGAGACTCCACAACCATCCTGGGCAACCTCGGCCAGTGCTTGCCTATCTTCATGGATAAGATAATTCAGATGGAATTTAATGTCTTCTAATTGGTGCCCATTGCCTTTTGTCCTCTCATGGGATACCTCTGAGAGGAGCCTCTCATTGCTTTCCGTCAGGAATTTCCACAGATGGATAAGATCCCCCTGAGCCTTCTCCAGCTTTTATTTCCCTGAGGAATCCCTTCCAGGTGCAGTGGTTGTCACAGGTTTACCTGAGCATGCTGCTCATGTCCCTGATCAGTTGGTCCTTTGGAAGCATTAGAGGTGTCAGACTCTCACCAGAGCTCTGTGTAACCGTGCCAGGAGTGCTCTGTATTGAACATCATCCATGGTTTGAAGAACAGTGTTTATCATCAAACAGTTGAGTTAGCAGCAGAAAGCAGAGTGATGCTGGGAAGCACAAACATTTCTCAGTTTTGGTGATGATGAAAGAACATAACTTTTAATGTGAGTAAAAGCAGAAGGGCGTGGAGGTGCTTTGTGGGCTTGAGATGCTGAGTGTTGTGTTGAGAGTTGCTGGGACAGGTCAGATCTCAGGAGCACAGCCTGTACATCCAGGTTTATAATGAAATACTGAACCCACGAGGTGGCCGCACTGTGTTGGAAGGCTGTCAGAACGCCTTTGTTCTTCACCTTACGTGTTGTGGTACAGCCTCAAAAGAAAGAATCTTGTATCTTTCATTGCTGCTGTTGCTTTTCTTGCTCACAGCAAATGTAAGAGATGACAAAAATAACCCCATCAGAAAAATGGTGCAAACCTGTAAAGGCTGAGAAATGTTGTGGGACGACAGTAAACTGCGGGTCAGGTGGATTCTGTGTGTCCCTGAATTTGAGTGGTGCATTGTACCTAAGGAACTGCCTGATTACCTCTGTTTCTGGTGAACTTTGAGTTTTGAAACAACACAGGTGTTTTAAAGGGGTTGATAAATAGCTATTACTGATGTTCTTTGATCGCTTGGTATTTGGGTTTCTTTAAACATTTCAAGGCCAGGTTGGATGGGGCTTGGAGCAGCCTGGGACAGTGGAAGGTGTCCCTGCCCAGGGCAGGGTGAGCTTTAAGGTCCTTCCAAGTTCAGACAGTCTGGGATTCTGTGATTCAGTGATTCTGTGGTCGTGTACCTACTGCTTTGTCAGCCTGCCTGCTGCTCTGCCATATCCACAGTGGTGTTTTAAGAGTATTTTTACGTTCTTTGGTTTTTGTCTGGAGTTTACAACTGCTCGGGATAGATGTCTCAGTAAGTCGTTGCTGGTCCGTTCCTTGAAGTGACAATTCCTAAATAATGTTGTTCTCTCATTCTGAGATGTGTAAAATTGGATGCAAACAAGATCCAGGATTTATACTGCCTGTCTACATTTGTAAAGGTCCTCTTTGAGCTGTGAATGGGGATGACTGAAACACAGCCAGGAAAGCTTTATTTGATATTTGGATGAATGCCATAAATAGAATTCAGCTAACACATGCCTTTGTCAGTTGTTGAAATTCAACTTTAAAAGGATTAATTTCTCAACTCTACCCTGCTGTGCAGAATCCTGTATATTGAGATTAGCAACTTTCTGAAGGCTGGTGGGATATAGTGCAGGAGCTGGTTACGAATTGCTGGCAAAATTACCTATTTAATACTGCCATTTTTGGTAGTAATACTTATCCTTAAAAAAATACAAGAAACAACTTTTAGCTTAAATTTTTATTTTTAAGTACAAGAAATAATGATATTGTGGAAATGTTCAAGGCTGGGTTGGATGGGACTTGGAGCAGCCTGGACTAGTGGAAGATGTCCATGTCCATGGCAGGAGGTTGGAATGAGATGGGCTTTAAGGTCACTTCCCACCCAAACCAGTCTGGGATTCTGTGATATTGGAGTTGTGATCAAATGTTAATGACTTTAATCATTAATAATATATTACTGGTCATCTTTCTCTACAACAACAGCCTTTCAGAGAACTCCTCTCTCCCCTTCGCTAACGCTCTGTAATGTGCATTTTAGGGAGTAGCAGCATTTGCAGGTAAGATTTGCCTTTTAGTGCCCAATGATACGTCATCAACACGGAGCACTCAGATCCTCTGGGGATTCTTCCCAGTGGAGCTGCACCAATACCAGCAGTGTTTTAATCCTGAAGTTTTCTAGCACAGGCAGCACCGTGGCATCTGCCTTTCCCTCCGCGCGCGTGAAGCCTGTTGATTTAGGGTTTGCTGCTTTTGTCTGAAGCCAGGGGGAACTGGAAGGAAGATTTTCTGTTTGGCTGTGTAAAACATCCTTGTATACACTGCAGTTTCTTTGAAAAGCTGCCACTGTTGCTGTAGCAGCAATCTAGCCCTGCCAGGGCTGACAATAACAGGAGTGCTGGCGGGAAGACCTGCTTCCAGTCTTTCCCTGCTCCACTGTCACAGATATGCTGAGGGTGGTGTGGCAGATAGAGGGAACAGTGCTCTGCAGTTAATTTCTCCTCTCAGGACAGCATGGCAAGTCCCTGGTGACAGACCTGCATCTGACAGCCACGTGGAAATCCATGGGCAGCTTTGGGCAATTAGGAAGAACGTGCTAATTAGTCTTCACGTATTTTAGGTTGTATGTTCAATTTTTATTGAGTCCTTTGTTTAACTGTATTAAGTTATCAAAAATATGGAATAAAAGCAATGTTTTAGTAAGTATAACCTGGTGGGTTTGGCGCTCTGGTAAGACAGATAGGACTGGGAGCCTTGTGAAGTTATGGTCTTACTACAACTCAGCTTCAACTCTTGCAAAAATAGGAGTGCTTAGACCAGTAACTGTAAAATGTTTTAGGGTGTCTGCATCAAGACTATTTTGTAGTGTCTGTTGTCCTGCTGTTCAGCCTCGCTGCCTTGCCTGGCTGCTTCTTGCTCTCTGGCTCTTGCCATGCAGTTATGTCACAAAATGTCCCAAGTGTCACAGAATCCTAGGATGGTTTGGGTGGGAAGGGACCTTAAAACTCAAACTGTTTCACCTGTGCCATGGCTTTCAAGGATCCAGGGGCAGCCACAGCTGCTCTGGGCACCCTGTGCCAGGGCCTGCCCACCCTCATGGGAAGAATTCCTTCCCAATATCCCATCAAAACCTGTATTCCTGTGGTTTAGTGGGACTTGGTAGTGCTGTGTTAACTCTTGGTCTCGGTGTTCTTAAAGGTCTTTCCCAACCTTACCGATTCTGTGATTCTTTGAACAGTTGCTGTTTTTTATCTATTCTATGTATGCTCAGGCAAGGTCCCTCATTTTTGCTCTGTGTGAAACCTTAACCTGTTTTCAGGAGTGTTTGTCTTGTTTTCCCTGCTGCCAAGCTTGTGATGTTAAATCAGTGAAGTCGCAAAGATGTTAGGAAATGCAGGAGTATGATAGTCTGTAATATGTCCTAAATCCTCTTTTGACAGAGGTCAAAAGAGAAACAAAACTGATTGTTCTGAAATACAGAACAAAAGCTGATTTACTCTTTATTGTGTGCTCTTTCAGTCTACCAAATCGATTTTCTTGTAACTTTATGATATAAAAATCTCTGCTGTCCCTTAAGCAGATCTGCCATGGCCTGCAGTTGTCACGAGTGATTCTCACTTCTGCAAGTGAGAGTTTTGATCTCCTAAGGAGTACTCAGAAAAACCAACCAGACAGAAAAAAAAAAAAGGAGAAAGCCCAAACCTCAACAACAAACCAGCATTGAAGTAGGAAGTGCTTTAGTGATCACTGATCTGTCTGGGCTGTGCCTGTCTCAGTCTGTTTCTGTTCTGGTTTATGCACTGAGCTTTGTCTCTCTCCTAGTTTCCTTTCTCAGACTCTCAGAGCTTCCTCTGTTGAGCTTCTTACTGAATCCTTGTTATCCTTCTTTGGCTTCCATCCACGCGTTCCCTGTGGCCG
>VWYO01015524.1:0-24650 GCA_013400275.1 Rhadina sibilatrix | reverse complement strand
TTCGGGGTGGTTTTTTTTTTTTTTCTCTTTTGATTTTTTCTTTTTTTTTTTCTTTGCTTGCATTGAAGCATTTTAACACATAACATTTGAAAGGAAACTGATTTCACCAGAGACATGTAGAAATATTTTGTTCTTTACGTCTGTGGTATTGCATGCCATAACCTACTATCAGTAGGAAAATTATGGATGTTGCTCTCAATAGTTTCTTTGGCTTTACTTTTAGGCATCTAGTTAAACAGCCAAATTGTGGAATCTGGGTCAGATTTAAAAATGCAATTGCTCTGGATTTGTGGTGTCTGACAGCACTCTGTCCATAGGGCCAGACACCTAGAGGGATTGTTTATCTTTTTCTATAAGTGTATATATAAGAATAGCTTCTAGGTAACAGGCAGACATTTGTGTTCAGATGCATTCCACATATGTTCAATAACCTTACTTACATGAATAATGCCTTTTATGGAACAAATGCAAATGGAGACAAATTAAGAGAAAAAAGTTTTCCTTGGGCTTATTCAGGGGTTCTGCAAAGGAAAATGAAAACACAACAGGCACAAGCTACATTAAAGGGGATCAGAGGCATACATTAAATTCCTTATGTATTTTTAATTATGCAATTTTGAATTATATTCCTGTTGCATTTGTAATTAGAGGGCAGAACAGATGGTAAAGGCTTGCTCTAAAGTAATGTGTCTATTAAAATTATCCACATAGCTAAACTGACTGTTGAATACAACAGGGTTTCTTAGGCATTAAAATACCCTGTGTACAGATATGTGCCTGATTATTACAGCTCGTTACATATGAGCACACAAAATATATGTGCATATAGACAGAAACAAATCTATTCTATATTGGTTATATGCTGTATATGCCTTTAAATGTCACTGATTACAGTAGTGAAGGAAAATGAAGCCTGATTCTATAAAAAACCTCCCACATGAGTAGAACAAGACGTGCTGTTGTATGGTCCTCGTGTATCATTTGTTTCCTTTATCTCCAATTTTAGCTGGAGCTAAAGTGTGAAGATAAATTTATCAGATGAGGTGTTCCAACATAGGACATGACACAGACAGCTATGATATGGTTGTTATTACTCTGCAGAAGCTTGCTTTATTTGTAGTCAGTATATTTGACCTATTATCTCTTGTTTATAGATTTATCTTATCTCAAGATCTGGAGATGCTTGTGTTGGCAACCATGGGGGTTTTTCATACCATCTGTAATGTTTTCCAGTATAAGCCATGGATGGAACTGATACTATCTAATAATTTGTGATGTCATAAATTTCTCTTCTGGCACCAAAACCCCCACATTTTAGGGAGTTAGGAAGGTATAAAATGAGCGAGAGGAGATGAGCCTAGTTTGTACAGTTCTTATGGATAAGGTATTTGTTCTATAAAACAAAATTATTCTGACATCTCTGATTGACTTAAAATCCCCAAATATATTCAAGGTGTGATGTCATTTCTCTGACCTCTTTATATCTAAAATCCCTGTTTGCTTTCTTCACCTGAAAGCCCCTCTATAATAATGGGTATAAAGGGAACTCATTAGGGTATTTAATTTAAACACTGAATTTCAGTGAATTACTCTGTCAGGGCATGATGCTTTAGTTCAGAGCTGAGTCTGTGTGCTTACATGTGGTTGCACATCCTTAAGATTATCCTGGCCCCATACCAAATACAGTACCTGGTATTCCCATCATGCCACCAATTCAAGCCAGAGGTGGAAGACAGTGACAATAAATGTCAAGCCCCTTCACTCAGGAGGAGAAATCAGCTCAGAGCATTTTTTAAAACCAGGATTTGACAGGCAAATGACTAAACATATTTCTTTAGTGATTCAACATTTCTTCTTAACGAGGCAAGTTGTCATTGACTCTGCTTGTTGTCTGTAAATTCTGACTGACTCAATCTTCATAATGTCAGACTGGTCAAAGACATCAGTAAATTACATGAATTAAACATAACACTTGGTAATTGTCCTTAGCTGCTAAGATACTGTAATTTCATTTGCTCAACAGCATTTGTCCTAAATAGTGTTTCCTGAATTGGCCATTACTTTTATATTCCTAAAATGGATGCCAGAACCTCTGTAAACACCTTATTTATTTTGGTTTCGTGCATAATGTTGTTGCAAAGATGTTGCTGCTTTTGCTCTTGTGTTCTTTCCCCATCCTGCAGAGGGGAAAGAGGTGGGCACTGAGTGTCCATGTGGTGCTTACTTGTCAAGTAGGGCTAAACCATGATGACAAATTGAGCGCTTTTCTTAATCTCTGAAGACTTCAAAAACTGAGTTTTGTGCATCTGGCAAATAAAACAATAAGTGCAGTTTGCTGTAAGGAGGGCTGACTCTTGGCTTAGTCTCAGGTACTGTAGAATCACATTTTCCTTGCATGTGAATTGGATCCCCTACTATGTCCTGCTCATAGGAAAGCCAGGAAAAAAACCCCAAAAAACCCCCCAAAAAACAAAACTCCAAAACAACAACCTAAGAATGCTCCTGGCAATGCCTTCTGGCTTTGGGGATGTCTGGATTCATGCATACATTGTGCATAATGCAGTATGTCCTTGAGAAAATCAAAGTTAATCTCTGTGGTTTGGATTCTTGTTTATAATCTATATATTAAAAAAAATAAAAAAAAGGGGGGGGGGGCGGGGAAGAAGAAACAGAGAAGTACTATTGTCTGCCAGGCACTAAGTTGATTGATAGCATTTCTTTCTTGTCCTTAGACCAAGCCTCTCACACGCAAATATTTTAAATTACATCTGCCAAATAAAATTGTTGTGAAGCAGACCTTTTATTTTTCTAGGTTCTTTTGAGAACACACCATCCTAACGTGCCCGCTGACAAACTGCCAGGAGAACAATTTTTGACACCGAATGGTGTAGGGAAAGAAATGATCCTATAAGATCTGCTTATAGCTGCTTCCCACTGTGCTCTTTATTCTGCACCTGGAATGCTCTCGCTGGCTATGTACTTACTGCTTTACTGTAATGTACATATCCTCTGATTTCAGAAATATGCCTCGATGCATCCTTTTCCAGTCAGGCAGAAAAAAATGTCTGTCCAACCCTAAAGAAAAGAAATCAAAGCTAAATAGATGACAAGCCACCTTTCTAGTTGGAGGACCTCCCAGCAATGAAAATGTAAAGCAAAAGAGAGTTCTGTGTTGATCGTATTCAACTCGTTTTGCTGGACCAGCAAATACATCAAGCATCTGACCAAATTCCAGCAGTTCATTCAATATTTGGAAAGAAACATATAATCAGTGCACAACCTGCAGTGAGAAGGAAACATGAAACTAATATTGCAAAAACAGCTTTTTCGGAGACTTGTTCAGGCAGATGGAAATCACCATCCCCTTCTCCTTAGCTGAGCATTTCATACTCCTGTACATTTACCTCAGCTGATTCAGAGTTGCCATTTTGGAGTCTCTGGTCAGATTTTTACAGGGTTTAAATCAATTTAATTCCATTTATTTGTTAATAATTAAGGATCTGACTCATTTCAGGGTAACTTGGCTTGAATAATGCTTCCTTATTTTGGCCCAAAATATAGCATATTTTTTCTGGTTAACCACAGACCAAAACAATTATAAATACTCAGATAAAAATCTAGAAGATGCAATGAGTTCCATCTCCTTCTAATCCTCTGCAAAAACTAGTTTAAAGTAGGATAAACTACAAGTCTCTTTATTCTGGAAAAGTATTTATGACATTTACAAAGTATTAGGTATATAGTAACTTCCATTAATTTTCAATCATTTTTAAAGTGCCTAAAAATAGTTATTATCTTACTGCTTCAAATAACTTGACACATCTGAGTAGGAGAGCAGATGCTTCTGAGTTTGCAGAACAAAAAGTGACTAATATGAAAGACCTTTTTGAAAAGAAATGGTGTGATCATGCAGTAATGTTTAGCCTAAGTGCTACTCTTTCACCTTGGGTTTTTTAATTTGATTTATCCATCAAAGTATTACTCTGGAAAATAATGTAGCTCTGTTGTTTAATTATTGAACTTTTGGACTTTGTTCAAAATCTGGGTAGGTTGCTGTGGTTTGACCATCCCAGAGCTTTAGACTGGGAAAGAAATTACATTAGGTCAGAGAGTAAATAAGCAGTTAGTACGCAGAATGGCTGGAACCAAGCTGGCACTCAGTGAACTGGAATGGATTCAATGATTGCATGTGTCACCCGGAGTTACAGATGTGTTAAATATGGTTCTTTGCTGGTTTCTGTTCTTGGCTAATAAGCTAAGATTTTAATCAGAAATTCAGAACCTATTAGTTCATTCTTCAATGTCTCTAGTCATATGCTGCAAATAAATTATGCCCAAATTATATTTGGTATTTGAGAAATCAAGTTTTTACTTTATTTAGGTATCTATATATCTGAGAACACATACAAGCTGGTAACTTCACTTTCATACAATGGTGCACTCATTTGCAAAACAGAGTCCTCCCTCCTTTACTCTTGCCTTTTCCTCCCTCTTTTCCCTCTTTCCCTCTCTCTTTTAAGAATTAACTATCCCTCCTCCAAAGACACCACCTGGGTAACGTAGGTCAGTTTAAAATGGCAAACAAGCAGAACCTACTCTCACTTTTTGCTGGGAAAGAAGGTGGAACAAAAAGTGGCTCTAAAATGGAGGAGGGATTCAGAGTAAACCAGCAACTTCTCCCATTTATTAACATATTAAAGGCCAAGAAATGAGGAGAGAGATTGATGTGCTCCAACACTAGTGGGTAAAATTTGACAGAATTTCTAAGGAGTCCTGATATTGATAGGTCCAAAATACAGCATCAGTCCATCATGATCAGCTGTGTTAAGAAAAAATGAACTTATTAACAAAATATTCCAAGTACTAGAGTATATTTAGTGCATAGCTGACACGTGCTGCACATTTTTCTGTGATGTCAATTAAATAATTAGTAATCAGCAACTGACTCAAACAATACATCTTGGACATAACTGGTTCAAATTCTCAAGGGCAATATATGGATGAGATTCTCCTGCTAACACAACTATGGGAATGTTCCATGTATTTCACTTAAAGTAATCAACTTGATTTCTGAGAAACCACACAACTTCCTTAATGGGAATTAAAAGGGCCAGAATGACCCAGTGGCCAACATCCTGGTAATCAGCTGGGAACTCGTTTCACCTTTTCCACAATAATCTACCCAGGTCTGCTGTGAGCTGAAGTAGTACATTTAAGGCTGTGGAGAGACACTACAAAGTGTATGGCTTTGTGATTGAAGAAATTGCATTCCAGAAGTGTGTGAAGACCCTCAAGTGCTGCTGCCAAATGTAGCTCTGAAGTGCTCCAAGGGATCTGCAGATATTTCCAAAGATAGTGGCTAATGGGGCTGCAGTCAGTGCTCCCTCAAGAATGGAGGGAATTTTGCCTTTCAGCTCCACGAGCTGGAATCTGTGTACTATCAGGAATGCGGGTGGAAGAGAGCTTCCTAGGAAAGAAAAAGTTCTACTTGACACATGAAAAACAATGTTTTCTGCAAGAATAATTAGAGTCTCAAGAGAGCTTTACCAGGGACAAAACAGCCTGATATTTTCTATACATGGCAGGGAAAATCATAAATCCATTTTTGTATTTCTTTTTGGTGAGATTAAAATAGTAATCTCTGCTGATTTCATTACTTAAAAGAACTTTTCCAAAGGGCAGGATTCTCCTTCTGTTTGCAAAACTTTTTTGTTCTGCATATGACATTACCATTGCAGTTAATTTTTCCTATGCTGAATACTAATGAGAATGGAGACAAGAGGATAAATGAAGCATGGATCATCCTGCTGTTCATCACAAAGTTTGAGGGTCTGACAGAGTTTGTCAGAAGTTTTCAGATTTCATAACAGTGAAACATATTTCTAATGCAGAATTTGCCTATGCAGCTTAAGTCTTCTGTCATATAGTTTCTGAAGTTTTGGTATTTTTGTTAATTACTATGAGTTCCTGAAGAAATGCACAAATTTCTGTTTCCTACCTAAAATTCTTTGCCTCCTAAGCCAAGGTGTAACTGCACAGCTGGTTAAAGCTGTTCCCAGGAGAACAGTTCAGTGCTGAAGAGACAGAGTCTTAAAAACTGGAGCTCTCTGGGAATAACAAGTTGCTGGTCTCTTATCAGCCCTACAAGAGCAACCAAGCTGCTTTTGGCCCCTTGATGGCAATTAATATGCCAGGAGGCTGAGGACTGACTGGTGATCTCAGCAGACTGTGACTTTACGCCTCTCATGTTAAAAGGTAACATCTTATCAGGGTGCTTGGGGCTGTTCAGTGTGTGAGTTTCCCACAGGCATTCTCCAGGTTCTGGTTCCCAGATCCTACCAACTATACTTACTTACTTACTATACTTGTGCTTCTTGAACAGACAGTCCTCCTTACTTTGAGAGAACAGACATGAAAAGAGCTAGGAAATCCCATGGCCACACCTTCGTCAAGCTCTTTTGTTGCTTTTGCCTATGTTCACAGCAAGTTTTAAGGTTCTTGTTGACTTCCACAGAAAGATTTATAACTGAGAGCTCAGGAGACTGGGTGAGCCTGGTCCCGCTCAAGCTATTGGCTGAAACCTGAAAGTTCAGCTTCTGAAATGAGACAGACCTTCACTACTGATGACAATAGTCACAACTGGAAGCTAGAGATCCTCTAAAACTGCTAGTGAACCTTTCTTAGATATTCAGAAGCCTTAAGGACACAGGCAAGTCGTGGGAATGGTGTCAAATAGACTGTTCAGGTGCTATCTAGCCAGTATTAGATATGTCACACAAAGAGAGATGAAGTTGACAGAGCAGATGTTTTGTTTTACAGAGGTCACGTACAATTTATCTGTGAATTGTGATAGTGCTCCACTGCTGAAGAGAATTCCATGGAACCTAACAGAGCAAACTGATTGACTGTGTTAGCACTGGAACAGGAAAAAATCTTGGAGTAGCAGGATATATTCCTTCTATTTAAGGTGTCTCTAGGTAGTGTTAATTGTTTTGTTTTAAATTCTGAAATTCCATGTGGTATTTGTACAGTTATTTCATCAATTATTTCTATGAATGCAATTATATCAGGCTATGGATTTTGTCTGTTCAAGTGAAACAAGGATGTGGGGATTAGGAGTCTTTGATTAAAGTGTCCAACATCCCCTCAATTATTTCTACAGGTAATGTCAATAAAAATCTCTTGCCTCTAAAGTCTTGAAAATGAGCATATTTTGCTCATGAAATATTCTGCTTTGGAGTCTTCGTAAACAATCATGATTTATTTTATGTCTCCAGTATCTCCCATGCAAGTTAGTATTTATGTTCTGTTTTCTATTTTGAGACAATCAAATTAAAACTCACTTTGTTTCATAATTATAAACATCAATTTTGACTAACTGACAAATCTTGCTGGAATTTTGTTCCCAGTGCTATCATCCACCAAGACATAAAGCAACAAAATCTATCAGGATTCCACCTAGTTTCTTTATATTTTCTTTGGAATTGTACAGCATCTATTAATTTACGGTCACTTGTCTCCAGTCCTATGTGATTAAAGGGTTTATTGACTGGTTTCTACTTTTTCCCTCCTATAATAAAATTAAGTAGAGATAGGAAACACACAGGAAAGCTAGATAAGTGTCTTTTACTTGTTACTAGTTAGTACAGAATCTTTCTGTCCTATAAAGTGATCTTAGTGGATGGCTGAGGGTTTTTAAGGCTTCTGCTGAAGCCTGCCTCAACAAAGGAGTTGTATGATTAGGGACAGAGTGTCATTACCTCCTGGAGGGGAATTTAGCTCAAGTGAAGTGAATAGAAACAGGATTGTGCTTACAAGTACATACAAAGTTGTCTGTTGTCTGGTCATGCCTTCTGATTTGGTTCCCTTTACTGGGCAGATGTGAGCAGGGCAGTCAAAGGTATTACATAAAAACCTAGAAAAACATTAATGGAGAGGAAATTTTAAGGTTGTTCCTTGCAACAACAGCTGAAGATGAGCATCACAAAACCACTGCCCTTTTTGATGTGCTGAACAGTTAATTGTCATCTGCTGGTAAAAGCAAGTGTGGAGAGGTGTCCCATTTCTCACATGAAGACTCCTGAATCACCTCCATCCACTGTTTTTTCAAGTTGGTCAAGAAAAACTTCACTTGAAATACTGGTCTCATTCCTGCTGAAGGGCTGAAATCCCCTGTTTTATTCAGGGGCTATGGCTGCAGGTTTGCCTCTCATTCCTGTCCTCACAAAGTAAGAGAGACTCCAGGTTTTCCAGTCACTCTGAAAATCTCAAAAGAAGTGGAGTGCATTTTAGTCAGGAAGAATACAAAAGAAACAGCATGAGCTGTTGAGTTTGAAGGGAAATATGCTTGGCTGACATTCTGAAGTGTTATTTGAATATTCTTTCTTTTGCATGCAAGGTATGCATCTGAAATATGTGAGTCTGGCATCCAGAATACTAGAAAGAGCAGGATTAGAAGCATGTAAGAAAACCTCAGATTAAAGTTTAAATTAAGGGCATATAAAATGAATTGTAGAAAGTCAAGTGGAACATTAAGAGATTCACAAGCCATCTTTGTAGCATCTGATCTAATATTTATTTATATTCACTGTCTTTTTAGCTCCTATGTGTACCAGTATGGTCTGAAACAGTTCCATGCCAAAGCAATTCTGACTGAAGACCTACAGACCAGTTCTGAATGGGCTTGTTTAAATGAAAGGCTCAAAAGCCTAAGGAGTAGAGAATAAAATCCAAAACATAAATGAACTTATTGTGACAGACATCACAAACAGTCCAGGAGATTTAGAATGGTGTGGACCATTCTGTGTCCTTCTGTGAAATATTAAGAAATGATCCTATTCTAAATGGAATTCTTGGAGTAGCATTTAAAAAGTTACACATTTTTGGTATAAGCTAACCTGATGTATTTTTTCTTTAATTGATTCATTTCACTTCCCTTCCTTTATCAAGTTATAAAGTTCCATGGGGCAGGTTTCTACTTTTTTCTTCTTTTTTTCCTTCTCTTTTGCACAAAGGATATAGAAGAAAATCTATACAGTAATCTTTCTAAAAGAATATCTGTAGAGCTGTTTTCTTAAAAAGATTGTCATATTTAAACTCTGGAATTTGAAGAGCTTTGGCAAAGTCTGTACTCCAGAGAGGCCCAAGACAAGTTAGGTAGAAATCTGTGCTTATAGTTAATCATGTTCAAAAGTCTTACCAGCTAAAAAAAAAAAAAAATAAAATAAAAAAAAAAAAATTGCATTTAACTGAGTTAGTCCATATAGAACCTCTGCTTCCCTTAGCTTGAGCACTCCCTCGTCTCTCAAAATAAGGGCTACCTCCTATATTTCTTCTTGCTGGCTGGCTTCACTTTCTTGCAAATGTTTAATATTGATCAGCTCTGTCCTTCACTCTGGGATGTCTGCCAAACACCTCATGCCAGCTATTATAGGATTAGATATATTTTGTCTAACTGGAGGAAGATTTTTCAGTCTTTGTTGTTCCCTGGCATCCAGATTACAAGGGATGCTTTAATATGCCCTGCCCAGGGCCAAGTCACTGTTGCTAATAACAAAACCTACAAGAAGGCCACCAGCAGGGCATGAATTTTTGTGTGCTTTAGGGGGCTGAATATTTTAAACATCATCTACCCAAGAAGCCAGGAGCTGGAGTGGTGGATACCAGCCTTACAGTGCCACAGAATAGTAGGCATCCTGTTAACACTCATCCTTATTCCCAGTTTCTTTCCTGCCTCAGTGTGTGCTGTTCATATGCTGTGCTGACACGTGCAATGCCTGCTTGGCCTCTCAGCTCCATTCCTGTGCCCTCCCTGGAAGGATGGGCCCATACAGGTATGAGATACCTTATTATTATTTTCTGTATTGCCCTGGCGCTCCTCAACCACGACTCAGGCAATATCAGTGCCATCTGGGACACCTGCTCACATCCAGGCCTTTTCCTTCAAGCCCTTCCAGTGAGCCCCTGACTTGGACCAGTCTCATCTGGGCTGGTCTGTTCATCCTGGTTGAAGAAACCTGGCAAGGATATTAATTTACTTCTTCAGCCTGGTAAGAATTTTATTCACTTCCCCATTTTCACAGAGGAGGAAGGATGTAATCATGTTCAACTTATGGCTGGAGCAGCCAGTCTTTGGGTCAATGGGTAGAAATACACCACACTAAACTACTACTCTGCCATAAGAGCATTGGCTCCCAGCCAGTGTCTAGAAGAAAACATTACAGCCTTGCCTAAGCACTTAGCTGCTGCTCTGTCCCATAAAAGTTGAGGTATTTCAAGCAAGGACAGTTCTCATTGTAATAAAAGGCCCTGATGTGGCAATTGCCTGCTATGTGCAGTATCCTGCTCTTTAAATGCAATATTTCCATATCCTGGCACAGAACTGTCAGATTGCTGTCGATTTATGGCCAGAAGAACCCATGCATGGCTAAAAGGCATCTTTCTGTCTTGGAAGAGCACTGGACTAGTGAACATGCAACTGTTACAGTACTTTTAAATATTGAACTGAGAAAATATCTTCAGACCTTTGGGTCACTTAAGAAATCATGGGATTAGCTCCTGCTACTGAAACCACGTTGTAGGTCCAGTACCCTGTGCAGCCAGAGGCACCTTAGAGAAAAATAGTACTTGACATTCTTCTAGTCAAATCCTTGGGCTGGGAGCTGTTCAGGCATCAAAAAAGTACCAGTAGGAATGACTGAAGGAAAGGCACCTTACACTGTAGGTGTTGCACACCTTTATTGAAGGAGCCAGTGGTGGTGGATGAGCCTGATTTTTAGCTTAGAATTTTCTAGTTTTTCTCACAGCCATTCTTGCTTCTGCTCACATCCTTTATGGCCCCTGCAATGGTTCAGCATCACAGAACCCAGCATGGGCTGGGAACAGGGTGTGGCCACAGGCAGCCCAGGCTGAAGCAGAGCTGTGGCAGAGTTGGTGCCCTGCAGTCCCCTTGTTAAGGACAACTGCAGCTCTCTGGGGCCAGGCAGCAGGGACACCCTGGGGCAGAGGTGCAGGCACAGCCCAAAAGACTTGGGTGAATGCATGCCTGATGCATTTTCCTGTTTCCATCCCCTCCAAATACCCATTTCCTGGGAACTATTGCATCCTTTCTAAGCTCCAGCATAGGATAATGCATTTACCTTTTGAGGTCCCCAGAGGGCCAGTCACAAAATAAGACTTCAATGTGCTTCCAGAAGCTAATTTTCAGCAGCCAAAAATCTGATTCAGATTAGTTTCTTTCACTATTAACATTTTTTTTTCTTAGCCATTTGCCTTCCAGAATTATGTAAATCATTGCATTCCTGCTCAAACAGTCTGAGCCTGAAGCTACTCCCAGTGACTTAGAAATATTTCTGACTCACTGTGCTCAGACCTTGGAAAATAAAAGTAATCTGAAAAAAATAAAAACAACCAGTTTCTGCGAGGTTCTTCTTGTGGACTGTAGTTGCAGATGAGGTTTATTTCAGTGTTTGTGTCGGAGTTTCTTTGGTTGGTTGAGTTTGGGTGGGGCTTTTTTTACAGCCTTTCAGATAAAACAAATTCTGCTTTGTGTAAAAGTTCCTCTATAGCAATTATTTTATCTTTTTTTATTATTATTTTCTATTCCTAATGATCTATTCTACTCCTCTGAGCTCATTACTTATCTATTATACCATATATTACTTTTTTTGTTTTTGAGGTGAAAAGTGCTGTTCAGTTTTTTTGACGTCTTCTTTATTCTTAAAAGCTTCCTTCTTTTCTCTTACTTTTAATTTGTAGATGTATCCTTTCTAAGTTTTGTATCCCTTTAATTTTTCTTCCATTTCATTCCTACTGCACATGGGTATCTCTTGGTAAAATCAGATGATAGGGATCTAAATATTTTTGCAATATTTTTTCAGTAAACAGTCACTTCATAACCATGAATGAAGCAGCTCCTCCAGTTCCTCTCCAAAAGGTATGGCCTTAACTCTTTGGATGTAAGGAGTACAGCACAGTGAGTGTTTTGATCAAGACTAGAAAAGTTTTGTGAAGACAAGAATTAATTCCAGAGTATATGTGGAGTTTAGCATGTGAATAATTTTCTAGGGGATAAGGTGGAGTGTGAACTTTATCTTGACTTCATTAACTATTCAGTTTTATCACCTATGTGCATATTCTTCTGTTTCAGAATTGTATTGTAAATATCAGGGGGCTTATACGTTTTCATTTCTTTCATCATTTGCTGTTGCTAGGGCATAGAAGGAGTGCTAGGAGGTCACTCAACAGCTTCCCTCATGAAAAGTGTCCACGTGCATGTAAAATGTGGTGAGGTCCACAGGGTGAGGTCCACAACTTGCATGTGGCTGTGTTGGGTGTGCCAGTGCTGAGAACAAGGACTTAAATGATGTTCCTCTCATCTCCCTTGTATTTATTAGTGCCTGCATGTGTGTGCATATGGTCTAGTCCGGACACAGGAGGGTGAACCTGAAAAGAGAATCAAGCAAAAACATCTGCCTCCCTGTTTGCAAAGTTTTGCCAAAAGGGCTTGCTGAGTCCTGGGGCACTGCAGAGGACAATAGAATATAATGGCACCTATCTGTGTTAGGTGATATTTGACAGCTCAGAATTTTCTTTTCATGCAAGGGTACACCTCTTTTGTGAGCCCCAGGGTGCCATGGCATGAGAGAATATCAGCCATTGAGTTCTCTCTGCGTAGAAAATTTGACTTGGGTTCTCATCAGGATCATTATTGTCACTGGGTACAAGCAGAAGCGCCTTAAAATTAATTCTACTCCAGAGGTAAAGAAATAATAGAAATACTTGGTTTCTTTTTCACATCAAAAAATGAAATATGGTGGCCTTGTAAAGTTGATATATCAGTTTGAAGGTTAAATATTTATGGAGTTCATTTTTTGCATATGGATGAGACATGAGTCTAAAGAGTGTGGTAAACATAGTCACCCCCACATATACCATGGTTACAGAATTTCTCCATAGCCCAGCAATTTATTTACTGCTTTGTAAATGACAATACAAATAAATTCTGTATATTTTTTTTTTCTTTAACTCCAGTACTTTTGCTGTTGCAACTTCTTTTATGGTTGGAGTTATCTTCAGGGGCAATCCATTCCTTCTCCACGGGATAAAAACACATAATGTAGTTACCCAGATAAAATGAGTATTTTGAATTCTGCATGGAATGGAAGGCAAAGCATGCAAATACCCCATGAATTTTGGATAGTTATAGTCCATATTTACACTGTCAAGAAGTGTGGACTAAAAGAAGTGAATCTTGAAGCAAAACTTTGTGAAGAGGCCTATGGTTTGTGACGTGTTTTTGCTTGGCCATGGTATAGCCTGTGATACTCAGTATGAATTTCTGTGACATTTTCAGCAATGTGGTAATACAGCCAAAAGCAATATCACCCTAGAAATCATGGAAAAGACTGGTATTTCTGACTGATGTAGAGAGAGGAAAGTGATCTTACCTCAGTCATACTTGCTTTACCCACAGGCTGGCCGCTGCTGCTGCCCAAGTATGTGAGTGAAATTGAGCATTTAATAAAACACTAATTAAAGTAAATACCATAAAAGCATTAACCTCCATAAGGTGTTTAAATTGAATTCCTGGGTACTTTGGCATCACTCCAGCTTTCAATAGGTTCCGATCTAACTGTATCAGATCACCAATTCAAAGACTCTGATTTAGTTTATGGAATATTCCCGTTAATAACGGTACCTTAGACATCCATTAAGTCTGGAACATTAATTTTATGGAAAAGTTCCAATACAACTCCATTAGATTTTTTTTAAGCTAAATTAGCAGCATAGGCTTTTAACAAATGTCATAAATAGCTATATTTAATGGAAAGATTACCCAAATTAAAACCAGACCAAAATAGAAATTACAACTCTGTCTGTTTAAGTCTTGACCTTCAAAATCCTCTTAAAAATTACAAAAGCTGAATGAAGCTGTGTGTGTTTCAAGCTTCTTGTTTATTTGTCATATGGGCTAGAAAAATAGCAGATGACTTGGGAAACAGGAATGTTCTTTTTTGTTCTCTGGTAGGCAAAATGCTTTACTTTACAACTTTACAGGTTGCTACACTCCTTTTGGAAATGTAATTCTCTTATGTAGTGTATGAAACTATCCATTTAAAATACCATGACTATCTATACATAATCCAGATATTTTACTTTTCATCTTTTCTTTTTTAATTTGATCCTTTATAGGATGATTTTCCAAACAGAATGATTCCTAAACTAATAAGTGCAATCTATTGAGTTCACCTGTCTTCCGCATGGATTTCTGACCTGTCAGTCACGTTCAGCCAACACAACAGATGAGGAGGAGGATGAGGATTATACCTTCCAATGTCATGAGAATCAGTTCCTCAGGAATAGGAGGACGATTCAAGCCTGAGCCTGCTGAGGAAATGCTCAGGGCAGCTCAGCCATTCCATGCTCTGTGTGGCAGAAGCTGCATGGCCCAGCAGCAGAAACAGAACCCAGCTGTAGCAGAGCTTTATCCTACAGGAGCTTCTCTTGCTCACAGGAATGTTGTGGGATGTGGAGGATGCTGGAGTTACCTCGGTGATGGAATGAATGAGGCAAAGGACCCAAGGACACACAAAAACAAAGTCACTTCACTTCTTCCATCTTCATTATTATCCCATTTGAACCACCTGGCATTTTTCTGTCAAAGTGTTTCTCAGAGTGAAGACATTCAAAATAGCCCAGAATATTTTAACTCTGTCAGGTTGAGCCAATACTAAATTTCTACCAGCTAATATCAAATATGTACAGTACTGATGTTATTAAATGAAATTCCTCCAAACTGGACTTCCTTATTTGATCTCAGTGAGATTGAAACTCTAAGCCAAAACCAGAATGCGTTGCTTTCACATGTATGTGTGTCAGATTGTGAGAAATGCTAGTTAGAATTTTCCTTATAATGTAAATAAATAATGAAATGTAAAATAATTTAAATCATGTGATATATTTGTATGTACAAAGCAGCTGGGGCAGAATTAACATTGAACTTTTAGCTTTAACATTGCTTTTACTAGCTTCCAAGAACTAGCTTTAGAAATTATGTGTTCTCAGCTGTTGCGTGCTCATTTTTCAGTCATAAGTTTCTAATGATACTAATCAGATATAGAATTTCTTAGTTTTGCATAATGAGATGTTTTCATATATGTCACATAATGCTTTTTTTTTTCTTTTTTATTTTTTCTTTTGTAAAGAAAAAAGTTTCATAACTCTGGTCCCTGTCCCTCACCTGTTGTCAAGGCTTTGAAGTGGGCAGAGACACAAACTTAAGTCACTGCATCTATACAGCTTTGGAAAATTTTGTAATTTTTTGTGTCATGGGGGAAAACAAGAGTCACTGGAATTGAGTTCCTCCTTACACAAGTTATAGTGACTCTTTCTATGTTGAGTGCCTTAATATATTCCATCAATTCATATTTCCCAATACTGGCATCAATACTACTCCTTAAGAAAAAATTCTCCGTGGAAATATATCTTCCCTGTTCTGAAATATGGCAGTGAAGTAAAGAGTTGCTTTTTTTTGAAATACAACATCCCTAAAATGATATCCCCTACCATGGAGGGATTTGTGTTAATGTGAACCACTGAGGTGATCTACTTAAATTTATAAGCTATGTACTCTGAAGACAGGAAGTCAAATCTGCTGAAAATTGAATAAGAAATTCGTTCTTTTCTGTCTAAACTCTCTGACCATAGCTGTACTTTGTGCCTTGAGTTTCTAGATAATCAAGTTATACAAGCAGAAGAATCCATTCCCCCAGGAATTTTTAGTGTTTGCCTTTGTTTCTGCCTTTCTAAGGGAGATGTGATTTTTTTACACACAGTAGGTAATTTCCTCCACTCAGATCACAGAAACGAGACACATTTACACCTATCATTCTTAAGATTAAAAAAGGTTTCAGAGTGCTGCTGTCTCTCATACAAAATCACACTAAGCAGAAGGTCCTTTACAGGATTAGTCTTGAACGTGGTAAAAACCACCCAGGTTTTAGCAGGCAATATGAGTAAAAATTAAATAGTACATATAATTATTTGAAGTCTATTAGCAAGGTTTTTAAACATGCAGGGGTTGTGTTATTTTTTATTAACATGAAAATCTGCAAGGTAAATGCTGCAAATGCTACTTTAAATTTAATTCACTTTGAATAGATGCAGGGGATGACCACAGTTCTGACTGTTCCTCTCTGTACAGTGGCTCAAGAAAACCTTCTGTGGTTCAAATAAACTCATCAGAAATATGGCAGCAGAGTCTACACCTCTGAACTTCACTAGATCAAAAAAGGTTTCTCAGAGACATTGGATGAAGTTTCTAGCTAACCCTAGATTTCAGGGTCTTTTTGGGATGCATATGCAAGTTTTCTTATCAATAAACACCCAACCTATGTGAGACAATAAATCTTCAATATTAGAACATTGGGTTGTACCTCGGTACAACTTCCTGCATTGCCTGAATGCTCTCTAAACTAAAGTTTTCAATTTTATTTCAACAGCAGGCTTGATCCAGCTCTCAGTGGAAGTGAGAGTATTTCTGTTAACTTAGACAGGAGCAGAGTCAGGGCCAAGGTCAACAATATTAATTTGCTTTAGCTTCAGGCAGACTTCCTCCTTTTTCAAGAGTAAATCTTCAGTCCACCTTGCTTGAAATTCAACAACCACGTGTAAAGCTTGGAAAGTTAGTTTCTCCTAATGACCTCTGAGCACCTAACCTGGGTGTGTGCATGCCCTGTCCTCAGACAGAGTTCAAGGTCACCTTGGATTGCATTGGTTTCTCTGTAGATGGGATTGGGAAGTTCTTTGGGCTAGAGCTTGATGCAAAGTATTTTGTCACCACCTTTTTCTTTGAAAAGTAATTCAACATTTTTTTGGCTTATCCACAAGATCTTCAGTAGGTGCCTTGCATTTCTGTTAATATAATTGCCTTGACAAACTAAATTGCAGAACAGAAATGACAAAAACTTTTTCCTGCCAAACTTTCAAATCTGGTTAAGAATCTGTCTGTCTGCCCCCTCTCTTTTTCCCCTCCAGCCTTGCTTTGGATGCTTTCTGCCTTTTGGCAGACTTAGAGATGCATAAAACGGTACCTTCAGCATATCAACACAAAAATGTGAGCAAGATGATGACAGATATTTCCCAGTTCCTCACATTTCAAGGTCCTGGTTTGTTAATTTGTGATTTTTTTTTTCCTTGTACTTCATGTGTCTCTTTGGTCACTAATACAGAAAACTACCAGTGCCACAGGTTATTGATATTAGTAGAACTCATAAAATTAAGGATAAGTTCAGGACCAACCAATCTAAGATAGACGTGATCACAATCTTTAAATGGGGATAAAAGCAGTAATTATTCTGTAAGTTGATAAAAACAAGGAACATATTTTAAAGCGATGCAAGGTTTCTAAGGTTAAGCATAATTCTCAAGGGAAAATAGTAAAGGATCAGGGAGAACATTTCTTTCTTTTAACATTCTGCAGAAAGTTTTATTAAAATATTTTAAAAATACACCTTAAGAGTCAAACTTGATATTGTACTAAATGTTTTAATATGTGGGCATATTTACTTTTATAACTGTAAGTGTAAAAAATATTATGGTCACAGTCTCTATGAGTCTACAACTATGCCATAGGTGCCTGATTAAAAGTCAGTGAAATTCAAATTCTTCAGTTAGATGTGATGCCTTGAGTTTTAGCTTTCATATTTTCCAGATTCTGTATTGCATTATTATAAAACTCTGAGCTCCATATAAAGTGTTAGCAAGTTCTCTTCACAGTTTAGTCAGACAAAACAATCCTTTTCCAGCCCGAGAACCAAAGACACCATTGGAGCGTCAGGCTCAAAAAGTACAAACAACAGCAAATTGAGGAGAGCAATCTGGGAGGATGGGGCTTCATAACCTGAAGCTGTAATTGGACAATTACCCCAATATGTAAATGGACCAAAACTATAAAAGTGTGAAAATGTGTGACCTGTTGTCCATCTTGGGTTTAGCCCTGGCCAGGCTCTTTTACTGCCCAAAAAGTAGGCCTTTTTAATAATTTTTCCTTTAATCCTTTAATAACTTTATCCCTTTGACAGTGTCTAGACTCTGTTCTAGGTAGCCTCCCAAGGTATCAGATGGTTCTGAAGTTTTTTCTCTGCTTTTCACAGAATATTCTTAGGACCAGCACTTCAATTTCCATGACTGGAAATATACGTAATGCCAATGTCTTTGGGTAAAGATAATGAGCCCTAAAGAAGTTATGAAAAAGGCAAGGAGCCAGGAGGGGGAAAAAAAAATACAACAAGAAGTTGGCCAAGGGGGAGAAAATATAGATATAAAACAAAATGTCTGGCAGAATGCCCAGGCAGAATTTTCCATATGTATCAAGGTCAGGCATCACAAGTTTTTCTGAAGATAAATCCTGTATATGAAATGAGATATCTAAACAAGCAACAGAAGATACTTTCTCTCTCTTTCCTGTGGATATTGTGGCTGCTAATTTGAGTTTTTTGGACAGTGACTGAGGCAGCGTGTGCCAGTTAGGAAGTTACAGGGTAACACTGGAATTGGCAAACATGGAATCAGCAAAGGTGGAATCAGCAAACGTGAGCTGCAGGTGACAAGCTCAGCTCAGTCACCCAAGGGAACCTGGGCAAACCATGGAAAGGAAAAGGCACCATCTGACCAGAAAGGCACCGCAATTCATGTAGAGTGGTCCTGGGCAAGAACTTAAATGATAGTAATACAAAATTTTCATAGGTCAGGAACATCACCTCAGCTCTATTATTCTCTCTAAAATTCTGTTATATTTATTGTGTGGAATTAAAATTTTACTTTAAATAGTGTAAAAATTATAGAGACACCAAAGAAGGTAAGAGGTTTAGTATTCTGTTATTTGTCCTGGCATTCTTTTTGACAGGTCACGTTTGCATTTACATTTTATTTTCTTCTTTATTTTTTAATAAAAAAATATCTAAGCATTCATACAGACATCGTACTTTCCCTGCCTTTAGGAATCCCATTCCTTGAAAAATGGCAGGAAATGAACCTGCATGGCAATTCTTCCCATCTCATCTCCATATTTGTGGTACCCTTCAGAACTTTCTCCTTTAAAGTACTTCCACAAAGAGTCACTTCAAAGGTTGGAATCAGCTCGTGAAGTGCAGATGGGGGAGCCTGTGTGAATAAGCTGGGGAACAAGGCATGTGGTGGCTCATGCTGTCAGCCTGCAGTGACTACTTACTTGTAAGGGCTGGAAAGTATTGAAATTACTGTCAGAGTGGTTCATCTTAACATTTGTAGCCTAGCAAGCAGGTGATGGAGACCTGATTTGATTACGGTTTTCTTGGAGTAAGTATCATTCAGTAGGATTAAACTAGATTATGGAATTAAACAATAGAGTAACAGCTTTTCTCTTTGGTCTGCTTCATTATCTCTTTGAATCCTCTGTGAGTTCCCTCTGATGATCTCCAGAGTGCTTTGCTTTTCCTATTCCTGTCTTTTTCTAGAATAATTCATTTCATGTAAATTAATTCCACTCTGATTCTCCAAGCCTGAATGTTTGGGAAAGTGTCTTACAGTTTGAATGCTTATGCTAACCTCCTAAAAATTTGAAATTTACCTCAGAACCTCTTAATCTTTCTGATTCTTCTTTCACAAAGTTCTCATGCCAAACACATGGATGAAAATATATTTGTCCATATAAGATTAGGAGTTTCACTCTTCCAGGTGCAAACAGTATGTTAGCTTATGTTGGCTGGGTAATAAGAGGCATGCATTGGTTTGTAGAAGCAGCTTCACATAAGGAAAAAATAAAAAAATACACTGTCTTCTTAAAATGATAGAGAAATCTGAATTTGGATATGTTGTGACTTAGAGTACCTCACACATGCTCTGTGAAGATTAGGGTTCTGAAAGATTCCCTCTGAATATTGCTGGGGGAATGAGTGGCTCCTTACACTGCTGAGGAGCAGAATGCAGCTCTAGGGACCATTATGTAAGTGATCAGAGAGTGAAAATCTGTCTGCACTGTTACTGCTGGATCTGACTTCTTAAGTATTGGTCCTCAGTTTGTTGCCTGCTGGCAAAACTATCTTGATGAACACAATACTTACAGTCTCACAGTCTCTTCTTTAGTCCTTGAAATTATGCAAGCTGTATAATTCAATTACAAAAGTCAAAAGCACAGCTACAGGACCACTCTTTTCTGGTTTATACAGAGTCTGATCCATAAAGCAGCAGCCACAAACAGATCTGTAACTTGCAGTAGTTTTTAGGACATTGATCCAGTTTCTGCTTTTACTTTCCTAAGTATTATCAGCGTGGATGAACTCTTTCCACTTATGGAGCAGTTATGGAAAGTTACAATTAACGTGGTAGAAAATCGGCCTAGAAGATGAAAGATGAGGAAGGGGTGAGGTAAATGTTCCTTAGCGTGAGGAGCCAATGCGGTTTTGTTTTCCTCAAGGCTGGCTGTCAGAGGCACACGGGGAGAGGTTACACCTGAGCACTGGGGAGCAGCCTTGGCTCCGGGAGGGCTCCACCTGCAGCACCTCCCACGGGACAGGCAGCAGGAGACGCCCAGCTGCCAGAGGGGCTGGCATGGCCAAAGGGGCTGGCATGGCCAAAGGCTGGGCTGGGCTGCTTCTCTCCTGCCAGCAGGCAGGCTTTGGGAGGGGCCAGGGGCAGAAACAGTGACTGAAACTTGTGTTTTGAGTGTGGGCTTTTGGCTTGGGGCTTTTTTGAGACTCTGCTCTTTGAGGCTTGGTGTTTTGAGGGGCTTTTTGAGACTTGCTTGTCGAAACTTGCTTTTGAGTCAGGCCTTTTTGAGTTTTATGCTTTAGCCCTGGCCCCAGCCTGCTTTTTGGCTCTCCTGCCCTCTCCTTTTGGCTCTTGCTCACCCTGGCATCTGTCCTCCCTCCCTGTGTCCCTGACCAGCGCCCTGCCTGACCCCCTGTGTCCATCCCTGCCACCTCCGAGCCTGGCCACCCCGCTGACCCTCACGGTGACAGGAGCCGATCCCCTCACCCCTGCTCCGGCTCCTGTCGCTGCGGGAGCTGTCCCCAGGCAGGCAGCCAGCACAGCCCCGCCTTGGGGACACCAGTGGGGACACCAGTGGCGCTCCCCCACTCCGCCGGTGATGCCCTCTTTGCCCTCTGTCTCCTCTCTCTCTCCCCCTCTCCACTCTTTCCCCCCCCATTCCTTTGCCATTTTTCTATTCCTTGCTCTGTCCTTTCTAGCCCTCTTTAGCGGGGTAGCTCACTTTTACCTCGTTTTTTTTGTTACCAATAAACAGTTCTCAGACACAGCATTTGTCTCGTTTGACTTAATTTTGTTCCTGCCCCTCTATTTTTAAAAGAACTCCTCACATTTCCCCACTGTGGGACACCACATTGTTACAGACTGGGAAGAGCAGAAGCAGCGTGCCCTGCTTTCAGAGGAACCTTGTTCCAAGGGGCATCTAGAGGCTGAGGGAAAGTCCTGCTGAACATGTTGCACCTGTAGTGCTGCAGGCGTGGTGGCTGCTGCAGTATCTCAGAGGACCCGGAGATTCAAAAGGTAAACTGATGATTCAAACTCTTTATAATATTGGTAGAACATGTTGTCCTGTGCAGCCTGAGGAAGATTATGTCCTCTAGAAATCCTTAAAAATCTCTAAAGGATTCCTAAAGGATCAGATGCAGACTAAGAGCTTTGAAGTTGACTACACTTGAAGAAGCAAAGAATTGATGGTAGCTAGACAGCAATTCCTGGTTTAGGAATAAGGTTGTCATTTTAGGTGTAATTTTTAGAAGGAACTGTAGCAGAATTTCTTAGAGAACGTGGGTATGATGATTTTTTGGAATGAGGTTTGAGCTGCTCCAGACTGGGCCTCGGGTTCAGCCCTGTGTGGAGTTGCAAAGCCTGTGGCGCAGTCAGAAATTGCGTTAAGGCGTGGGGGACGGGACAGTGGTGTTTCTAGGTATTAGTCAGTATATTACAGTGTGAACATGGTAGCCACCTTAAGACTGAAATAAACAATGTCTGTTTGCATTGTTCTTCCTGCTGAATACCAATGAGAGAATGTCTGTTATTGTAAACTATGTGGAACTGTATATAACCTGCCATCTTGGGGAGAATAAATGGAGAATGTATGTTGGCCACATTGGTTCTGTCTGCATTGCTCTGTCCAGCTTCCCCATGTTATATAAGGGGTTCTCTGCTGCTGGAAACTGTGGACTTGTCCCTTGATTTTGCTGCCTGTTGTGCTCAGACTTGGATGTGGTTTGCTCATGGGAAGCTTTTCTGAACATGTTAACTTTTGGAACTTTTGGCACTCTAGTTAGTAACAGCTGCTTTTGTGTTCCCTCCTTTACTTTGCCAATAGTTGTTCTAAAAGTTAAACTTTTGCATAAAATGTTGAAATTCAAAGTAGTTTTTGTCAAAAATCTTCTAACCAGTAGTAAATGTAGATTTTTTTTTTTTTTTCCTGTTTCTCCATGTGTGGGTATCTTAAGCTGTAATTTGCAGGTCTGAAGAACTCCTAATTACTTCTAATTTTCTAGACTGACTAGGTTTAAGATGAAGTCTCTGTTTTTAATATTCCCTGGGCCAGGAGCCCTACAGATGGATCAGGGTACCTTTTCTAGAGAAATGCTGCATAACCACATAACTGACCACACCTAAAACTTAAAATCTAAGTTTTGAACTGCTGCTAGCTTCTGCTGCATATGTTTCTTATGTGTATGTTACTCATGAACACACAAAATAGGAAAGGCAACAAATAGACATGGTAACAGTGGTGTGTTCTAGCATAGCTATTTTTTTTATATAGCAACACTTGTTCACTTATTACAGAGAATATTTATAATTTTTTTTGCATAATCTCTTTCTTTTTTGAAATGTTTTGAAGAAGTTTTAGTTTTTCATGCAAGAGAACTGAAAGTAGTAATGTCCTGGATTTCTGATTTTATAAGTAAATAATATATTTAGTCTGTGACTTTAGAAAATTTACTTGACCTACTTGTGCCTCATTCAATCCAACTGTAAAATTGGATGAAACCCAGGGCTGCAAAAATCCCTAAATGCTGTAGTGAGGCTTAATTTAGCTGAATACTGTAACACGGTACAGGTAACTGCTGTAAGTGATCAGTGTTGCAGTGCACTGATCCACTGAGCAAATATGGTGCTGCAGGTAAAGGAAAGGCACTAAAATATTTTTTGCAGTACTTCTATATAATGCCCCAGTATTATTTCTCAAATGACTCTCCCATCTTTGCAGCCAGCCCTTTATGCTTTTTCTCCTCTCCAAAACTTCCATCACTAACAGATAGCATCAGAGAAACTTTGTGCATGTGTTATTGCAGACACAGAGATGGTGTTTTAACACACAGGCAACTCTTCTCCAGGAAAGTACCTCCATAGAGAGCAGTGGAAATGCAGGATGCAAGTTCCTACATGTTCCTTCATCTAAGCAGCCATGCACACCAGTAAAAAGTAGCTGATGTTGTTGACTGAGAATAGCACATTCATGAGTGAGTTCAGCCATCATTCTTGCCTCATTCTTGTCTCCTTTTGATTGCCATGGTTCTTTAGGACAGCCATAGTGAGGCTCAGGAAGAAAGGGATTACTTTTTTTTTTTTTTCAGCTCTGTTCCTTTTAGGGTTCAATCTGAAGTCTTATAATAATGCTTTTGTTGGCTGGTTTTATTGGAAAATTCTCAGAATGCTGAGAGCCTGAGACCCAGAAAGAGCTGTGTGCTGTGTGTGGGAATTGTGTAACTCACTCTGTGGGCAACAGGGAAGCAACTTAAAGCAATAGTTTGTCCAAGGAAGAAAGCTTGAGCTAAAAGCTGTGCAATAGGATCCTTCCCTGGAGACTGCAGAAGGTAGAAGAGATATCTGCACCAAAGATTGTGAGGAGGAATTAAAGCTGTCCAAGTGACTGAAGCAGAGCATTAATATTCAGTGGGACGTAGCTGAGGCCTCCTCAGCTGCACAGCTCAGGGCACTGCTTGCAGGACAGTCAGCCTGGCAAGCATTTGGGGCTGCACTCATGGCAGAGCAGGACCAACGACAGCTTTGGGTAAGCAATGTTGTTATCAGCTACTGTTGCTGTAGAGGACATATGCATAGGGTGCTTTGACATTTTCATTTACAGAAGCAGAGAAAACAGAATGTGGGCAGATCCTCAGCCGTGTATTTTGTCACTACCCAATCAGTTTATACCAGCTGAGGAGCTGCCCCTGCATTAGTCAAACAAGACGTAAATTTCCATATGCTTGCCCCACTGTCTAAAATGACTTTTTTATGGCTGATGGACAGGGTAGTCTTGTTTTTCACTCCCCCAGAACATGTCATATGAAGATATTGCCACCTGTCACAGCCTTGAAGAGCTTGTCACTCCTAAAGACCTTGCTCTGTTCCATAGCTTAGTTTCTTTGCTCTTGCTGTGTGGGAACAGTATAAAAATGAGAATCTTTATTTACCTACAAAATATAGAATATTCCAAGCTGGTAGGAACTCAAAAGTACCATTGAAGTCTAACTCCTGGCCCAGCACAGGACAGCCCCAGGAGTCACACCAGGTCTCTGAGAGCAATGCCCAAAGGCTTCTTGAACTCTGTCAGGCTGGTGCTGTCTTGAACTCTGTCACTGTCAGGCAGTGACCACTGCCCTGGGGAG
>VWYO01015520.1:11139-111142 GCA_013400275.1 Rhadina sibilatrix | reverse complement strand
CCAGCACCTTCCTGGACTCTCTGCCAGGTGTTGTTTGTCAGTCTAATCAGCTAATAATGTACATCTTTAAATTTAGTGGCTTGTATGTTCATATTTTAAAAACCTTGAACCATGCTAGCTCAGTCTTTATCTCAGGTGCAAAATGCTGATTTTTCTTTTCATAATGCCATTTATTGTTCTTTTTGCCTGACTGGAGTGTGAGCCGTCTGACATCATACTTGTTATTGCATGGCTATTAATACTTCTTAAACTCGTTTTTCCATGGACCTTGACAGAAGGAATTTCAAGGTCCCATGGGATTATATCTGCTTTTTTCCTTTTGTGCATCATTTTGCAGCTTTCTGCAAATAGAATACCTGTATTTATAGAATGCGTGCTCAATTAAACTCTTTTATGTTTATTGCCTGATATTTTTGTGTTTTGCTGTGTGACTGTTTTTCACTGTCTTAGTATGAAGCAAGTAGCTTTTTCTAAATTTGAAACTCTTCAAATTCCTGTTAGACCATTTTGAAAACACCTAGACCATTTTGCTAACACCACCAAATATGCACTGCATATTTGTCTGGAATTAGGGTTGTGACATCACAGTGATTCTGCTTAACTCATTTGCTGATTCACTAGTGTTAAATATAACTTTGGAATCATACTTTCCTACCACAAATTTTTAAATTTATAAACGGCGTTTAATATTTATTTTCTTGTCTAATAAGCTTTGATCTATCTCAATCTTTTATGCCTATTATTTCAAAAGGTAATTTCATTTTATCAAATCTATTTATGGATGTAGCTGTGTGATGCTTAGTTGCCTAGTGCGGTTAAGCCACAATATATGGAAATTTGATGTATTGGTGCTGTAAGGCTTTTTTTATTCTGATAAGGGAAACATTTGCTACATCTGCAGAGCTAGTAGGGCAGGCTTCCTTTATCATCCCAGCAACAGTATTAGTCCTGGAGAGGACGTGTTGGCTTTTTTTGCAGATTAGCAGCTCTGTGTTTTGACCCAGGTTATTTTTTGCCCTATGTTCACTAGCCAGAAAAAAGTGTATTTGTGTAAAAGAGTTAAAGAGGATTCAATATATCTTTCGTAGTTGTTTGACACTTGTCTTCAAATTATTTTCTTTAAAGCTGTTAATCAAGAGCTTTTCATATTTTGGGTCTGGTTTGATGCTGGTAATAGTCACTGCAGAATCCACTGATCTAACTCAATGATTTTATGTCCCCTACTAACTCACTTCAAAAACCTTTGAAAAACTTCTCTGGTGGGTTGTTTTTTTTTTTTTTTTTCCTGGGGTTGCAATCTGCATTCTCAAAACTAATAAAAACTGAAATAACTGGTACAGGGATTTTATCCAAGTCATGAAGGCTGAAAACTGATGAGGGCCTTCTGATTACACG
Source organism: Rhadina sibilatrix (assembly GCA_013400275.1). NCBI lineage: Eukaryota > Metazoa > Chordata > Aves > Passeriformes > Phylloscopidae > Rhadina > Rhadina sibilatrix. The sequence continues at coordinate 109,747 of VWYO01015520.1, read as the reverse complement.
TTTACCAAACCATGCCACTTAAATGCAGGAGGACAAAAAGGATCCTGAGTGTGCTGTGGCTTTTGCACAACTGAAAGCCTAATTCAGAATACATGAAATCCAGAGAATTATATACTGATTTTGCTAACCTGTAGTGAACTTCATTAACAAAAACCCTGCTCTGTAGCATTCAAGAGAATTAAAGTTAAAACTTTAAACTGTATATAACACAACTGAAAGAGAGTGCAAGTGACCTGGGTAAACACCTGATACGTACCCCAGAGAATAAGGATGCTGCCCAAGAGCCCATGCCTGCCCCACAGCCTGCCTCAGAGATAAACCGCCTGGATTGGGTGAAGGAGATACACGAGGTGGGCCAGATGCTGAGGGAATACATTTCCCCAGCTGGTGGAAAACCCTCCCCCTGCCCTGACAAAAGAGAGTCTGATACAGAACCCACAGACATTACAACTGTCCAGGTTCCAGCTGAACCACAGGGGCAGTCACAGCCAGCAGCAGTTGCCCCTGTGGAAACAAAGAAATCTAAGATGAAAACAGCAAACCCAGATAATAAGGATAAGAAAGGAGAGCCCTCACAACCCGCAGGGGAATCACATGTTCAGATCATCGCCGAGTCCCTGTCGTATGAAAGTCTCCGTAATCTGCAAAAAGATATTGTACGGCGGGGACATGAGGCTGTCACGACCCACTAATGCAGGCGAGTTCGTGATGGTTTGAGTGATCTCCGAGCGCAAAAGATACGGCAAGGGACAACAACAATTTGCTCAAAAAGCAGTACACTTTATTGAGTGCACTCAGCACTTTANTATGAAAGTCTCCGTAATCTGCAAAAAGATATTGTACGACGAGGACGTGAGGCTTACACAGCCTGGCTACTTCAGGTCTGGGACCTTATGGGTACTGGGGTGCAACTAGATAGTGGTGAGGCAAGGAATTTGGGACCCTTGACCCAGGACTCAGGTATAAATTAGGGTTTGATTCTGGAGAGGGAGCCTGAGAAATGTCGATGGTACTGTCTGTGCCTACCATGGTGACCACGGGTGACGGGGAATCAGGGTGTCAGGTTATAGCCCTGACTCTGTCAGGGTTTCTAGGATTGTTTGCTTGCTTGTTTTTTTGTACTACTACATTTGTATTTTTTAATATTCTTAGTAAAGAACTGTTATTCCTATTCCCATATCTTTGCCTGAAAACCCCTAATTGCGAAATTATAATAATTTGGAGGGGAGGATTTACATTCTCCTTTCCAAGGGAAGCTTCAACTTTCCCTGGCAGATACCTGACTTTTCCAAACCAAGACAGCAAGACAACTGAAGAAATGTTCAAAAGAACGAGGAAAAGAGAGGATGAAGTTTCAAAATTATGTGTAAATACACAGCTTGGAGACATAAGTACAACTTCGTGTGCCAGGAGCTGCAGAGGAAGAGGTGTTTGCACCAACAATTAAAACTGCTGAGAAATGTGCACCAATTGTGCACACATACTGCTTTAGAAAACCAGAAACCGAGGACTCCCTCAAAGACCATTCTTTGCAGGAACGAGCCTTTGTTTGCAGCACAATGACTCTTGAGCTATCAGACGTTTAATTTAAGATAGAGTTATTAGAAGCAGTGTTAATTTTATATAATCTTGTCAGGTTTTAAACTGTTCCATTATTTCAGAATCAGTGCCTGAAGGGTGCATTATTTCTTGAAAAGAAAAACAAAACAACAACCCATCTGCTTTCCTAGGTAAGACAAATCAACAGTTAGTGTGTTTTTATTTGCTGAGATAATTTGTGAACACAGTCCCTATTTATTTCTGCTGAGGTTTCAAAGTTAATTTTATTCCAATGTGTTTATAGCTGACACATTTTCCAAGCCATTTCTTCTTTTTACAGTTTAAATTTTTTTTTTTGGTGTTTTTTTTTTTGTTTTTTTTNGTTTTTTGTTTGGTTGGGTTTTTTTGGTTCACAGTTCCTCCACCAGCTCCATTTATGTACTACTGAGTTATCTGCACCCATTTTGAGGGAACTGCCTCCCACAAGATTATGAGCTGTGAGAAAGGTGCAAAAATTGAAGCTTAAAGCTGGAATAATTCAGGCAATTGCAGCTGCATGCAGATGAGCAGGCACAGCCTTTGAAAAGGTAAGAAAAAAGGAGGTTGTGTGGAGACAAGTAATCAAAAGCCCGCTGGTTCTGTTCTGATATGGCAAGTACTAAAAGTTCATCACTGATGCAGAGTTGATTTTTATGTGTTGCTTCGAGGCATCACAAAGTTTCACAATCAGGACAACTTGACTTGTGCCTTGTTACTTTAGATGTCAGTGGTTTTAGTTGTTTCCCTATTCATTATGACAGTGTAGAGAGAAAAGTTCATACCACCCTGTAGTCTCTAGTCATACTTCAGGTGGTAGTTTCTACTAACAGCAGAAGTTTGCTCTTTTCTCAGCAGTTTTAAGAACCAGAAAAGTCTGTGCTCTTGCACTAAAACATTCTGTTTCATTTTTTAAAAGAAAACTGTTAAATAGAAAGGGTCATAGGTATTTTTTTAGGTTTTTTTTTTCCTTTACATAGTAAGATGTGCAAAGAATAAATCAATTGAACATCTTTCAAAGTACAATGACTCAGTAATTGAAACACTGATTTGTAAAGCATATTTTGATTACCATTGTCTGAACTAGATTGATGGCAAAGTCAGCTTTTTTCCCTTGTTTCCCAATTCTTCATTTTTATGCGAGAGCTCCCAAGATGACCTCTTTGCATGTTAACAGTGTGAGGTACTCAGATGTTGTATAGTCAAGGATACAATACTGTGTATGTCAGATATATCTATATCTATCTATATCTATATCTATATCTATATCATTATATCTATATATCTATATATCTATATATCTATATATCTATATATCTATATATCTATATATCTATATATCTATATCTATATGTCTATATATCTATATATATCTATATTTCTATATATCTATATCTATATCTATCTATATCATCTATCTATATCATCTATATCATCTATCTATATACATAGACTCCTTAGAAATTTTAAGAGACATCCAGGCTTGTTTGCTATGTATGTGCAGACAGTTATACAGGCTTCTTTAATATTCAAAAAACCTTGTTCTTCATCTTGATAAGGCGATTACTAAGACTGAGAAATACTTCAAAGTGATGTTTTAGTGTTGGCATCTTCAGTATTAAAAGGATCTGGAAAGATAGTAAAGTATATTGGTTCTGAACAAACACTCTAGTGTAGTACAGAAGGGAAACTTAACTAATTTTGAGTAAAAAAGTCAAACATTAAATATGCTTTAGGACAACTTGAGGGAAAAAAATATTACTGATCATTAACAATAACTGTTAGGAACAGAAACATCCAGAACAACTGAATTTGGTGTGTTAAAGAGTTTTAAGACTGTTTTAAATGCCTCTTTGTTCGTTATCAGATTCTACTAAACCACATCCCAATGAAGGACTTCTTACCAAAAAAGGCAAACCTGTGTCTCTAAGTGCTGCAATTGCACATCTCTTTCATGGTTTATCATCAAAGCCTGAGAATGTGCAAAAGCATTTATTGGAGCTGTTCTAGAGGTGACCAAGACACTTGTTGTTGTCTTATTTCAAAACTTTCTGCTACATTGCACTGTATGTAAGCAACATCTCTGTGGAAACAATAGATGAGATCTAGATAGCAGTAGATTAAAAACTGATGACTAAAAATAATTGTTTAAAAATAAAGAACATAGAAACTAATGATAGAGAAGTGAACAAAAAAAGTCTCAGAAATTATATTCTTTGATTATTTATCACCATGTTCTAACATAAATTATTAGACTAATACAGAAGAACCTAGAGTACATGCTCAACAGAAAAAACAGAACAGATTTCTTGAGATTTCTTTCAAAGTACTGACTCCTGGGGAAATATATTTATAGATTTTAATGAAGTATAGTTACATTTTCCAGATGTTTTATTGAAATAAATCTGGATGCAAAATAAATCAGTAGGCTGCATAATGAAATCAAGGTCTATAAAACAAAAAAGAGAAAATCAATTTCTCCAACAGCATAGTTTCTAATGGTCTTCTCTTTTTAAATTATAAATCCCCCAAATTTAAATATTTATGACTTTCATGCCTAAAAATAATTCCCTAGCCTTGCCTGTCATCTTGTTGAACTCTGTGATAAAGACAGATACTCTGGCTTTATGACCCTTTTGATTATTTGTCCTGAGTAGATGATAAAAGAACAAATTACAGTGTGGATGAAAGCCAGCTATATTTACAGTAGGAATATGGGGATCCAAAGCCTGGTGGCTGCAGTTTGCAATGGTTTAAAAAAGAACAGTTAAATATTAGAAGCCTCCTTTTAGGTAAGAAAAAAATCCAACCACCCGTCTCTCTGCTGTTCTTAGCTACAGTTATCACAGTTTATTAGTGTTATAAAATCTAGGTCAAATTATGCTTACCTATTACTGCTCTCTCTGAAGCCATCTACAAAGTTGGTCCAGAGACCTGAATTATGTGATTTCCTTATGTTTATTTTATAACTAAGATTTCTACTCTATTTTGCTATTTTACTTTTACTTTGCTGCTCTTCTCATCTTTATTTTTTTTAGGCATTTAGCCCTTTACCTTTTTAGAAAGGGCCAAACATTGAGTGAGTGTGGTCATTTCCAGTACATCCAGGTCAACTTGAAAAATAGTTTGGGCATACAGTAAGGTTCTGGGGTAGGACTCAAGATTTGTTCTCTTTCCAGCTCAAGGTTGCAAAATTTTTAGACTGCTATTTAAGGTTATGCTGTAATGCATGGTCCACTCCCTTCTTGATTGAAAATGTTAGAATTAATCCTAATTACTGTTCTTTCTACTCTTTGAATGATTCAAAGAGGAAAATGTTAGAAATAGTGGGATCCAGCTGAGTCTTTTCTCTCATTTACGCCAGTAATGCTGATGCAGGTCACGCAGTAGGCTGAATGGGTTGTTGTGTTTCAGAAAGTGCAGTCCGTTCATAACTGGGTAGATTGCTTTTCTGTACTATTTTAACATCTTTGGAAATATGATTGCAGTGGTAGATTAAGAAGAAAGCAAGGATGGGGCAACTGTTTCAGTTGTTTTTGGATTCATGTTCATAGATTTTTAGGCATACTGTTAGTAGAAATAGGAATAACCGCTCATTTTGGGGGTAAAGAAGCAGAATGCACTAAATATGACATGTCAGTCTCAAGGCTGTAGAGCTGTGGAATATTAGCAGCTTGGCATTTTTTATTTTAACTTTAGTTCTTACTACAACTGTATTGGTTACTTTTGCCTTTGTTTAATCCTATTGTTAGAGCAGATCCTGTTGGTAAGCCTGAAGTTTGTGTTCGCTTTTGCATTTTTACTTAATTGGTGTCTGTCTTCAACATATACTAGCACATTAAAAATATATATCTTTGACTTCAAAAAGAGAAAACTCCAATGACTTGCCCACTGTAGAGAATTCTATGCATTCTAAGTGTTATCCTATAGACAACTCTTGTCATATTTAACTTTTTCTTACTATTCAAATTCAGAAATCATGTACAAAAAAAAGCTGTTATCCTTTCTCTTTGGAAAAGCTTTTTAACCTTTTACAAGGAGTACAGCTTTACTTCTAAGCTTAATTTGGGTTTAAATAAGAATAGTTCTTTGTGGTTTTGTTTTCTTTTCCTCTTGTCAAGTAATTTTCTAAAGAACCAAGTAAATACGTGTTGAAACTCTGGATCTGAAACTTTTTACAGTTATTTTTAAGAGAACCTTATCTTTATTTTCCTTTATTTTCTTTAAATTTTATTGGTTAAAACTTGGATTTTGGCTTATGAAACCTCAGAGATTTATGTAAAAGCATTAAAAAGGCACCAGCATGAAAATACAAGTGCTTATTTCCTTGAAACATAAACCATTTTATTTTTAATTTTGTTTCAAAATCTTGTCATTCTAGACATAAAATAATAAATGGAAAATTATTTTCCTCCTTCACTTATGAAGTTATGTCCCTCACAATAACAGAATTTTTTGTCATAGGATTGAAAATCAGAAGGGACAATTAATTGACAGTAAGCAATTATGTCTTCATCTTGGCATTATTTTGTTGGTTTCAAATTTTCTCATGCATGGAAAAATAAATATGAACACCCTGAGATCAAACAAACAGCATGATTTTTATCAAGTTCATAAGAAATGAAGAAAGGCAATAATCCTAGAAAAAGATATTTTGACCACAGCAAGTAGTGAAAAGTACACTTATCTGAAATGAATTGAAATGTCTTATGGATCTATATACAATACTTTGATTTTCTAGACTTTCCAGGGTTTATAGAACAGATAAATATTCTCTTAGCATGTTATACTCACTTATTACACCTGGCATCCACACTGTGATTAGAAAAGGCTTATTTGCTTTAGAAGGTGCGTGGTATTTTGCAATGACTAGTTCTTTTCCAGGTGAATGTGCTGAATGCAAAAACAAGCATTCACATCTGTGATTGTTTATCAATGTTAAACAGGAGATTTTTATTAAGGAGTCATAACTTTCTCTTTAAATTGACAGGAAGGACAAATTTGATTAAAGTGACCATCTGTGATTTCCTGTACTTCTATCAACCCCAAAGGTCTCCTGAAAAGTGGGTATGTCTCCCACTTTTTTTTTCTGTCTGGTTTGTGTTTTCTTCAACCATAATTTATCTCCCAGATGAGAGTACGGTGTAAAAGCCAGAAGTGTGCAGGAAGTGGCAACACCACAGAAGCCCTGCGCACTGACTTCTTTCTCATATTCACTGAATAAGAGCAAGCTTTGAGGCTAAACCACATGCAATACATACATAGAGTCTCCTACAGCCAAAGCCATGTCTGCTCTGCATTTGTACATGTTCTAAATGAAGGAAAAGCAGTTGCAGCTTTTATCTTAAAGCTGTGCCATGACCAATGTTTATCTCTTGCATTGACAACGGAAAGATTTATTTGGTTGAAACACTGGATTCAGACCCACACTATGTGTGTCTGATTGCAAAGTAGTTTTATTTTTAAGCTGAACTCAAGGGAATATCTTCTTGTTTGATTTATGCCACAAATGCAATAGTTGAGACTTGACTCAGACTTCTAAAAGAGAAAATATTTGAATAATAATGTGCAACTATTCTTAGTTAAAGTATCCAGCACCTACAAATTAGTTTTAAATTTCTTGATGTAGAAGTCCCTCATTTATTTCTAATACCAAATACACTAAAATTTAACAACCCAACAGTACATTTACTGAATCAAAGATTCATAATATTTTAACATGAAAGACTTTGGACTAGAATCAAAGAACATTAGTCACTTCAAAAACTTTGTGTCATACATATGAAGAGGTAACTTAAATTTGCATAAATATAAATTATGTATGTGCTTATATATATATTTATATTAAGAAGTATAATTTATGTTCTGTCACTGGTAAGAAACAGATTCTCTAATAGCTTACCAGTGGTTCTTTGAGTAAACACATCAACATTTCAAATTACTTATAAAACAAGAAATATTAATCTCAAATGCATTCTAGTACACTTATTCTCATATATGTCTGCAAAACAGATTAAAATTTTTCCAGTCGATTAATAACAGGATATTGTGACAAGAATGCATTTTTGAGCTGATGTGTGTGGGACAGCTGGTTTCACCTTCTGGTGCTACAACTTATCCACCCTGGAGTGAGTTAGCAATGACCTTAGTGACTGGGGCTGGTAAGTACATCTGCCTTCCCTCGGCACTCAGCATTCCCTCTTGAGCTCTGAGACACTGCAGCAGTTTTTGCCAGTATTCAGGATGCTGACACGGTGCCAGGGGAAGCTTTAGTACTGGAGTACTAAAAGTTGTGCTGGAGCTATATCAGGGAAGGTGGTAGCTATTAGTGGATTTCCATGAGAGTTACTGTTGGCAGGTTAAGTGTGTGGTTATGCAGACTTTTTTTCCTCAGTAGAGTTTTCTTGGCATGATCATTTGGCTTACAAACTAGAACCCTGGAACTAGCTAAGGAGCTACCTGGGGCATTCCTGAGAGGCTCAGGAATTGCATTGGGAGGGCTGGTGATGCTGCTGCCCTTGGGAAGGACTCGGTCTCACATTCTGGGCAGCACAGACAATCAGAGAATGTGTTGTCATCGCACAATTTGCATGTGTTAAAAGTTTGCCTAATTGAAAATCTTCCCCTCCAACATTTCTTCCTTATATTTGCTTGTATAAAACTAGCCAGAGACATCCCTCAGCAGGCTCATAACTCTGCATTTATCAGCTTGACATGTGGCTGATGCTGCAGGCACTCTTCCTATAGAGGAAGTCAGCTGCAAAATACCCTACTTGTTGAAAACAACAAGTGAGAGCCAGTCTTCTAAATAAAAAGGAAATTTACACTTTTAAGCCCCCCAGGTAAACAACTGACTATAGAAATAAAACATCATAATTCAAAGGCTGCTAATGCTTTCCAAGCTGTTCTAACATTACCTGTAAAATTTAAAAGCAAAAAGAACATTATAAGATGAATATCTGCTAATGGACATGAAGTGCAGAAGGATCTTCTATCTCTATATTTAAAAATGTAAATCATTTTAGAGACCACTTGTACAGTTACAAACTTATGGGTAAGTCCTATAGAAAACCAATTCATGGTGCCTAAACCAGAGCAGTTTTTTGGAATCCAACTCAAAGGGTGAGGAGATAATGTGAGATAATAAAGCAGATCATACAGTGCATGAATGACAGCAAAAAACTTCATGGATTCTTGCCTTATGTGTTTTTTTTACAGCACCAAAATTACTGGTGTTTTCTTTATAATTTTAGTTTTCCCATCCTTTCTTCTGATCTTCTATTTAATTTGTTTCTTCATTTTTAAAGTCCTATGGTGTCTGTTGCTTGAAAGCTTTGGTGTTAAATTATTAAAATAATAAGCAGCTATAGTAGAAAATTCACACTAATTTTCTCAGGGAAATTGAAATTGCTTTTGAAATTGAAGTCACACTTTTTGTAGGCAAGAGTTTTTTTCATCTGATACACATATATGCATATTTGTGTACATGTAAACTAGTCACATTATTTTTGTCTGCATAATCCCATCCCATACAATCAAGTTTATTTTCTGGATGTTAATACAAATTGCACAACAACTTCATACTCATTACAAAATGCTATTCTGCAGCATGAACACTATCCAAATGGTGGTTTGATTCATATTGCCATTACTTAACCTCTTGGAGAGAAAAACATAAAACTCCGAAATGCTAAAAGGATTTTGTGACTTGCAGCTAAATGGCTACTGTAATTGCTTTTTATTTTCTCCTGTTAAAAATGTAAGAAGCTTGTAGGTCATTGTGTAACTGAAGGTCAGTGTGACTGACTGATGGCTACAAGCTATTCTGCTATACACTGCCACCATGAAAGGACAAGTACCAATCTATGTTTGGACTTTTTAAGGTGCATTTGTATTTAACAGGGACATCATACTCAAGCTTGTCCCTCTCTACTCCCCTATATTAATATTTTGTTATCTGAAAGCTTCTTTGCACTTCGGAGCAAAAAGCAAAGAATAGAGAGATTAGCATGTGTTGAAGAGGAAGGGTTCCTGCTTTTTAATAAGCAGTTTCTAAAATAATTCCTTGAGCTGTTTATGAAACTGAACACCCATTTCATGTGTTAGGGAGCAGCAGGCATAGACTGCTTTGCATGGGGGGACAAGCTGGGAGTCGAAGGTCACAGGCAGATTGTCTTGCTTGAAGTCTATCTATTTTTAATAGTTCTTCATAGTAGTAATGAATAAGAGTGATCTAATTGCAGGGGAGTTGTGAAGATTATATGAGAAAAATGAATATAAAATATATTCTTGTGCAGTATTGTTTTCTGTTTTAGCATTGTGCTTTTGCTGCTGGCAATTCATGCTACTAACACAAACAAGTTTCAGCAAGGCTTGTCACTGCAGAAATCACACACACCTGAAATTAGATAGTATTTCTGTTTGAGCATGTAATTTTTTACTTAAAAGGACAGTCCATCAGCCATAAATCATAGATTGGTTTGTGCTGGAAGGGACCTTAAAGATCATCTAGTTCTATTATCCCTGCCATGGGCAGAGACACCTTCTGCTAGACTAGATTGCACAGAAGTTAGAGACATGACCAGCATGAAGTTTTTTGTTTCTTTGTTTGTAGGTTTTGTGTGTGTTTTTTCTTTTTATTTTTTAATAGAACTTATACCAGCATTTGGGAGAACCAGAGAACTTCATTATAGTCGTAAAGATCCTTATTATCTTATCATATTATCCTTATTAGCTTATTATCTGTTATTGTATTAGTGCATTTTTAATCATATTTGCTTGAAGGAATAAGGGAATTTATTATCCTTTATTTCAATGTGTCAAAATGTGCTTGATGGACAAAGTCTGGTGGTTGGAGACATTCTTTAAATACCTATATATGCGAAAGAAGCAATTAATATGAGATTAAATATTCATATATCTTTTTGATCTAGCTCTAGTGGACTAAAGGTAGATGAATGACTAAATATCCCATTAGTAAAATGAAACTGCTCCCTTTCAAAGCCTATTTATTTTTTACCAATCACATTTTTTCCAAAAGTTTCATTGTGTGATTTGTTTGGTTTTTTTTAAAGATGGTTGGTATTTTCCCCTCCCTTCTCCACTCTTCCACCCTCTTCCTTACCCTTCCCAGCCTTCACCTTGGGGAAGTGAGAGACTGGATATGCAACCACTTTTGTTTACCAAACGAGGGGATTTTTAGCTAACTTTTTTACATATTTAATAAAATATCGTGGACATTTTTTCCTATGATATTTCTGATATAGGTACTGATTTATTTTAGTTTAAACCTCATTAAAATATTTTATTAATTTTGAATGGAGGTTGGTTTATAGGCAACCAAGAGGCAGCTTCCTCAAGGTGAAATATGACAATTATGAATTGGAGCAGAGTGAACATTTAGGAAAAGCACTGAGAAATCCTTGCTTTGCTACCTGGGATACTCCTAAAGGCTGTTAGAAACTGCCTTCTATCTATCTGCCTAATCTGTATGCATCACATATTGGTATGTCTGCTTCTTTTTAAAAAGTGACCTCTTGTAGTTATAGATGCTTGTTACGGTGTTGTTTGTCAGCAATCTTAAGGCCCTCAAGAGATAGTGATGAAGTGCTTGCTCTGATAGAGCTATTCTTTCCAATTACAGAAACCAAAATAATAACAAAACCACCAAAACCCCAGGAAAAAAAGCAGACCCATGCCCAAGCAGTAAAAATGGTATTCCTTTTTAAACCCTTCAGAGTAACAGATCATACATATACCACTTATCTTTCAAAAGGAGTGTCAGAGGAATGATTCCTAAGAGAAATGCCTGTAGAAAAAAAAAAAAGCCTTTTTGTTTCAAACTAGAAAATAGTACTTACAAAATGCAGTGGATCTGTCTATTCCCTAACCAATAGTTGCCAGAAGAACCACATACCCTGTAAGTAAATCAGGTTCAAGAATTCTCTCCGGCTAAGAACAGCAAATTCACCTGTAAATATGGATTTCCTAGCGAATATTTTCTCTTAGTGGTAATATGGTTCTTATATGAGATCTCAGCATTAGCATTCCTCTAGGATGCAGCATTTTCACAGTATTATACTGGTGCAATAAAAAAATAAGTAAGACTACTGCACATTAAATTCATAATTTTTCTACTACAGAACCAGAATATTTTTAGGGACCAGACTGTTAAAATAACCATTCTAGCTATACCACTTAGGGACATTTCCCGTAATGACAATATTTTACCTTCTGGTAATATTCTTATGCTGTGTAAACTCGTAAGTTTCTCTAAGTGGTTTCTTATTTTTCCCTTCCTTTTTAAAAAATTTGATTCATTTTTTCCCCAGTCACTCTACAGAGTTATGGAATGTCATACAATTATAGAATAGTTTGTCTTGGAAGGGAGCTTTAAAGGTTGCCAAGTCCAAATCCCCTGCCACGAGCAAGGGTATCATCAGCTACCTCCAGTTGCTCAGAACCCCATTCAACCTTGTACATTCCCAGGGATAGGCATCCATCACCTCACTGTGCAACCTGTGCTAGTGTTTCATCAGTAATTGTAAAAAACTTCCACCTTACAGCTGATCAAATCTATCCCCTTTATTTTAAAACCATTACTCCTTGCTCTGTTGCAACAGACCCTGCTGAACGTTGTCTCCATCTTTCTTTTACACCACCTGTAGGTACTGTAAGGCTGCCATGAGCCTTCTTTTCACCAGGCTGCACAACTGAAGTTCTCTCAGCCCAGCTTCACAGGAGAGGCGTTCCAGCCTTCTGAGCATCTTCCTCTGGACATGCTCCAACAGATCCATGTCTTTTCTCTACATTCCTACCTATTTGCTTGATTACTATATAAAAAAACCTTTGTTTATGGAACAACATTAACTCTATTGACTAACCTAAGAGGTTATTTCTGAGTAGTCAAAGGATGGATTATTTATTGCCATCTTTGGTTAACAAACAGTAGCAAGAGGTCTAGTTTTAAATACCTTTCTTTTTTTTTTTTAAAGCCTAGGCAGACAAGCAGAAGGAACAATGACTTGTGAAATTCTTCCTGAGTTATTACCAAGTGTGAAAACCTTGATTTTGCATTAAAATGCATATCTACTTTATTAAAATACAGTATCTACTGCAATATTTACATCATCCTATTAAACTCCTAGGGATAAACCTTGGTGGTAGTGATACTAATAGAAACGATAGGGACTAAATTCAGGCTCTGAATCTTGTTTGCATTGCAAATAGATAGTTTTTGCTCACCTTGTTTTCAGGGTATTCCTGCTAGCATTCCCCAGCATGAACTCCTGATAGACTCTACTACTTTTTTGTTTTCTGTCTCCTACAGTCCCTCTCTACTCCCCTATATTAATATTTTGTTATCTGAAAGCTTCTTTGCACTTCGGTTAAATCCCTGAGCATGAAGCTCATAAATACTGGCACCTTCTTGCCATAGGAGGATCACACAGGGTTGCAACATGGCAAACTTCTAGAGATTTAAAAGTGAAACTCTTTTCCTTTTACAAACATGCCAACAGGTGTTTCTCAGGTATTCTTTAATGTATTTTTTATTCAGTAAAAAAATAAAGGGTAGGAAGCATTTTAGCATAAGTGACTAATATTTAGTTTATTCAAAAATAATGGAAGAATATGACATTCATATAAAGCATTTCAAGGCATGGGATTCCCAAAAAACCTCAGTCTGTAGCCAGAAGTACATTGAACGAGATTTAATTTTGGACTGCAATGCCCTCTGCCAGCAGAAACTGCAGCAGAGGAGTTGAACACATTTATAACCTACCAGGTAATGAAGACTATCCATCCAGCTAGAGCTGCAAAGCGCGGCAGGTACACAAGTAGATTTTGATTGAGGCCACTGGGCACTGTAACTCTAGTGTTTTGAAAGAGTAATGACCAGTGATAAAGCAAATTACATTTTGTGGCCCAAATAATTGCCCTCAAATATAATTTTAATTAAACTTTAGATTTCAACTTAGTGTTTCCTTGGAGATGTTATAGATGACCTTCGTATCTAAGGTCAAAACACTTTAGTTTGTAGAAAATAATTTATCTCATAGCTTCAATAGGATGTAGACATTTTGCTAATTTTGTGCTCCTGGAAAGGATGAAAAGACAGTAATTAAAAAGAAAAAGAAACTCTTGATTGCCTCTCAAAGCACTTAGAGGAGAAAATGCCTCTTGTAAGCATTTAAAGGCTGTTAGTGTATGAAAGGACCATTAATTTTTAATTAGTTTTTTGGGGGATTGAATCAAGTTTTTTTATTGAATATTAGAAATTAATTGTGTAGGGTAATGTTTAATTGTAAGCCAGCTCCAGATGGATGCTTCTGCAGAGGTTCCCTGAACAAAGTAACCCATGGATCTTTATACCCTCTTGGTAAGTGCACTCAGTCATCATCTACCCTGCATCTTGGTGTGATGATGATTTGTGGTCTGGGATATTCTAACACACCTTTGGATTCTTTTTCCATGTCCACATGGACATGTCGTTAATTGTTCTTTTCTTCCCACTTGGGCCAGCCTTGGCCTAACCCTTCTCTGAAGGTAATCTGTCTGTCTCTGTTTACTCCTCACCTCAGCCATTTGTGCTACCAGAGTTCATTTCAAGTTCTCCTACAACTTTGGGAAGAGCCCATTAATGCTAAGCCTTAAGCAAGCTATTGCACTTAAACCTATCCAATTAATTTTTAGTGTTTTCTAAGAAAACAATTTATCTTCCAGCATTCAGGTGTTGATAACTTTCTATGAAATAGTATTCATAAAATTGGTGAACTCTGTTGACATCTCCTAGGTCTGGAAATCAGATCAGAGAGGTTTATACCTCTTTCAGAGATCAAACTAATAAACTAATTTTGTAAACAAAAATAAGTTGATGTATTTTAATTAAAATTCCAGCCTTAGTAATGTCAGACAGATTCAAAATATTTCAAAATTGGACCTAAACTCTATGGAAAGATATTTTATTCAAATGCTATGCATAGGACTGGCCTATAATTCCTCATAAATCCTGGTGATATGATATCAGTGTGAGAGGAGTAATATCAGTCTTCCACTGGCTTAAACATTTTGATTTTTGAAATATTCATATATTAATTATTAGGAGAAAAAGTATATTAAATTTTACTTGAAAATCCCCAATGCTTGCAGGAGGCTCTTAAAAATTTTAATGTGATTTTATTTAATCTCACACATAAGAATACTTCTGCCTTAACTGGCATCTTTAAAATTAATGAATGGGCTGATTTTTTTTCTCCATATGTAAGAACTTTCACAATTTGTGAGAAATGTCCCATGATTCTTGGTACCAAAATATTATGAAAGACCTGGTTGATAAATGTATCAGATAATTAAAGAAATTGCTCATTTAATGGTAATGAAAAATCTACAGAGGGTTATTTCTTCAAGCAGTCTTGGAATTTAAACATGGTCTCAGTCACTTGGGCATGACCATTGATACTTCCTTTAAAATTGGATTTTTATACTTCTATTTGATTCTTTTATCTCCCCACTAGAGAATTACTGTCTCAGTCTTTCCTTCATGTAATTCAATTTCATATCATATATTAGATTAATCATATGTACATGTCATCTGAACATAGTCACAGAAATTTTATATGGATAATTTCCAAAAGATTAACTCCCAGATCTGTGTAAATTGAAAATAAATTATGCCATTAATCAACATATATTTATAAGATAATGGGGAATGTGGTGATTTCAAGTAAGAAGAGTGAAAACCAGGTTAGAAAAAATCACCTTCTTCTTGCTCTGTAAAGGCAATTAACAGTGGCATTGGCTTAGCAGTGACTGCCTAGCAAAAATAAAGTGCAAGACGACTTTTTTTCCTGGAATGGAAAGATGTTACGTTTATTGCAATAGGTTTCAATTTACAAAATCTAAAATGTATTCTAATCAGTAGATTTTAAAAGTGATAAAGACACAGTCTGATGTTTACTTGATTTAGTTCATCATTATTCAGATGAAGTACACTATCTGTAGACATTTGTAGAGGAACTGCCAACAGAGTTCACAGCTATATTCTAAATGTGGAAGTTAATGCAACTGCATTTTTTTTTTTCATTAAACATCAGTATAACATCTCTCCTTTAGTTTACTCAAACTGCTTTCTTTGTTCAAAATGCCAGAGCACAGACTTCCAATCATTAAGCGGTTTACTAATTCCTGCTGACACCTTTTCCTGTTTACTAAATGAACTTCCCATGTCTTCCTTTACATGTAACTGTTCCTTCTAACTGATTTTTAT
Source organism: Rhadina sibilatrix (assembly GCA_013400275.1). Taxonomy (NCBI): domain Eukaryota; kingdom Metazoa; phylum Chordata; class Aves; order Passeriformes; family Phylloscopidae; genus Rhadina; species Rhadina sibilatrix. Next base: position 93,906 of record VWYO01015520.1, on the reverse strand, counting down.
ACAAAAGTTTAGGGCCTAATGCAGATGTGTTTTTAAAAAGCCAACCAAATTTCCTATTCACAGACTAACCAAATTCTTCCAGATGTGCCTTAATGAAATAGGAACTAGACTATTTTCTCTTACCTCTCTCAGCATTAGGGGGAACCTTTTATGACCTTGTTGAGGAAGGCCTGTCAGGAAACAGAAGAGATGGCTGTTTCTAGTGACTATCTCAAATGTCCAAAAAATTCTTTAAAATGAAAGTGTTTTCCAAAAAGTCACTGATAGAAAACATTAACTGGTCTATACCAGCTGGTATAAGATCAGCCCTAATAAAAGGAAGATAAAATGGATTATATCCTGTGTTATTTGTAGAATTTTCACTGATATGTAAAGGAAATGCATAACTATCAGAGTAAGAACTTTTTTCCTCTTAGCATAGGAGAAAATAAACTTTTCTACTAAATAAAAATAAACCATTCCACTGAAGTCTTCCTGATTCAGTGATGTGTTTATTGTCTTTCTGACCCATCTGTCTTGTAAATGGAAAGACCCAGAGTAAGTGTTCCACTTCCTTTGTTTTATTTAATGGTTTCTGCAAGTACCAAAAATATTTACTAAGCATATCTGGTAGATGCAAACACAGAAACTATTTTAATCAAACCAGCAAAAGTACAAACAAGACAGAAAAAAAAAAGGAAAAATACTCATTGCAACAGGTAGAAGTACCTATACAGAATATTTTGGTTCTATAGGCTAAAGGAAGATTTTTCATCTTCTTGACTAGCGTGTTACATTTTTCTCCTGAAGATGCCAGCTCTGCAGTTCACAACTGCTTCTACAAAACATCAAATTCCTTTGTGCCTCATTCTGTAGTACAGCATCCCACACTCCATCTTCATAGTACAAAATCACGAAAATCAGTCTCAATTCCCAAATAACCAAGGTTACTTGAGTGGAAAATGATGTGTTGTCTTGTCCTCTGTGACGTTGCTGGAGTATTGAGAGGACATGGGCAACAAAAATTGGACAGATATTTGCAATATGGCCATATACTCCCATGTCATTGACCCACTTCCTCCTGGCAAGAGGGCAACTTAAGTTAACCTTCACTAAAGGCAGTGGAATTTGAAGCTGTATTTGCTACGTGTACTTAACTGAGCTAGACCATCTGCTGCATTGGGGTGCTGAGGGAGAGCAGATGTACCATAACTGGAGAAGAGGTGTTTACATTAATGGCTTTGTGAAGACTTTATAAGTGGACTGCCATTTACTCCCTTTAGAAGCCTCCAATGGGACAGGTAATTTTTCTGGTTTTTTTGAAGCCACAAAAGTACCTTTCAACAGATAAGGTTAAGCATATTAGCTTGAGATATTTTGGCTAACAAAAACCAGTGACAACTTTACTAGAGGAAAAGTGAAAATCTGTAAATGCTGGTTCACTGAGGCTGAAATGGTTTGTAGCAAAATCTTCAATTTGACAAAGAATTTTTGAAATACGGTCAGTTCTGAGGCCAGGCTGTCTTCCTTTTGACGTCTTTTGTTTAGCTGCCTTTCCCTCTTGTTCTCCTCTTTGCTTTGAGGACTGCACAAGAACCACAAAGTGGATAGGTTTACCAGATGGACTGAGGATCTCCCTTGAAATGCCAGGATGGCTGCTGTAAGTGCGTATTTTTGTTCTGGGAACATGATGTCCCAGATCTCAGCCCCTTTAGCCTCTTGCTGTTCAGACAAATCTGTAGAGTATCTGCTTTAAAACTATCTTGCTTTCAAAAGTGCCAGTTCCTTCTGTCCCTAGGCACCTTTGTCTGAGGGGCTAAGATTGCAATCCCAGGGTAACATAACAACTCTTTTGAGTTTATATGTGAAATATTCCAGGATGAATGAGGTGGTGACAGGGCAAAGGGGATGGTTCATGAGCTCTTTTCTGCTCAGTTTTCTCTGCCTTCTTACATTTCTCAAATTCCTTTTCCTTTAGTAGCAGAAATTCTCTCCTAATGTCTTGGTGAGACACTGGAACAGGTTGCTTAAAGAGGTGGTAGATGCACCATCACTGAAGCTGGATGGGGCATTGAGCAACCTTGTCTAGTGAAAGGTGTTCCTGATCATGGCAGGGGGGTGGGACTAGATGGAATTGAAAGGTTCCTTTCAAGCCAAAACATTCTGGGATTCTATGTTTATTTTAGATAATTTTTTACATTTCCTTACACACATAGCATCATTAAATATATATTTTATTTTATGGTAAATTGCTTTGAGGAACATTTATGACCTTTCCCAGTCTCTGGAGGTAACCATGCTTACAATGACTTTTGTTAACTTTCCTCCTAGGTCTGATATTTTGATCAAAAAGAACTTAATCTTTTTCTCTATAATGTTTTTGGTTTATAACATTTATATTTTTCAGATTTGTCTGGAGTCTCTGCCCATGGTCATCTTCCACAGTCATTACTTTTTAATGAGATAGTCATGTTTGATTAGAGATGAAAGAATAAAAGAAAGAAAATTGTATGTTTATGGTGAAATATTTGACATCAAAACAGTGTAGTCAAATACAGGCAAAAATATAGTTTTCCAAGAATTGTTGGGCATACATAGACATCTAGTTTGTTTTCCTTTTGTCCTTACCCTCACTTCTGCCCTGTATGTATTCCTTCTATTTTGATATAGAAGACTATCTGCACATAAGTTTTACTTTTTTAAATTATGGGAAATAACTTTATTTTAGAGATTAATTATTTCCATAAATCTTATATTTTCCTACAGTATCCAAGGTGTTTACTTGTTTTGTGGCTCTGCCTTCTTTGTCATTCTCAGATGAAGGTGTATATGCAGATCTTTGTTTAGATTTTCTTAGTCTTACATTGAAGGAAATACTAAGTAAGCCACTTTGGGAATGAGTCTGAGAAAGTTGCAAAAAAGTGTGAGGACATGCCTCCTCATGCATTCAAGCTAGAGCAGAAGGCACAAAGGGGAAATGAGGTGTCTGCTGAGTAGTAAATAAATGATGTATCTCTGTGGGATTACAATGGCAATTCTCATAGCTAGCTCTGCAGGTTCAGTTGGACCTACCTGTGGCATGTTTCCCATGTTTGTCTCTTGCTGAGGTAGAAGCTTAGAAATTTCTGAATGTTGCCTTGGACATAAGCTTTTGTCTTAGAGTGGGGCAATGATGTAGACCCTGGGCGCTCCAGGACTTCTGCTACTAAGCAGCCCTGGCAGCCATGGCTGCTTCCCCTCCTTCAGGTTCTCTTAAAAACCTGTGTGTGGCAAACAACCCAGCCTTTACCAGCTGCTGGAAATCTCCTGGGATTGTCAGAGGCAAGAAGCAGATCTCCAGCACAGGATAAAGAAAAGTCCAAGAAAACTAATCTAAACAAATTTACTTACTGCCCTGAATTTTCAGGTTCTCTTTCCTTTTCTGCACAAATTTTAGATCCTGGACCCGCCCCCAAAAGGTAGTTTTAATATTATACAATTCAGTATAAACTCACATTCTTCTGCTGCTTTCTGTTGGCTGCCAAAAGCTAGTAGCTGAATAAGAAGGCTCAGAAGCCTCCTAAGAAACAAATCAACCTCCTCAGTCAAATATATCTATTTCTCACAGATGTGATTTAAAAAAAAAAGGAGGAAAAAGGAAAAATGTATATTTCCTCTTGCCCATGACATATTATCAAAGCAATGATATTATTGGCTTTTGGGATAAAATAAAAAAGGATTAGAGAGTAAGATGTCTATTCTCAAAGCAGGAAGGACCATTCCTTGTATTTTCTTGAGCTCACTGTTTAATCTTCCCCAACAAGCCTAGGTAACTTCCATTCAAGCCAGGTACTTCTATCTCCTATTAGGAAACTAAAACAATTAAGGGGTGTCTTTCTGCCTCTGTTATGTCTTATAAGCAGCTCCCACATGTACTGCTGCTGAATGTAATTTGACCAGTTTTAGGATATCCTTTACACTTTTTCGATATTCTGCTCTATGGAAGACACTGTTATTTTAAACAGATTTCATGCTCATTACAGGTCATTCTGAGCCATTGAATTCACTTTTTCTTTCTTCATTTTCTAATCCTTCTTCTATTGTTTTAAAGCAGGTGTGCTCCTCAGGTTTATCATAGCTGCTTCACAAAAATAATATTTTTTTTACTAATTTCACTTATGAGTTCTTGGAACTTATATGGACTGCCAAGGTTTCCCTGGGGTTATGAACCCTCAATGTTTAAATTAAATGTTGATTACTGCCTTGACCTAGACTGTCAAAGGAGCTATGTTCAAAAGCTACAGAAATCAGGAGCCAGTAATTTAAAAAAATTATTTGCCAAGTGCAATTTGTCATTGCTTTTTACATTTGAGTTTGTTGAAAGACAACATGCAGTGTAAGTTCAAAGTTGTACCAATGAATTCTCTTAATAATGGTGTTGTGGGCTGAGTAGCAGTGCAGGGACTTAGGCAGAGAAAGAAAAGCATACTATTGGTAGTATTACTTTAATCTCCGTGATGACTGGCTCAGCCTTGCTTTTCATTCTTCCGTAGAATGCCATAGAATATCTCAAAGTATAGATGGTACGAGGTTGATTTTTTTTGTGTCTAACCTCAACCTTCCTATGCCCTGCTATATCAAAGAGAATAATCTGCAGTTATCATCTATAGAACTTTAAAGGCAGGAAGAATTCCAGAACATAATATGATTAGATAAAAACTATTTACTTTTACATGTTACAGGAGAATTAGGTTAATTTCTCTGACTGCTAATTTGCTTTTAATCTTGCAGAAAATTTTAAGAAGGATAAAAACTAAACATTTTTTTATGTGTGACTTTATGTATAGCAGATGCAGACAACCCGTGCACTTGTAAAGATTTTCTGTACTGTGATGGATATCATTGAATACTTACAGTTTGGTCAAGCACGGGGATTTCAAAGAGAAATTGCTGCATAGAAGGAGACACAACAAAAATGTTGAGTTCAGGTATGCAACCTGTCTGTAGTTTTGCAAGAATTTTCTTTCAGCAAGATTTTAGGATGTATTTCTTAGCAGATGAATTTCAAGCTGAACTGAAAAAAACTCAGATCACAGAAATTGTCATTGCCTTTTTTTTCGTCAAGTGCTCTTCCACTGATGCATTTTTAATACTACTTCCAGAGTGGGAAAACACATTATATGGATGTGTTGTTTGCCTCAAGAAACTGTAAAATAATGAGACAAACTGTTTATTAATGACAGACTAATGGCATGACTTATGACATTTTCAATCATTGCATCAGATATAAATTGAGTTGTCAATGACAACAACTATCCTAGAAGAGTTGTTCTTTTTTAATCTTTTTTCTCCTGCTGAGAGGTGTTGGCTCATAAAATATATGGATGTTTTCTGTAAAAGTCTTAAAATTGAAAAATGGAAACAAAAGTTCTCTTTTGCTGGATGCTCACTTCAGTGTCTATACTTCTTTATTTTAGTCTCTTTTTTTCAAAGGAAGAAACCACATAGCTGCCAGGGCTTTCTGACTGAAAAATAAATTATCTCTATGAATATGCAAAGACTAGATGTTTTTATTATTTTCTACCCACTGCTGATGTGGTTGCTTGGTGGGGGTTTGTTTTGTGGAATCTTTTAAAGGAATTTCAGGGGTTTTTTCATATTTTTGTTTCCCCTTTTATGAGATACACTCTCTTATAGGAGGTTTAACAGGAGCTCAAGTTCATATTTCATGTTTCAATAGATCTATCACTAATTAAAACATTTTGCTAATACAGAAGTGGGCAAAATTTACTTCACGTACATTTTAACATTTATGTCTTGTAATTTGCACACAAATAGATAGAAGAGCTTTCAACTATTGATCATAAAGGGGGGCTGCTAGTGTAATCACTCCTTAAGGAAAATAAACCTTAAAATAAATCTAATAAGAGATGAAAGGTTACGTGTAAATAATTGTCTACCTCATCACTGTCCAGGCATAGTTGTCTCTAGAAGCAGTTGCCTTTAGCACACCTGCTTCACTGAACTGCAAGGTTTGTTTCTTACTGATGAACTGCCTTTCCAGTCATTGAGGTCTGGTTTTACAGCAGTTAATTGATGGGAGGGATGGAAGGGTTCAAAAGTGGGCACTCTCCTGGTCGAGCATGGTCTTCCCCAGGTATCATTCAAGAGGCAGGCTACAGCACTAGCACTTGCTGTTGAACAGAGATAATCTTTGCACTAAAATAATTTATTCTGCCTGAAGAATAAGAGGGCAGTCCAGCCTGAATATTTTTCCAAGAAATATCACTTAGGTCTGAACTTTTCTGGAGGCATGATTTAACTGCCAAGTGACATGTGCATGCACCACATCTGGATACAATACACTATTATTTTCATGATAAGTTACAAATGGCATGATGAATCTAAATGCACAGATTCATATAGATATGCAGTGCAAAGTGTCACATAAAAACTGGGAATTGAGTTTTTTCTAAATACGTCATACCCCTAGATTCTCCTCTCATATGTTTGGAGTTTTTACCTCTTTTTGGACAATTAACTATTGCAAAATGACAACTGATAGCTAATTTCTAAGGAAGTGTAAATGCAGATGTAGGACTGTATTTCTTTGTGATAGTGTGTATACAATTTTTGACAGCCTTTTCAAGAGTGTATTTGCAGGAAGTCCTTGAAAGTGCTGCTTCCCTTCGAGCATCCTTGCCTGAGGCACTTCCAAGCATTTTCAGATTCACTCAAAACAGTTATCTTTTCTCCAGTCTGGGCTAAAACTTTAAAGGGAAATGTGTGTCAAAAGGTGCTCCCACCAGAATCTCTGCCTTGTATTCTGTATTGAATAAAAAGATATAGAGTGATTTATTTACTAAATATAGGCTGCAGAGTATTTTTCTGACCTAGTTATCTACCAGTCATAATGGAAATATAATTAACACAGCAAAAAGTATGATTGCTGATTCTTTTGGCAGTAAAATATTACTCATAATGCGCATTTATTGTGATTGCTATTGCTAACAATATTGATTCCCAGCATGCTTAAGGAACACAGCAACAGGCAATATTGTGTGAGATGCCATGCAAAAAGTCATTGCAGAGACTCCAAACAGTGCTACAAATGTGCTGCCATTAAACAAGCCTGTAGTTATTTATGACAAAAATGACACTGTGGCTCATCTTTCTTGAGGGCAGAACTAGCAATAGTGTTTGTGCAATTTTTCTGCAGAAGCTGTTGCTGTTTGTCACTAATATTTCTCCTGCACCTTTACATATGGTTTGACAAAAGTGTCAGCAATTTTGGTAATTTTCCCTGATTAGTTGTGTGGGTTACACAAGGTTTACCAGCACTTCTTTCCTTCACCTTTTCCTTCACTTTCATGTGAGAGCTTGAAAGTTCAACAGAATATTTTAAAAACACATATGGAAACATATTAATTGACTGGTTTTAATCACACTGGTTTGTCAACATGTAGTTAGATTAAGCAAATGATTAACCAGATGAAAAAATTGCAGAATGTTAGCCTGTCTATAGACATACTTAATTATTTAGCTCATTCTGCACTTGGCTTCTCTTCATATCCCAAATACTTAAAATAGAAATGGCATAACAATCTCTATCATCCCTTAACTTGCAAAAGCAGTGGCCAAAATCACTTATGCAAAGTGATTCTCTTTGTTTTTCAATTTATATTTGTTCCAGAAAGTGGATGTTTTCAGACTGATTGTCTGTAACAATAGTTAATCCATTAACTTTGTTCTAAGTCCTTTCCCAAATTTTTTTCTAATTGTAGACCACATATACCTGAGAAAAAAAATTTAGTTTAATTTTGCAGTGTTATTTTGAAAGGTCACAAATGCAGATTTTGAAAGTCAATACAGACTGTAAAACAAATTTTGAACTGAGCCAAGTCCTTGTTCAAAAGAGAGCTAGAGAACAGCTTACGCCTGGTGAGCTCTAAGGGCACACGTGTACTGAATTTTCTGTTTCTTTAGGTTTTTTGAAAGGTGTGCTTCCCACATAAAAGGACTTGCTATGGAGCTGCCAACTCTCCTTTCGGCAGTGGAGAGCAGACCCTCATTATTGATGTGAAGGACAATGAAGGGCATAATGTCTTTTGGATGTTCACTTGGTAACTTATTAGAGGACCAGGCTCTTCCCAAAGAGGGAGCCTCCTCCTCAGCCTCTTTAAATTACTCTGAATTGATTTACATACATTTACTCCAGTTTAGTTACTGGAATATGCATGTACCACCTAATAAGAAATAGTTTTGGAGTTTTTTTATATTGATAAATATTGCTGAAAACTATTTAATACCTTTTACTGAACATTCACTTTTGTTCATTGATGACATTTTTGTTCATTGAGACATGATCTTATGCTGCTCAAAAATGATGAATGTTTTCATCATATATATCTCTAAAGTTAAAGAACTTCTGAATTGTAGAAAGCTGAAGGTAGGAATTGATCCCACTCATGTAAAAATTTGTTGTTAAAATTGTGCCTTATATGAGTACTTGCAAGCAGATCAACAATAGAAATCAGTCTGTTATGAGAAAAAAAACTATAGCTTATTCCTTTTTAAATTTTATTTTTTCCTCTGGAAGAAGATATATTCTATATTGCAGTTACAGAATGTGTAAACTACAGAAAGAATTAGGGACATGTATTTCATGATCAGGTTACTTTATTTCTAATATATTGATTTTCTTTAAATGATAGGTTAATACATTAATTATAGCAATTACCCTTAAACAGCTTCAAATCTGTCTGCCCTGTGTTATGTCTGGAAATTTGCTTTCCATTCCCACTCTGAAAGAAACCCTGGAGTCAGATGCAATGCTTCAAGGACCTGAAATTATGTTAATAGGAAAGAGTTGCTGAAATGCCTGAAGTATATTCTGACTTAATAATACACATTTCTTAGGAAGATAATCATGTTCCAATTTGTCTAGGACATAAAATATCATAGAAGCAATTAAGATGTATACATTTATAAAGTTCCTCTGAGCCTCGTGTTCATCATAAGTTCTAGTGATCTATAGTTGAAAATTTGTAATAATAGTGTGGTCTAGTACAAAAGGAGATAATGTATTTCTTAGTATTAGAGACCTCAACTGTGAAAAGGCAACAGACAATCACAAATTTATTGTCTAGCCATGCAGTAATGACAGCAAAATATTCAGAGACATCTGTTATAAAGAATTATTCAGAGGCATCTGTTATAAAGAGTTATAAATAATTATTAAAGAAATCTCTAACCCTTGAGATAGAGGTAATTTTTAGGGTCATTACTGAACCAAAGCAGTAATTGTCAGCTGAGACTAGGCTATTCAGAGCTTTCTATCTTCTGAGTTATTTTCTTTTTCCTGTCATCTACCCTTTCTTCTGCTGGGGATAAGTTCATACGAAAAAAAAACTTAATAAATTTGGCAATTCATTTACCTGCATTTTATACTTGCATGGTCATTTTCCTGATAATTTTTTAATATGAATTATAGCTAGCTTTTCATAGAAAACTTTGAAAACATTCTCAAGTATCTAGAGATGTTTTAGATATTCTTGGATGTTAAGTCAAAGCCAAATTCACAGACAGAATGTCCACTTTTATTTTTAGTATTGTGTCTTATAAGAATTTGTGATTCTGGTTTGATTAAAAATCTTGAAGCTCATTTTTATTGCTGGATTAGGAAAGAGGCTTGATTGTCAACCCTAAAGCACCTTGTAGGATGTGTTCTAGGTCTGAATACATATGTTATCAATTCCAAGAAAGATTGCTGTGCTGAGGTCAATATGTCTCATGTCTGAGATGTGCAGTTTCTAAGGATTAGATGAGAATGACAGCTTAGTAGAAAACTGGAAAGCGTCATGGTTTTGTTTTCAACAAGTTACAGAACATGGAGGTCAAGCCTTTCTCCTTGGTCAAAATGATCTCTTGATAGAAAAGTACAGTGTATGTTGACAGAAACACTTGAGTCCAGCAAAATATTTTGTGAATTCATGTCAACATTGCAATATTATTTTGGCTGAAGAGAGATAAAAGCCTCCCCACACATCCAATTTATATTTTAGAAACCTTTAACTGAAAATGCCATAAACACTTCAATTTGATTCTTTGTTATGTAATAAAATTTTTAATGCAGATTTTCTCCAAATTGAAAAGGAGTAGATTATTTTTTATAGATTGCATCAGTAATTTTATGATGACCTAGGAAGTTTACCAAAATGTCATTTTAATGAATTTTGTTTGTTAAAATTATACTTTTAAAGGACCCAAACAATAATTTTAGGTGTATTTATTTGTGTGTCAATATTTTGATTCTTGTTTCCCACAGGAAACTGTTAAACTTCAGAAACATGTTTTTTCTCTGATTCTGTTTTTTTTTATTGTTCAATTTCTTTCCACTAAGTCTGATTTTCATCAGGTTTATATTTGGTCTCTTATATTTTGTCCATTTTAAATCAATTCTTTTTCATCTAGAAATCTACGTAGTAGGTCTGAACTAAGTAATTTCTGCAAAATATGTAGGCACATATCTGCTATTTGTGCTATCTGAAATGCCTCTAATTCAGATGATATTCTTGTGTAGGAGGTACTTGTTTGAAAGTCCATTTTAAAAAAGGGGCTACACTAAGATACACTGATGAATTAAACCTGTAAATCTGTGATAATTGTCCAGGCAGTTAATAGAGAACAACTGAGCCTTTGGCCTAAGACTGGGAAAAGGAAGTCCTCTATAAAAAAGCTGAAGTCAGATGAAATCTCATGAGGCTTATTAAATTGTCAGTATCTTGGAATAGCTAAAGAATTGTGTTTAATTATTGTGCTCTTTTTGGGCATACAACAAAAATAACTTTTTGAGAAAAAATATTTCTAGCTCCTAAGATGTTAACTCTTTCTTTCTTTTAAAAATTTACTTCCAGTTATTGTTCCAGACATGCAAGAAGGTTGAAATATTTTTTATCTATCATACTTGTCACAGAAGCATCTCTTAATAAGTACAGGCTATCAAATATTTTCTGGATACTGGAAGGAAAACTGCAGCCATTTGGCTGAGATTTCCTGAGGCGTTGAATAACACCTTGAACATCTTGGATATGTAGCCACTCCATATGCACAGATCAGTTTTAGATACAAAAAAGCAGATTGATGCAGCTATGGTTGACTCGTTACAAGTTATCTGGTGTGTGCATGTGTGGTAAGACAGAGATAAAAACGTAAATCTACGAACGTAGATTTTACTGCGTGGGAACAGTGAGTCATTGAACTTGCTCTTCACAGCTATAAACCAAAAAGCAAATAAGCATTCATGTTTTCATGCATGTAGTAAAAGAAACAAAAGAGATAACAATGTATGGATATTGAAATTTACAATTTTTTTTATTTCCTTTATAGCATCTCTTTCTTTTGTTTATACAGAGAGTACAGAGGTGTGCAAGATGGTACACAGGTTTGTTGAGTTGTGGGATATTTTCCCCCAGTAAGTGTAGGTAACACTTCCGTTTGAAAAGACGCAGAAACACTGTTAACAAACCCTATGCACAGAAATCACAGGAGTCACAGGATAAAAATCACCCTGTGATTAGTTAAGCAGTTAATGCCATTGCTTATCAACTTCAGGTGATATGAAGTAGCCTGTTCTTTGAAATTATCACAAGACTGCTAATTTCTTACATTTGTTTGTGTTAGGTTGCACATCTCATATGACTTCACTAATGCTCCCTTCACAATGCATCATCATTACCTACAAAATGCTTGGACTAAGGAGTCTGCTGTAAGTCTGGCTTTTCCAGTGCCCACTTTCTGACCAATAATAATTGGAACCATTGCAATGATGTCTTAAGCTTGCAGCCATCCGACACCACATACAATGTTTTAGTGAAAACAGAAATAGAAAGAGATGCTAAGGAATAGAAAAGCTTGGATCCACATATACTTTACTCTGTAAAGTGGAACTACACTCTCAAAGGGAAAATAGTGTGCCTCTGGGGAAGAGTATTACCCTAGAAACAAGAGAGATCTGTGGAAGAGCAACTATCCGAGTCAAAAGCATTCCTTGATAGGTATGGACAAGCAACAAGTCTCATGTAAAGCTCAGAGCATAGAGTTAGTCTGGTTTATGAAATAATTGTTAGCCTAGTTTGCTTGCTTGAGAATATTCCTTTAGAATATTCAAAAGTCAAATCTATTAGTGCATATAATGGCTGTGTTTTCAGTGTGTGCATGTGGGTGCAACTTTTTGAACTGTGTTTCCACAATGAAAGCTTTGAAACAACAGTAACTGCAGATAGCCAGCTATATTTGTTTAAATGTACTTCTGCTGCTATTACAGTATTTATAGAAACCTAAAGGGCTGCGGATGCAGTTTAGCAGATATTTGTTTACATTTTAAGGAGATAATTATGCGATGTCCACCAAGCTTGTGTGCAATCTATAATGGTAATTATCATGCTTGTACAAAAATACAAACTACGCTCCAAAATATGTATGCCATGGGAAATTATTCCCTTCTACAATTTTAAACTACTTAGAGGAGTAATGCTCTCCTGCACTATTACTCTTTGCACTATTTTCAGTCTAGTTTCTCTTACTTTTGTTTGATTGCTGTTGATGTACTCTCACATTGCCCAGCAGACTAACTTTTTCGTCCAGCTCATGTAAGCAGCCATCTCAACTGGAACCACTGATGCAAGAGGCAGCAGAGTCATCTTAATCAATGTACCCATCTACTACTACTAGAAGCCCATGAGACCTATTGATAGAAATGATGTGCGGTTGCAGTACAGCTTCTCCAGTTCTATCATTTGCAGCTGTAAGGTGACACTACATTGAATTTTTGAGCTCTAAGTGCTTTCATGCTGCTTCTTCACATAGGCAAGCTACAAAATGTTCGTTGCTTTTCAACACTTCAGCCTCTGTAAGTGAAAACTCAGATATATAGCAATTATTGTGGACTAGAAACTTTGCTGTGTCAGAATTCAGCTTGACTCACAGAAGGAGAACTTTCTGGCATCTTTCTGTTATTCTGAGCTTGACTAGTAAGGCAACTGATTGGGATTAATCTGCTCTACCCTGAGCTACAATAGTGCTGGGACAGCTCCCCCACAGCTAGCCTAGCTGTATCAAATGCCATTAGTTGTAATCCAACTTTTTTTACTTCGTGGCAGGAATCTGATGAGCCGAGAATCTTTGCTAAGAGCATAATCTAAGTGCAGATAAACCATATTGTTTCCCTGTGGCTGTGTTAGTCAAGACTGTGTGTCACTCTACAATATTTAAGAAAAATGTATTTATACCTCAAGTTTTGTAATTTAAAGTATTTACAGAATCATCTGATCTGATCCATCCTCACTTCCAAAAAGCCTGGAATGCTAAGGAGTAAGCCATGCATGTAGTTTCCAGAGGTATCTGATTGATCTGAGCAGAATTCTCATGACAAGTGGGCACTGACAGCCTGGAGCATGCAAATCTTTCACATGACACAGAATAAACACTTGTTTTCAGTGAATCTAACAGAACACATTGGGAAAAAGTTACACTAGGTATTAGAAATTGTTCTTTCACCATGCTGTATCTCTATGCTTAGGGAATGCTACAACACCATAGAACGTGTTTATCCATTGGTTTCCTTACTTTGGGAAAAATGTGATTTTTCCTCTTTCTTTTACATTTAAATCATTCCTGATTCTGGATGGCCTGAATAATGTTGATCCTTGTTCTCAAGTCTGGATTATATTGGCTTTGCAAGGAAAAAAGTGAGTTGGGGCACAACTGGCTGTGTACACTAAGTGGGTTAATTTGACAGTGGCGTTCCTAAATTTCAGGATGCAAATCAGAATTGCAACTGGCTGCCAGGTTCCTAAGTTTCAGTGTAGCAAATACAGTCTTGAGTCTTTCTCTGGTTCATTGAAACAAGGTCAGAAATGGCTGTATTTTTGCCCTGCACTGCAGGGCTTCTCTTAAGTATATTAGTCACAAGTTCCCTACAACTCAGGCAGTATTTTCACATTGCCCAGACTAATAATCTTCTGAGGTCAGGAATATACTAAAAAAAGACAGTTGATCATGATATAAAGGGGAGGATGATTTGCCTGATGAAATGTAAATGTCTGCTCTTGAGCCAGATGTCTCTGCTTCTGTTACAATCAGTGGAGAGAAACTGGGAAGAGTACGATATAACTCCACTTCTCTGACAGGGCTAAAACTGTGCAGATAAATTGTTTTCTATAAATGCCAGATTCTCTACCCACCAAAAAAGGAGGCTTGTATGAATAATTTGGAAGCAGGCAAGCAAATCCTTCCCTCAGTGCTTAAAGCAGAATAAATCTTTCAAGTGGGACACAGACGAAGAAACACAGCCGATCAGACTAATAATTTGGAACTCAATAATCTACCACTTCTGATGCACTTTGCTTCACAGGAAAATTTCTGTCTAGCTCTGAACAAAACTGCTAACATTTCACTATAGAAGGGATCATTCCAAAGGTGAGCTCTCCAGTCCCATTCAAACTGAAAGATGTTTCCTATTTTCCCAGTAAGGGATTTTGCCTCCTCAAAGCTGTGCTATTTACCTTTTTAAATAGTGTCAGCTGTGTATAAAGATGCAAGACACAATTAGTGTCTCAGCCTTCAGCGTGCAATTATTTCTGCTACATTATTATTTCAGCTAATTCATCAAAACATATTATTCACCTGCAATAACCCCAGAGGCTTTATTCCTCTACAGAATTCTAATTGGTTTTGCATTTGGCAAAAGCAGTAAAAGAGGGAGAGGTTTTATATTTTTTATGTTGAAACAAATTAGAGATCAGGGCAGAATGTTTTGTGAATATTGCTGAAAGACATGGAATTGGTTTTGTGATTGGCAAATCTGATTCTATCCAATACCCTCTCAAGCCTTTCAAAAACCTTGTATTTGTTGTCTCCTCAGAAGAATTTAACTTCTGAATAAATTTAGTATCAGAAAAATGGTGAAATGTTTACATAAAAAGTACCTGTCATGCTTTTCTGAGAAAAAATGAGCATGAGGAAAGTTATTTCCCCCCAAGATTAAAATCATCCAGACCTGGCATTTGGGAAAGGATTCTTAGGTCAGAAAATACAGAGTAGCCTGACAGTTAAAGAGCAATCCAAGCTGGCATCACCCAGTGACGATGTGAGAAACTCTACCTATGAACATAAATCAGTGTCCTTGCTTCAGACGTACATAGCAGGTACTTTGAGGAAGCAACTTCTGTATCTACTGTACACTTGGATATCTTCATAACTTGCCCCGAATACTTCCTATTTCTCTTGTGTCATATGAAATCTCTATTTCCTTATTCCACAAATATAAAAGTATTTTCCAAAAGAAAGAAAATAAAGAAGTAAAAGTAGATAGTGTATTTCCCCCTCCTCCAAAGTTCTTTCATATATATTTCTTGCATGCAAATGTGTAGCTTTTGATATACATCATTTTGTAGGGTTTTTCTGGCAGGAGAATATTTTAATGTGAATAAGCACAGCTTCTGCCTGCTTCACACACTGGTTGCCTTAGTAACTGTGGCATAGTGCAGCTGAAGTGTGCTGATACCCTTGAAAGGGAGTTTGAAGGAAGCAGATGGGCTGTGATTATCACTGGTTGGATTAATTAGATGAGTAGATTGTGAGATACTAAAAATATTACCTTCAATTGCTTAAAAAATTAATTTTGCAAGAGGGACAGTATTTTCAATGGGACTATTTAAGATATACGTCATTGTGTTTGCAATATTTGTTCAGCTTATATGATGAGGAAAGACGTTACTTTCCTGTCTTTTACCAGAAGATGAGCTTGATAGCTTTACTTTATTTTTAGTGGTTTCTTCGTTTGCAGATAGTAGGTGCTGGTATGAACAAAGTGTGTTAATATGCTAAAAAATTAACAAATCCATAATAAACAAAAGAATGAATTTATAAACTAGTTACCTTTGTTAAGTTTGAAAACAAAGACGAGAAAGGCAATACTAAAATGTCTTTACAAAAAACACAAAAGGAGGAAAGTAAAACTCTGATACTTGTAACTTTGATATTTTTGCAGAATATGACTTCTTGCCTAGGTGAAAGCCGGGGTACATTGTATCAGGGGAAAAAAAAAAGCATGGAAATTGTTTTGTAAATTATCAGCTTAAACAGATTTACCAAGTATAATTTTATTATCCTAGTTTTATTTACCATAAATTTATTCCAAAGGAAAGGGAACTGAGTGACAAGATTTTTACATTTTCAATTTTTTAGAGAAAAGTTCCCGTTATTTTTTAATAGGAAAATTTGCAGGCTTGGTGTTTAATATTCCATGGCATTTACAGAAAATTGGTCACTAAATTCAAAATTACTAATAAAGAAACAAAACCAGTATAGGAAAAGCATTCTTCTGGTATCCATAAGATCTTATAACTCTCCCCAAATGTAAAAAACACATCTAGCTTAACAGGAATTGTATATGAAATGTGTGAGAGAGGTAGTCCTTTATTTGGATGTGAATCCTTTGTATGAAGAATCTCCATTCTTTGTGTCTTAACAGTGTCAGGTATTACAGACACTTTGCAGTCACATTTGAGCAAGTGGGGTACCTGGCTTAGTAGCAGTAATGGATGACCCTCACACACTGAATCTTGAAAGCAATGTTTCTCTAAGGAAGTTTGATATCCCAGGTGTTTCTGACATGATCACCACATTGAAAGGGGCACAGGATCACTTTTCATTTTTCCTCAGATACAATTCTTACTGAATATGAGTGTATGCTAGCCCCACTCCTCTTGTCAAAAATGCTCTGATTACAGCTTGTTTTCACTGCTGGGATGTCTGCCTTTTTGTAACATTGCTTTTTATGGTCTCTAAGAAACTGAAAGTGTTGAGGGGACTGGAGGAAAAGGATAGGTATGGAGTTAGAAAAACAAGATGAGAGCAGGCACAGCTTCTCGGGGCTACTTTTTTTTTCCTTGAAGAAATCACTGTTGGAGGAGAAGATAACAAAATGTAATTATCAGAAAGAGCATACTGGTAAACTAAAGGTATTTTGTTTAACTTATTTAGTCAAACTAAAGAGATATTTAAAACTTCTGGTCCATCTTTTATATATACACCTCTTGGTGCCTGAAGATTAAGGGCTCTTTGGTTTCTCCCTCACACTTCAAGTCATGTAACTTTATGAGAAAGGTGTGCTTTGCTTTGCTTTGCTTTGCTTTGCTTTGCTTTGCTGTAGGCCCACATGCGAGTGGGGATTGGGGAATTTACTGAACTCCAGATACTCTTTGAGATCAGACAAGATTTTTAGTAACATCTCAAAACCTTTGCAGCAGTGAATGCCAGTAAAGAGCAGTCACAATCCTGGAGGCTGAGGAAGGTGCTCACAGAAACGTGGAATTCTCAGTAATATTCTCCAAGTCTGATCTACTGTAAAGACAGACAAATAGAAAGTGTGTGAAATTGTGTCATGTTGTTTCTCTTATTTGTGGGCTGAGGAACTGGAACTAGGGGAGAATTTTTTTATGTTTTCCTGGGTTTTTTTTTATTAATGCAATTCAGTCCAGCTGAATATGTTGACGTGACTTACAAGTAGTGACAACTGCTCATGCATTGTTACTGTTTCACTAAATTTGAGTCCCAGAGAAGTGTTCAAGGATTCCTGGCTGTTACATGGGTCAGCAGGTCTCATTGCCTCTTTAATTGTGTTGGTTTTGACATACTTTTACCAATTAGCTGATTGATCAACTGATGAGCTGAGTAGAGTGAAACGGCATTACAGTGTGTGCAGAATTTACATGAGCAAGTTATGAAAGTAAACCATCATAGGAATTTTAATTTTAAACATCTTAGTAGGCTAGATTTCAGTCCTGGATGTGTTCAGGATAGCTGACACTACCACAGTACACATGATAAGGTGAGTGACATCATAAGTAAGATGAATCTCTTCTTAAGGTTTCACTGCCTCACTTGATTAGAGAAATATCCATCACTGTAATGCAACAGTGATGGAAACTGAAACAAATCCTAAAAAAGAAAATCAGAAAAATATTGTTAATATATATCGAATAGCAGTTTCAAATTTTGTATGTTCCCATGTGTGTAGACAGAGCACATAGGGAAAAGGACTGAATACAGTAAATAAGTTGGGGAACACTGGAAATTAAGCATATTGGGACAATTTTAATTACATGCCTATTAAGGATTAGGTTTTGGCTTTAGTTTGTTACATTTGTTGCCCTAGTGTTTAAGAGCAAATTTAATAAAAATAGTCTGATTGGGCACTGTCAAGTAACTTCTTTTAATTTGTAGATAAAATGACATGGCTCCCAGATAGTTTTTTGATGAAATGCTTCAAATATGTATCAAAACAAGGAGAAAATTCTTCAAAAAAATTGTTTGAATTAAAGTGTCACTAAATCAAACTTAACTAAACATTGGCCAGTTTTTTTTATAACACAGTAAGTTGAAAAACTTTTTAAAGCATCTTGGAGGTTGACTTGCTGTAATTTATCTTGTTAATTATAGAAAAGTTTTTACAGAGATCATACTGAAAGTGAACTCCCTTGTAATGTGCAACCTCATTTTGTATGTTTGCTGAAACACATACTTACCCTGAATGTCACCATAATTTAAGACATCCCTCTGTTTCTCTTGCTCTTGTGTGCTAGCAATAGCTTTTGTTTTCTCAGACCTTTCCTTCTGTTGTCAGTGACTCTTAATTACATTAGTGGCTAACAGTATTACCTTAATTTCAGGAGCACCTGGAAATTCAGTCACAAATTCTTGAGAGGCTGATTGTCAATCATCCACATCATGTGTTCAAATCAACCCTTGATCTTCTCCCCACTTGGGGAGCACTTTGGATCGTTGGTCTTGACTCAGCACCCGCTGCTCAGCTGCCTTTGATGGAAACCCAGGTGAGTTTAAGAAGAGTAAAGATAGTCTCATCTGCCGCACAAAGAAGAATTCCCCTTGTTGGCAATTTATTCATGTTTTTGTGTTGCTATTAAGAAGACTCTATTAGTAACAGAGAATTAGTTAAGTCAATAGCTTTCAAAACAAAAGCAGAAATGTACATTTAATGGGACTTGTAAAATGAATAACCAGTTCTTCTGGGTTAAGAAGGCTATAAGAAAAATATAATGGAGAAAATTCATCTATTCCACTATTCCACAATAATATCATATATATTTTCATGCAAAGAAGAAAAGATGTCAGTTAAACTAGTACACATTAAAAGCCAGGAAATTAGTATTATGAGGAATGAGTTAGAAGAAAATGACACACATTGTCAAAATGAGGTATCTTCACAAGATCCTCTGAATTTTGGGATTTGTCTGGCCTCTGAGGTATTCTGTAAAAACTCTGAAAAGAATATCAATGTACCTTTAAAATAAAGAAATTAAAACACAAACAATCAGTTTTCCTTTTAGTTCATAGAATTTAGAATACTCTTCAATATTTTCCATAGGCTCCCTCTCTACTTCCTTCCTTTACAATACTTTCCGAGTTTACTTTTTTCTCTTTTTTGCAGTAGAAGTAATTTAGAATGAAAGCACATCCAGAGATTTTCTGCTACATGTTCTTTTGTGTGTGGATATGCATAAATACTAAGCTGTGTTACTCAGGTTTTCATAGCAGAAAATCCAGGCAACTTTTCACTGTGCAGAAATTAACATTCTGATGTGATCAACAGCTACCAAGCCCATTGCTGAGTGGTGGTAACTGATCCCTTCAACATTTGCATGTATCTAAACCACAGGAAAACCCTCTGAAGATACTTTGTAGGGTAAATATATTATTTATTTTGTCTTATAGCTGTTTGTATTACAAACAAGATGTACAAAGATGCATACCTCTGTTGGTTTTGTGCTAAGCACTTATGTAGAAATTCAGAGACTCCTAAGCTAGTACATTCAAGTTTATACAGAACTGGAACTCATTTATAAAGTATTCCTAAGCTCTGATCATATAAGCCATATGAATAAATATGTCTTCAAATTTCAAAAATAGAGAACCTAACGAGATCTGATTTTCCAGTTAAAAGTCCTAGGATTGTGTTAGATTTGTCCCCCACAGAGCCTGACAAAACAAGGTCAGAATAAAACTTCTACCTTGAAAAAGAAGCAACACTTCAGAACTAATACTGATATCAGCAGTCTGTCTTTAGAAGGGACATGTGATGAGCTAAACCTGATCTCATACCCCATATGACTTCTGAACCAGCTTTTAAGTTTGGGTTGACAATGGAAATGTAAAACAAACCAACCCAGAAAGAAAACCAAACCCCAAAAAATTATCTCACCTTTTTTGTCTTCAAGAATTATGTACCATTTTTTCTTTATAAAATCTTTTGCTTGGTCAGCATAATTTTTCTTATATGAGTTTAATTTGGAAGCTTTAAGTCAAAATCTGATTTTATGAGGTACATGTAAATGATATATCTCCTCAGGGGAAAAAGAAAAAGGTTTTTGGCAGCTTACTTACAGGGAAAGGTGAGGGAAAGGTTAATGCATATGAAAATCTCATTGACAGCTACATTAAGGCTGCTAAATGCTTTGTAACTCTTAGCAGTGCTGAGCTCACAAGGATGCTGAAGTGCCTCTGGCCAGCTCTATTTAGTTGTAACAGCTCAGTTCTAGACATTTTAATTTTGGGTATAGGCAGATCTGCATATGCAGAGCATAATTCTAACAAGCTTCTAAAATTGTAGGATGTTATAAAAACAGAGGAAATGAATGTGTAAGCAAAGAAAGCTATGGAGAAGAGGAAATGATGAATTGGTTCTCTCAGTGCTTTGTATATGATGCTAAAGGAGCCAAGGCATTGTCAAACTTATTATGATGAAAAAGAAAGACTTTTCAGATAATCTGCTCAATCCTTATAGTCCATAAAGTATCTTAAATAAATATTTTGTCTAGAACTTTGAAGGGTTGTTTTCAATAGATCTTGCCTTTTGAAGGGCTTATTGACTAGTTTATCTATTGTATTCCTTTCCAGATGCTCGACTTTGTGATTCATAAAATGCAGTAACAGCATACTGACATTTGAAACTTCACAGTAATTAGTAAAGAAAAAAAAAAAGTAAAAATAGATGAAAAAAATATCAATCGAATGCTACAAAAATATTTTATTTAAAATGTTCTGGTTAAGAAATCAGAAATACTTCAGAAAACAGTCTAAGCACTTAAAATGCTTCCTCAGGAGAGGAACTGGAGGGAGATGCACTGTTCTCTCCTCTGTGGTGACCAGTGACAGGACCCAAGGGAATGGCCTGAAGCTGTGTTAGGGGAGGTTTAGGTTGAGTTTTAGGAAAAGGTTCTTTGAGAGTGGTTGGGCACTGGAACATGTTCCCCAGAGAAGAGGTCATTGCACCAAGGCTGACAGAGCTC
Organism: Rhadina sibilatrix; assembly: GCA_013400275.1. Lineage (NCBI taxonomy): Eukaryota > Metazoa > Chordata > Aves > Passeriformes > Phylloscopidae > Rhadina > Rhadina sibilatrix. The sequence goes on along the minus strand of VWYO01015520.1, from coordinate 72,577 downwards.
AATAAGCATTTGTACAAGGCTCTCAGGCACATGGTGTGACTCTTGGGGCTGTCTTGTGCAGGGCCAGGAGTTGGACTTCATTCCTCTGGTTTCCTTCCAACTCAGGATATTGTGTGATTCCATAAGGTACACTGTGCACTAACACTGGAAATTACTTGTAGTATTCCTTCTGTAACATCTTTTTTTTTTGAAAAATATACTCTTGGAAGACATGGTTTTCAATCAAGAATTGATGCTGAATGATGTTTAATGATGGTTCATTGGCTCATTCTGCTGATTGCCTGACTCTTGAGTTGTCTAAATAATTATTACCCTGCTGAATCTACAAAATTTTTTTCACTTATCCCCACACTGAATATTTTTTTTTCAGAACAGAGCAGAACTCATTCCAAATTCTTTCCCACAGATCAGTCTGGTAGAAAAAAAAAAGGGACTAATGAAATATTTGAATCTGTGAAAAAATGAAGAAATCTTAGATCTTCACATATAACACTGAGATACTGCTCATGAAATCCATCATTTTAAAAAAGAATTTTAAAGAATTTTGAAAAATTGGGGCAGATGAAGAAAAAAAAAGCTGTTGACATGTTCCTTAGAAAATATCTTGCTATGAGGAACTGAGCTCAGTCCATTTACTTTGTCTGAAATAAAATTGAGATGTCACTTGACTGCAACATATGAGTGTATATAGCAGTTAACAAAAAGCACTTAAATTCAGCAGAGAAAGACATAATTAGTGCCTGGTAGCTGAGCCACAGATACTTGCATCAAAAATTTAGGACCACTTTTTTAACAATGATGATAATTAAATGATGGAAAGAATTACTATAGGGTTGCTAAATTTATGATATTTAAAGTCCTCAGGATAGCTGGAAGGAGTATTAACATAGGACATTCTGCACTTCTTCCAGCTGAAATCCTGCCGGTTTGGGGGAGAGGAGGATGCTAGTGTCTCCTTCATACTTCTTGTAGTAAATGTGCCAAAGCCAAATTGAATTGTTTTCTCAAAATTTTCCCTTAATTAAACACCCATTACTGCAGTTGAGCAGAGGGATACATGATTGAGATCTAATGACCTGTGATATGGAGCATGACAAACTAAATCAGTGAGCTTTTGTCTTTTGATACGCAAATCTGCAGATTTCATGCAGATTTTTGCAATCTGGAGAAGCAATGCAACTTCTGTGAGCTTGTTTTTCCTCCTCATTTTGTGAGAATTGCCTGCCTTAAACAATATTGAAGTTGATGTTCATAACCTGCCTGTTTCTGGGTTAGGGCTTAATTTTTTTTCCCATATGTTGTATTTGTGAATGGGAATGTTGTTGTAATTTTTGGTGCATAATAAGATCCTAATATAGTTTTCTGTAATTGTTATGGAATCATGAAATAGTTTGTGTTGGATGTCATCAAGTCAAACTCTCTTTCAGTGAGCAGGGACATCACCAACTAGATTCTCAGAGACCCTAACCTTGAATGTTTTCCAGGGGTGGAGCATCTACCACCTCTTGGCACAACTTGTTCTAGTGTGTTTCCACCCTCATTAAAAAATAACCAAAAAAAAACCCCAAAACCCAAAACTTCTTTCTTATACATAATCAAAATTAACCCTCCTTGAGTTTAAGACCATTAACCCTTATCCTCCTATTGCAACAGGCCGTGGTAAAATGTTTTTCACCATCTTCCTTAGGGGCCCCTTTAGGTACTGAAAGGCTGTTATAAGGTCTCCCAGGAGCCTTTTGTTCTCCAGGCTGAACAAGCCTGATTCTCTCTGCCTGTCTTCATTAGAATGGTATTCATCTTCATGGCCTCCTCTGGACTCACCCTAGTCCTTCCTCTGCTGGGACCCCAGAGCTGGATGCAGTTCTGCAGGTGGGGTCTCAGCAGAGCAGAGGGGAAGACTCTCCTCCCTCCCCTGCTGCCCACACTGCTTTGGATGCAGCCCCAGACACATTTTGCTTTCTGGGCTGTGAGTGCCCATGGCTGGGTCATATCCAGCCTCTCATCTACCAGCATCTTCAAGCCCTTCTGGGCAGGGATGCTCTTGATCAATTCATCCCCCAGCCAGAGTTGATATTGGGAGTTACCGGGTTGCAGTTCTCTAACATTTCTAGCCATGTTTATATAACTTCTAGAAAAATAAACATTCCTACTATTACAGAACAGGTTTTCATCCATTTAAAGTGCAAAATTGCCATGGCAGCCCAAGTACCAGAATTTCAGAAGGCATGAAATCTGCACTCGCTTGTTCTATGCACAGGCTTTAATGAATTGAGGTAGGATAGATAAAGATGAGTAAACATCACACAAAAGGAGTTTTATGTATCTAAAGTCTCCCATATCCAAGTGTCCTATGCTGTTGATTGATATGATATGATGTGATATGTTGACTGATAGTCAGTGTTCTCTTCCAAACAAAAATCAATTCTCTTCCAAAACAAAATTAATCAAACATGACCATTCCTAACTTGTAAAGATCAAATTAGTATTCCAAACAGGAATGCATGTTTTTATAACTGTCATTAACAGAGTAATTTGAATTATCATAGCTCTGCACTTGCTACCTGATTTCTTGCTACCTGGAAAATAAATGCACATTCTCTCATGCCCTGTACCATGAATAAAAGTACAATGTCTGATAAAAATCAGGAAAAATTAACAAAAAATCATTCCATAATGACAGAAAAAGACAGAAAAATTACCTTAAATAAATACCTTAAAGAAATAGTAGTAATATAAATTTTTGTGAAATCTAGGTGTTATATTTGGCTCTAAAATAAAACCAAGGACCATTAAAATGGTCTGTCAGAAAACAGCTATGTTAATTTGGTTCTGCCAAGGAAATGGCACCCTGCATAGTTTTGGGAAGCAGACTCTCATTTGTTTCTCACAGCCCTTTGGGGCATAAAATATGATAATGGTCCATATTGATGGGTGTTTAATTGCTTTTGAATGTATTTCTCCTGTATGAATTCATGGTGGTTTCTATTAAAGGTTCTATGTCAATAAACCCTGTCAAATGAGTCTCTCTTCAGGCAGGCAGTTATGCAAATGCTAAATCCTTACTGAGGTTCTATAGCATACTGAAATTGAAAAAAAATGAATGCCAGTGAATAAGAATAAAAATATGGATAGGAACACTTATTCGGGGAGATATACTTTTGGCATCACAAGAAGCTTTTTTAACTTTAGTCAGTGGATTTACAAATAAACAGTAACAGTAAAAGGTAGTAAAAGTACCTTTTTTAAAAAGAAATCTTCTTCAGTTCTCCAAATAATAATCTCATATTTGATAATTGATTTGTTTCTCATATCATTCACTGAATTGTGTATTTGGGAAAATGTCCCTGGAGTACCTAGTGCTACAAATAAGCATAATTGTATAGACCTGGCAAGGGACAATTTATGGTCTCTCTCCATAATGATATACTGGTGTATAATTTTTACTTTTTTGTTTGAGATATAGAACATACCCACCATTAAGAACTTCCTCTTTCAAGATCAATTAATTGTAAAGCATGTATGCACTAAACAGTTGGATTTTTTCTATATGCTTGCTGGACTTGATATATGTCTTTAACTGAGTGAATTGAAAAGAATTCCTATTCTTTATTACTGTGCAAAATTTAATGTAATTTAGGTGTCAATAATGAGTAGGAGATAGGTCTGTATTAATTTCCAAATACCCTGGTCACATTTTTGAAAATAAATAGTAATAGTTGCTTTTTTTTTTTTTTTTTACAGTGACTTTTCAATGGTTGTTGAGGCAGGTCAGCTCTTTTTTTCTTTGCTTCTGTGCAAGAGTGAGCCATCAACTGGTATCAGCCTTGGAAGATAAAAAATTCTTTTCCTGTAGACGCTGAATATATCATATAATCAGATATAACTTTTCTTTACTAGCATCAGAACCTGTTCTGCTTTTAAGGATAATTCTTAAAGTGACAGTGTTAGATTTAATCTCAAACCATGCCACAGAGCAAAAGATGTGAAGAAGAAAACAAGAAGAATGATGGTTATAACCACCTACTGGGAACATTTTTATAAAGTCTATGAAACAGTGCTTTAGGACATTAGTCAGCATTAAAATTTATCATCACACACATTTGATTTCTACAGGATCTGGATTCATAAAGGAAAATCCTAATTTCTTTGAAGTCAGTTTCAAAAGTCTCATTAACTATCATTAAAATATTCCCATTAGTAAAGTCAGGATGTAGGAGCCAAAACTGAAATGAGTTACTGCTGAGCATTGTGATTATTAGCAAGTGCAACATTTGAAATTATCCTTCTCTTCAATGTGAGGATATTTTTCCATTTATATGAGTGTGTTAGTCTGCTCTGTGTGTTTAGAATCCAAACTCTTGAGGACAGAAATTAGTTTAGGAATATTTTGTACAGTCTCTTAACAAAAGGGCTTGTGATATCAATTTGAGCATCTGGGTGCTATCAGAATGCAATGGATTCATAATAACTGCATGCAAAACAGCTAGGAGGAAAATTACATACAGAAAAGCAATTATCTGGAATATGATAATACAGGCTGCCACCTACGCTGGCTTTTCTTCCTAATGGCTGTTGGAAAAGACTGAGCACCTTTGTTAAGCATTTCAAAGACGGAACAGTGACAGGTGCTATACAGAATTCAAGAGCTATTGTTTAAACTTAAGCAATATTGACTAAAACTCTGATTTCACCCCCTAGGAAGCCAGTTAATTATAGCTGAGGCTTTATTCAAAAGCTGACATGACACAGCTGACAGAATTACAGAGGAAACTGAGTTAGTCATTGACATCAATGATATAAAGTACCCTGGTGCTTCTTACCTCATATGAGGGAATAGTTACAAATTGCTGGTGTGGTTGATGATGCACAGCGGTTAATGACATATGCAGTGCACTTACTATGGAATAAAAAAGAAGATTCAGATCTAATTTATATGTATTTGACAGTCTCAAGGCTTTCATAGATGACGGTGCTGTCCAGAATGGAAATAGGAAATGAATTGAAAATTGAAGGCTTACATCCNTTGATAAATTTTAAAGTTGTTCTTCCTTTTTTTTAATGAAACTAAATTAATTTAGAAATTAATATTTTTTTCTACACTATAAAGAGATAAAAACTAAATGCAAAGGGAGGTACAGTGTGTTCAGATTGCTTGAAATATCGGAAATAAAAAGAATTCTGGGTCTCATGGAGGATATTTTATCTAACCTCCTGTCCCTTCAAGTCAAAAGTATTTTGACACTGTTGTTTCAGAAAGTACAAACTAAGTCTGAAGTTTCATAACAGGAAGTCTTATATGTAAAGGTCTTATAACAGGAAAATGGACAGGAAAAGGATAAAGAATGGATATGTAAAGAAACATATTACACGGGAGAGGAATACATGGTTACCTTCAAAACTGAGAAACTAGCTAAGCCTCACAAAATAATTAAGAACAAAAAGTTCCCAATTCTCAATGAGAATGGATTGCCAAACTCCCAAGTAGTCCCGTGGCCTACATTCGCAGAACATTAGTATTAGTTCATCATCAAAACAATTGGTTGATTAAAAAAGCAAACCCCCTATAACTCCCTTTAGTGTTGCCTTTTTATCTAACCACTTTTTAGACCTGCAGTCTTACTTTCCTGGACTCTGAACCCACTTCTCCTATTTATAGGAATGACCACTAATACTGAGTTAAATGTCATCCTAGGACAAGGCTAGGTATTCCTCTGTTCTGCATGTAAACTGCTTCTTTCCACACAGATCATGGAAATTCAAGAATTAGCAAGAAATCCACACTTAGAAACTAGGAGATTCACCTGGAGAAGTGGACTAGGATTTTCATTCTGGTGAATGTTTAATATATTAATTTAATATTTAATCTACTGTATAATTGGAAGACCAATGTATTTATATGAGAGTCTCCAGAGGGGTTTCTGTCATCAGAGAGAAAGGGCTGCTTGTTAAACTCAGGTATGGGAAACTCCTGTGGGACTTTCTATTGTTTATTTTAGCAAGACATCATCATATGATCTTGGATATGGTCCTGAACAGGTTTTGGAACTAGATCTGTAAAGCAGATATTGGCTCAGATAGTTCCATTGTATCAAGCAGATCTATCCCCAGTCAGTTCCCAGACTATTATCTCAGTGAGAGTCAAGCAAGTCAAGTTGAACCTTGAGTCCTTAGATTAGAAAAATGGTTGACAGAGGCTCATAAGTTACGGCCCTGCTCAGAAACTCCTACTGAGAAAAATGTGGGAAGACAAGCAGACAGTTCCATTTACAGGCCTCTTTCCTTGACTTCCCATGGCGCTCTGCAGACTCCCTGTGCTGTTTGCATAACTACAGGTCTGAACAGGTGCCAAAGCTTCTGGTGCATTTTACAAATTGGCAACAAGATAAGCTCTGCTGCTATCCAGACAAATTATGCCCTGGTCCAACATGTACTTCATCAAAGGGCCTGGTAGTCACTGCTGGACCTGTTTTTCATTATCTCATCCGCGGTAGGAGATCAATAGAAACAATAGTATTGGCAAACACTAGAGCCTAAAAGATGTCAAAAATCTTAATAATTTTTATTTTTTAATTTTGTAGATCCTTAAATACAGCATAAAATCTTGGCTAAAAAATAGGTCTTCTGATTCACTGTTTAATTTTATTTAGAATTATGTCCCTGTAGGGAGGCTAATGTGTGCTAGGCCAGACTGTGCTACTAATTACTTATTTTGAACATTACCTCACATTCAACAGGCACATAAAGCAGTATTTATGAATGTAGGCAGGAGACTGCTAGTGGAAGAGAACCCAAAAATGCCTGAGCGCATTTTGGAGGTTTTAGAGTCTGTTAAATTTATCCATATTAATGAAAATGTTACTATATAGACCAGTGCATCAGAGCTGAGATAATAAAATATGTCTGAGGTTTGAGAAATATTCAATCTAAATGATATCAAGAAGGTATCCGAACAAACTTTATTAATGTGTACAATAGCAATTTCAGCTAAGGTAAAATAATGAAAATTGGAGCCAATTGTAATAAAAACCAGATAGTGTTTATTTCCTCTCAGATGTAACATCTTATTGTGAGTAGTCCTGAAAGTATAAAAATTTAAGTGATGTGTTAAAATCAGAAGAAATATGCTTTTGACAGCAAAACTGCAGGTAGTAAATTTATCAGTGATATACAAGTATAACTAGCCTGGAAGAGCAGCAGTCTTTTAAGTAATGGATGTTACAGACTTCCATAGTCCTTGCATTTTTTGCTTGCATCTTTTAAAGATAGACTTTATGAAATATTATCTTAGTTTAATACCATTTATGGTTTTAAGACAACTTTTGCTACTGGTACTGTTCAAAGTTTTGCATAATTTTACTGTTATTATAGTGTTCCACCATTTCTTTTTGCAGTTTTCAGTCTTTGATCTCTTACACTTATTTTGTTGGTGGGTCAGGAGGGAACCTGTCTGCTGTGAATTGACATACCGCAGATGTTCCTGGGAAATAATGCAGTTGTTCAGCTATCTAAGCCATATTTTTTCCCCCAGTATATGGTGATCTCTCTCTTTGGTATCATAATATGAGTACATTAGGCTTAAGTTGGGTGTTTACCACACATCTTTCTAGGTATGTGATGTCTCTGTGAACTGGTGTGCAGAATATTTACACGATAAAGAGAATTCACTTTCCTAAAGTCTGAAAATTCTTATGACAAATACTCTTGATATTGTTCCATTTATTTCCTCTTTTAATAGAAAAAAAATTAAGTAGATTTTCCTGAGGTATCAGTCTTGAGAGAAGGCAGCAAATGGCTTTTCCATAACATCCATTACTTAAAAGAAAAAGAGATATCTGTTGTATTGATTGATATGTATTCCTGTTCTATAAATCTGGAAGATATGTTGCAGGAAACATTTTTTTCTATAGAGACTTCTTTAAAAGACTTTCATAAAAAGAAATGTTTTCATGACTTAATAACCATTATAGGTATTAGCTCTTTCCATGTTTAAGACAGTCATTCCCTTAATGGAAACAATTATTTCACAGAAAGTTGACTAATTTTCAAGGACTTTAGGTTTCAAATTCACATATGCAGCATTTTCAGGAATTATGACTAGGTTAACCACCCACATCATATCTAAAAGAACAGTTCTTTGTTTAGTTTAATGGCATGATCCATTTTTTAAAATGATAATTCTTATTTAATTTTCTTTCTGAAATGCAAGAGAAATTGGTTGAGTAAGGTCACTGTGAAGGAACATGGAGTATAGATGATATAATTTAACTCATGTTCATTTTCAGTGGAAGGACAGTGGTAAGTCCACTTATTTTGGCAGCACCTGGAGAAGGGCCCTTCCCAAACTCTGTGGAAGTGTTGAGGAATCCCTGTTGTGCAGGTAGCTCAGTGTGCAGCTGGAGTACCAGCTGCAGGTTGAGCCCTGGCTGGTGGTAGCTGCTGCCCCTTTGCACAACAAGGGGCACAGTGACATGTGGGCCAGTGACAGGACATTCAGAGACACAGCAGGAGCCAGGGACGCACAGATTCTTCTGTGCTTTGACTGTGAGGGTATAAAAGCCCTGGGGTTCCTTTGTTTGGGGTCCCTTCTTGAAGGCGCCCAGTTTGAGCTGTTACTTTGTTATTGCATCAAGATTAAATTATTTTAGGGATAGAGACATTTGAGAGTTTGCTATGGGAAACCTGGGGTTGAGCTGGTGAGGAAACTTGGTGTGACTGTGGGGGTGTAGCTGGGAAGGTGCCTCCATCCCAGCTTGGCTCATGCAGAGTGAGCGACTGTGCTAGAGTGGGTCCTGGATGGTCGCACAGGGAATTTTCCTTAGCAGAGTCTGTGCAGGCCCAGCAAACTTTAAATCCAGGAGCCTCTGGTTGTTTTGGGACTCACCCGCAGTATGCTACTGGACTGTTCAGTACCGCTGAAAGTCGTGTGGAGTGAAGGCTTTAGACACCGGCGGTAGAACTCGCTCAAGGAATGGATTCTCTGTTTGCCTAGGACTGCATACGTAGATAATAAATCAGGGTTAGTGCTTGAAAACTAAAGCGCTTGTCTGGAGCAAAGCAGGAAACACAAAATGAATAGCTTATGCTCATGTTATCAGCACCATAAAAGATTGATGAAGAGTGCTTGAGCTGAACTTTTCTTAAAAATGGTTTTTTTTCAGTCATTTGTCTTGTATGCTCTGTATAGATCAGAAGTGTGAGAATAAGATCCTATAATTCCATTAGGAAAATTATTTCCTAACATTCTAGAGTTGGCCACGATGGGCTTAACTTTCTTTATAGCTACTTGTAAGGTGCTGTGCTTTAGATTAGTGGCTAAAATAGTGTTGACTTTAAAAAAAAAATCTTAGCAAATCTTCTAAGGAAATAGCTCTTAAAACATCCTTGTTTTGATTATGACTGAAAGTCTCATCCTATATAAATATATATACACACACATATATATGTTGGTCTATCTTTGTGTGACAAAAGCCTTATGTTATCACTATGAATATAATAGATTTTTTTTTTCAGGAAAAAAAAATTGAAAATTTGGTCTCATAAAAGGTATGCCTTTCTATATGCCTACCCCCTTTAGACCAGAGACCTATCCAGGTGTAAAAAATGCCAGTTTTGACTTGTTTTCTAGAAGTGCAAATACATTGCATTAAGAAAAATAATTATCTAGTCACATGGTTTGAGCTTTGATAATGTATTCTTTGAGAGTAATGAAGAAACCTTCATCTTTTGGGACTCAACAAGTTAATATAACAAAAAAGAAAGGAAAATTATTGTATACAGCACATTCAGTAATTAATAAAGCAATTTGTGCGTCAAGGAAGTAATAATTGGTTCAAAAGTTTTCAATCATCATATCCATCTGCCACAGCATTACAAAAGTAAGTATTTTAACAGTTTCTGGAACCTGTCTTTACCAAACATTTGTCTTTCCATCTGCAATTAGATTTTTTAGGAAGTACTATTCTTAATTGAGAAAATGCTTATTTTATATTCTCACAGATGATAAAATGGAGAAGATAAAAGATACTTTGGTTCTTTTATAAAAAGTTGGAAGCAATTCACTTGATAATTTAGAAAGATAAATACAAACTGTGTAAAGACTATCTTATCTGATCCAAGATAAAAAGTATGTATATTTTCTGAACACAGCAGTGTGAAAGTAACTCTAACCATCTTTTAGCTGATTATGGAAATTGACCAAAATAAGAATAAATGTTATGCAGTAAAACTGGATTACCACTGTCAATGCCGAGTATAAATCTACTAGTAAAGAATTTTCATTCATATTCATGTGTTTCTCACCTAAAATTTAAATACAAATTTATCACAAACCACACTTGTATTATGATTTTTTTTTTACTCTGAAGGACATATATTCTAGGAGAATGAATGTACAATTTTAAGTTCTTCAAACATTTAATATACTTACTTCTGCATACATATTGAAGTTTTGTCTGTATCTTTTATTTACTGTTCAGACTGATTGGAAAAGTATGTAAGTAAATTTGTTAGGTTAAATGGAGAAAACAGCAATTTATGCATATTCTAGATATACATTTTAACCCAATTTGCTTTAAAAATTTGTATTATGCTTAGTCTTCTGTATCTTGGAAAATGTATACAGGTCAAACTCTTTATTTTCTATGTTTTTAAGTGTATTTGTCAGAAGTTGTAAGTAACATATATAGATAATGTAAGGAAAATAGTTTAAAAAGAGTGCTATACATTTTGCAGACAAAAAATCAATGTAACTGAATATAATATACCAGTTAGTATTTAGAGAAAATTGCTTTTTGGTGTATGCAAAATAATTACTTTTTGGAAAGATCATGATATTTAGAAGTTCTGTGGAAGAATGTGCTGGCACATTTAAGTTTATGTAGAAGTTAGGAGTGATCACCCTGTGGAAAATACTAAATTTTACAGTATTCTCCTTTTCCTGTTTTAAGAGATTAATAAATAATAAATAAATACCAGATCTGACAAGTATTTTGCTTCCATTTTTTTTTTTCATTTTTTAAAGAAAGAAAGAACCTGAAATTCAAGATGAGTACTTAAGAAACAAAATAGCACTCTGTAAAAGTAGTGCAAAGTATCCTTCTTTTAAAGGGTAAGTTTCCAGAGGATTGAGAGTATATCAAAGACATGCTGCATTTCTCATATCAATTTATAGGATATATTTTACAGAGTTATCATTTCCCACTGCTAATTCTTCAACAGATCTTTTGCTTTGAAATAAGAATCTTAATGCTGAATAGTTCTTATATTTGGAGTGCTGTATAAGTAGTACTTTTTCTAGACTCACTTCTAATCCCAGAAATTCAGTGTTACTCATCTTTCTGATGCTCATGTGTCTTAGGTTATGGAACCAAAAATGTGTACTCTNTAATATTCCTAGTAAAGAACTGTTATTCCCATTCCCAAATCTTTGCTGAAAGCCCTTAATTGCAAATTTATAATTTGGAGGGGGTGAGGGGTTTACATTCCCCATTCTAAGGGAAACTCCAGTTTTCCCTGGCAGATACCTGTCTTTCCAAACCAAGACATCATGTGAAAAAGATCAGAACCTGATGTGCATTCTGGACATTTAAAGTATCCATGAACTGACTTTAAGTGATAGAAATGTAGATTAAAAGTCTGTAAAACTGCACTTTAAAGCTCGGAATTACATTTTTCCAGTATACTTGTATTCAGTATTCATGGCTATTCCTGTAACACAATGCTGAACAACTCTATTTTCAGGGAAGTCAGAACAGAACCACTGATTTTGAAGGTGTATAAGTTTGTTTTCTTTTTAAACAATGAAACAAAGTTTTAATAAAAATTGCAATTTTAACAATACAGAAGCTTGAGTATTTTTGTGTTATTTTCTAAGCATGAATCTGTGTTTTTGCTGTGAAGACTTATTAAAAGATATATTTATGGATAATATAATGGAACATTAACTTCACTTTACTGTATTATGCAGGTTATAGGAGAATGTTTGTTTATACAGATGGTGGTCAAGGAAAAATATATGTTAGGAAGAATTTTAATTCTTGATTTTATAGTTTTGGTGGTTTTAAAATCCTTAGCATGAGGTTTATTACTGTGATCTGTGCCAGGAAACCATAGAGGTTTTTTCCTAAAAGCCGTGGAGGGAAATAGTGAGTGGGTTTTGATTTGAATTCCAAGGTCAAGATAAGCATTTCTCTTTATTGCACTTTTCCCCCTAAAAACAGCTTATGAGAAGCTGCAAGCATCTCTGTCATCTCTAGAGCTTTAATATGGCTGTTTGTTTCAGGTAGTTAGTATGTAATGAATGGTATGCTTTCTGTAAATTAATCTTTGCAGTAAGTGTTTGGATAATGTGTCAATAAAAGTACTGAAACTGATAATGAAAATTATTCATTAATTTACATTTAGAATTATCTTGTTTTTATTTAGGACCTTGATGATTGAACTTTAGCATTTTTGAAATACTAAGCAATTTTTTTTCATGAATAGGTTGTCTAAGGACTTTGAAGGATTTCTTTGCAAAAGACACAAATTTTAGGAAGATGATTGATTCCCTCTCTCTGAGTCAAAGCTGGAGAAGTAACTTGGCTGGAATTTCAATTTTTTAGAGGGAACCTCTAACATGAGAATAAAGTATGAGGGAATCCACAGAGGGCTTCACTTTACTTTAGGAAAGTTGACTTTTGAATTACCTGTTGCATTGATAGACATCTCTGTCACACAATAAAAATCTTTTTCACTTAAAGAGCAGCCAGGAATTCATTGTAGTGAAGATAACTCCCTCTTCAAATCAAGGAAGCCAAGGAAGGCAATTTAACAGTGAAAATCAGTGAGGTTTTTTTCTTCTGATAGAAATTATAGATCTGGAAGGTGTTGATAAAACTAACTATAGATTTGACTAAAAAATTGCTTGAAGTACCAGAAATACGGATGCATCTGTTTCTTTTTTTTTTTTTTTTCTATTTTCATTGTTTTTCTGAGGTGATAGCTTAAAGCATATTTATGTTGTCTGAAATATTTTGTAACCCAATTTTGTAACCCGTACAAAGAGGATTTCGTGATGACTCACATCTGAACTCCAACCCTAGACAGAATGAGTTCTTCTCTCCATCAGTCCTTTGGAAGTTCTCTTGTCTCCACATTCTGAAATCTTAATAAAAGGGTTACTGGATAAAGTATGTTTTTCAGCTGTGCTTGTCTCAAAGAAAATAGTTTCTACCAGCTGTTCCAAACAACATCTTTAGACTTTTAATGATGCCAGTCACAAATGTATTTTCTGCCAAAAATAAAAAAAGAGGAAAAAGAGGCTTGATAATCTGGGCACTGACACTTTAATGAGACAATTCTCCATAATCATGCAAATAACTATTTGGCTGACTATTTTGGATGAAGTAGCTTGTTCTCCACCTGCTAAATGGTAAGCCAGCATTCTTCTTACTTTGTGTCATCAGGGTTCGGTGGAAACACTGTGTCATTGGTGTTGGCATTTTGCTTTACTGATACTCAGTGGTTCGTTTCTTCAACTAAGCTTTCAGCTCCAACAAAAATGCCCATCAGAGCATTCACTTTTTTCCAAAGATAAGCTAATACTTACATAAGAGTATAAAATTACTGACTCTCTTTGATGTGTCTCATAGTAGCAGTAATAATTGTTCTAGTTTAATAGTCAAATTATAGAGGAGACTGAACCCCTTAGGACTCCACAATGTTTTCACTCATGAGGAATATCTTAAACCATGTTGTACATTGAATTTTCATTATAATCTATATCATTATGCTGGTGAAATTTTCTGGGCTTTATACATTAGCTTTCAAGAAATACCTGCAAGATTTTATTTTAGTTAACACTTACACAACAGGACATATATGGAATGTCATTCTGCTGGTATGTTTAACTTTTCCTGTTTCAGAAAGTTCTTGCTAATATAGAGAATAAATATATTTTCAGTTATAGGGGTATTTTGCTAACACTGCTTAGCTATGATTTATGGCTGGATATGAGCTGTGCTACATTCATTTTAACAAAACACTTATGTTTTGTTTTCCTAATTAATCAAGTCTTGTTTATTAGAAATGATGAATAATTTTGTAGAGCTATTCTTATCTAATCTAAAACATTTACTTAAATGATTTGACTTCATTACCACTTCTCTCACTATCCCAGCTAAAGAGTATTTTTGAAAGCTATAAGCATATAGCAAACACATATTCACAATAACTGTAGCAAAACACAGCAAGATATCTTTCCTTTTGCACTCTAGTAACCATCCAGCTGCCCTTGCTTTCAGACTGCAGCAGATCCTGATTAAAAAAGCTGATTTATATTTTTAACAGTTTATCACAAGTTTATCTTAGCACTTCCACTGCAGTTACAAACTTGGGAATGTGTTCCTGGAAGACCAGAGCCATCTCCCCCTGGAGGTAGGTGTGCCTGCTGGAGTGCTGCTCTGCTGCCTTCTGTCTATCCTCTCTCTAGCTTGCTATGTAGACCAGCAATCTGTGGAGCAGGCAACAAGCTGTGACAGCCATTTACTGTCCTGGTGTGGCTTCTGTTCTGTCTTATTTTTTTGAGATAATGGAGCTTCTGTCCAAGAAAATAGGGAGTTTTAGCCTATTCTCACATCAGAAAGGTTAGTGCTATTTTGGCAAGGCAGCTAGGAAGCCTTTCAAGCAGCCTAAGTGTGTACTGCAGCTAAAAGAAGCACTTAGTTTAGTCCCACTTCTGTGCCATCTCTTTTGTAGGTACAAGCTTTTGTGCAGCTGTGTGTGGAAATGAGTTTGGCCAAGAATCTCAGTTAAAGTTAACACAACGAAGGAAGCAAAATGAAATAGTTACTTTAAAATCCTATTATAGGTCAGGCCTGATAATACTTACAAATGCTGTGATCAGAGCTTTTCCAGAGGAGAATTATTCAGTACCATTCATCATAGGTATTTTCAAGACGAGACCTTGTTAGGCTGCCAGGTCTCATATGACCTGCTTAGATCCTAAGTAGAGTTCATGAGATGAATGATAAGCCTCCAGTGGATGTCAAATCTATTAATATTAGAGGGTTTGTTACATTAAAGAGCATATTCAGCACCAGATATAACAAGCAGATTTTAGGAGAACGGTGAACACTGAACAACCTGTTTTTATGTTAATTCATGTACATTGTTCCTCTCTGAAATCACATTCACAAAGGAAAAACAACCTTTTAGTACTTAAGGGGAAAAAGCATTAAAAGCCTTGGAGCATTTCACAGGCTAATTGTTTGGAGCATTTCACACTGTAGTTCCACCTTTTTATTCCTTGTGAATCAGAAAATGTGATTTAACAGATGTGTTTTGTTCTTTGTAATGTTTTCGACACTGAAACACAAGCCAGATATTTGGTCATATACAAATATATATTTTTTATAAAGAAAAGTTTTTGTATTAATTTTGGATCTAATTTTACAAGAGAATACTCGTTGTACTGTCAAGATCTCAGTCCAAAGTCAATATTCAACTCTATATAAGGCAGATATCCTATATTTACCTTATGCAGAGTGTACTCAGACCAATGAGTATTTTATACACAACATTCACTGAATAAATAATTCAGCAGATTTCTTAGTGTGTCACCTTTTACTGTGCTGTTTGTGTTGCACATATCACAGTGGGGTGGGCTCTCCATGCTGTGTACAGTAATGAGAAAGATGGAGTGAGAAAAAGGCATCCTTTGGTATTTTCCAGACAGGATTTGGAGTTCCCTGAAAAGATTTTAATGCCCCCATTTTAGATTGGCTGCTCTGCACCATCACACAGAAGATGGCCACTATTCAGTGTTTTGATAAATACAATAAGTGTCTTGATTTACAAAGTCCAATAATGAGTCTATAATTATTTACACCTCAGCTGTCTTATATCCAGCCAGGTGCAAGATGTAAGGGCCTGTTTCAAAGCAGCAGACTCATATTTCTTGAATGCATATATGACAAAAGCAAACTCTGACCATGTGTTTGGTTGAATTATTCCCTTTGTAATCTCCAGGCTTTTTCATTAACAGTGGTCTTCAAGACAGGACTTACTGTTATTTTCTTCTGACTCACAGAATATTCTGAGTTGGAAGGGACACACAAGGATTATTGAGTCCAACTCTTAAGCGAACAAGCCCGTACAGGGATCAAAACCACAATCTTGACATCACTAGCACTCTGCTCAAGCCAACTGAGCTCATCTCAGGATTGAGCAACTCATATGAGTGACGACAGCAATAGGGACCAAAAACGTTTTCTGAAGTGAGGAAAATAATATACATGACTTGTGTAGTTATAATCTTCTTGCTTACTTTTTAAAAGAAATGCTGGTGAATTATTTTAATTATTTATATATATCCCAGCTAAACAAGTATCATATTTTGTTTTTTAAATAACTGCAAGTTCCTCTGAAAAAAAAAAAAAATCCCTAATCAAGAGACTAGTGTCATTCAAAATTCTCAAGCATGAATTATCTCTTTGTTTTTCCAAAAAGCTGAAATTATTAATAGAACCTATTGGCATAATTTTGTGATTTGCTGGACCAACATTACTGCAATTTGCTTTCAGTAAAGATTTATTTTTGGAGGCAGTAATTAATTCACTTGCTATAATATCTGTATTTCAGTGAAAGAGGATTTCAAATAGCTTTCATTACTTTATTGATCATCTGAGAATGAAGATAGCAGAAAGAGTCACTATTTTTCAGGACTGAAGAAAAACTACTGATATTGTTTGGCTGGTGATGTTGGGATGGATTACATATCATTAAACTGTCTCTTTGAAATGAAAGATGACTAATGACTAAAAGACTAATGCCATTTGAGACACTATCCTGGATTTTTGCCTCATTTGCATTTTCAACATTAATTAATGCCATCAAAGCAGACACTGACAGGTAGTGGTAGGAGTAAGGAGAGTTGTAAATATTTCTCAGGTACTGACGTGCCTTGACTAAAAGTTTTGCAATCTTTCTATCAAGTTTCTAACTGCTGGCAAGCTCAGACTGCCAAAATTACTGGGAGTTCTTTGACATTAGCTGATTAATTGCTGATTCCATACGATTGTGCACTCATGTGATTTTGAAAAGTTTCGCCTTCAATTTAGTGTTACAACAACATGGTGACTAATTTAAATTTACCAAGCTGCACCATGGACACCTATTTTTTCACAGCATCATTCCAACAGCTGGCATGAAGAACTTTTGGTCAGTCATCTTATGCTAATGGCCTTTCCTAAATTAATTATTTCAGTGTGATCAGACGCCTGCTGGCGCCTCAGATAAGAATAGAAAGGTCTCAAATGGCCTTTCAAGAGCAGCCCATCTACAGAAAAGCCCTATAGCTACCTCATTGTTTTTTCAGAGCATGTAATTCCTAATCTTATAAAGAAGAAAAAATATTCATCGTAGAACTTGGAAAGAGCCATAACATTAGAGGTGGTAAAAATGTAATTTACTAGTGGTTCTCTACAACTTTTCCTTCCAGAAAAAATTGTGAGGTGGCTCAATTAGTCCTGCCTCTCTAGAATGCTGGTGCTTGATATTTGCAGTTCACCTTTTTCTTTTCCATTAAACCTTATACAAACACAATAAAGAAAAACAACTCTGATGACCAGTCATGCATTTGAGTTGTTATTTGGCTTAGGATTTCTAGTAGAAAATGCTTTAATTCTTCTTATTTTGTTGTTTTTTTGTTGTGGTGTGCTGTTTTAAACAACAATTGAAATACATAATTTGGATGTAGATTGTGGTAAAGTCCAGACTAACTTGAGTCTGGATTCAGCACAACTCCTCTGGGAAGCTGTGAAGTGGAATGCAGAAGGGAGAGAACTGCAGCTGTCTAGTGGTCAGATCTCCTCCTCTTTGTAGGGTTAATAAGCTCTATCTTGCTCTGTAACATCCTGCTACTACTTGTCTCCCCCTGAGCTAGAACAAGTGGGAGAAAGCTGCACGCACTGAAGGCAAAGGTGAGGTTAAAAGAGCAGAACATGCTCCTGATGCGACGGGCAGCTCCATCCAGTTTTCACTATTTCAGAGCAGCCTAAGAATTGATGAGGTGAATTTCTCATTACAACTCATACAATGTTGCTGACTTCAGGGTTGGAAGATTAGTGGTGGCCAGTATATCATTCAAAAAAAAGTACTGTATGTGCTTTTTTTCCTTCTTGCATCTCTTAGTTGACTATGCAAACAGAAATTAAATAAATCTGGTTCTGAGTGCATGCAGTTACCTATACCATACTCTTGTAGAATTTGAGCATTATGGATTGAATTCCACATCATTACTCAGCTTTTTAAAAAATAAACTCAGCTGTGATAAAGTTGTAAATCTTCATTTAATAGTCTTTGCTTTCCTGGGACAGTTTTTCAGTGCCTGAAGAGCTATTCAGGGAGCCACATACGTATAAATTTTTAGCCTTGACATGATATAACCAGGAATGAATACTGATTTATATATAAATTCAGTTTGAAATTCTCAGAAAAACATACTCCAATAGGAAATATATTGCTAGGAATTTTGTCATAGAATACCCTGAGAAGGGACTTTATAGACCATCTAGTTTCAAGGGACGACTTTTACTAGACCAGGTTGCTCAAAGTTCCATCCAACCAGGTCTTAAACACTTGCAGGGATGGGGCAACCTGTGTCACTCACCAACCTTACAATAAAAAATTTCTTCCTCATATCTTATCTAAACCTACTCTCTGGCTGAAGCCATTCCTCCTTTCCTGTCACTACATACTCTTGTAAAAAGTCCTTCTCCATCTTTTTTATGGTATTCATCATCATGCAGCATTTAAAATTCACAGCATTGACTACAACTTGCACTATAAGATGTGACATTTCATGTTTGTACACATAATAAATTACTAGTGTATGTTTTAATTGTAAAAATGTCTATCATTTTTCACAACTGTTTGGCTGCTCTCTTTCCTGCTGCTTAAGTGTGCGCAAGTGTGGGAGAAGTGTAATTAGGAAATTACTAAGTCTTGGTTAGCTAACTATATTTCTTAAGCAATCAACACTTTATAGAGCAGAGTAATTTAATATAGAAACCCAAAATTGTGAGATCTGTCAATAGTGGTTTTATCTGAAATTGCTGTCTTTTGCTGCAGACAATGAAATCTAAAGATTAGATACCTGGGTTATCTTCTCTGCTGGTTTTCTTTATAACTTTAAAATATTCCTGTTTTTATCTTCCTCTTCTGAATAAATGTAGATGTATATCAGCTTTTTTTTTCTCACAGTTTGGTGCTACAGACTTTCATTTTAATAGCAGATCTGGTGTGGGCCATTTCTAATGCCTAGTTATCAGCAACATTTTTGCTGGTTTCTGAGTCACTGAGACAGCTGCACTGTCAACCTGAGAGCTGTCTTAAATATCATACACCCTTGACACATATAATTAACTAGCTTGGAGGAATATGGCTGACTGAAAGCTGCACAGGCTCAGGGAAAAAGGCCCATTACCTGGCACATACTCACATAAACTAATTGACCTAACAAAGCAGGAGAAATGAACCATGCTTCCAGCTGCTTCTCCTGCCATCTGTGTCTCTCCTTTTACTGAGTTTAATGTTTTCAGCTTTCTCACTCCACTGTCAAATACCTTTCTGCTGGAGGATTTTCTGCCTTTTTTTTTTTTTTTTGACAGTATGTAATTGTCCACCAGGAAAAAAGGGTAAGAGGACCAGCTTTCAGAAGGTGGAAAATAGATTGAGGAGTTTGAGCAATGGTGTTGACAACAGATCTGCAGAAGTGCATGGAGCGGATGACATGCTTAGAAGTGGGAAAAATCCCCTAAAATATTTAAAATTACAAATATCACTTCAAACTATATTAGGCATCTGAATTGGGGCTTTATTGACTGAAAATCACTAATGATATGAATTTATTTTAATTCAAACATTAATAGTTTTTGATCTGTTTTTGAAAACCACAGATATTTTAAAACGTTGAATCTAATTCTTGATTTAAGATTTTTTTTAAAGTAGGTCATGTAACTCATGATACATCATGAGCTGGAAACATTTATATGCTAGTAGATAACTTGGGAAATGCTTCAAATGAACTTCTTGCAACTTGGTATAACTTGAACATCTAAAATATTTCTACCCTAGTTTTGTGGTTTAGAAATGGTATTCCTCAAATTAGTACTACCACTAAAACACCCCCAAAACCTAGGCATCCCTCCCTTCTTCCAACAGAAGGCACAAAAGTCAGAGTTCATGGTTTGAGGTAAGAATAACTTACTGGAAACAGAAATGAGATACAACATTAACAGCAACATTATTAATAGCAGAAGTATATAAAAAGTGAGGGTGATTCACATGCAAAAATGTTCACTGCAGGTGACAATGAACAACGGCAAACAGCTCCACCCTCCTACCATGGCCTCAGAAATAAGTGTCCCTTACCCCTACCCCTGACATGACCTGAGGTGGTAAAAAACCCAACCTGGCCATGCCCACATGGCTCCAGGCTCTGCCCTCTCATGGCTAGTACAGAAAGTTCACTCTGTCCTGGCTGGAACCAGGACAACCAAGTATATTTTTTCTGTTTGAAAACTAGATATATTGCAGTGCAAAAAAAGAATTTTAGTCTTCAGGGAAGCATACATGTAAATTACTTTTCTGAAATATTTTCACAGATTCACAAAATATTCTGAGTTGGAAGGGACCCACTGAGTCTAACTGTTACGTAAATGAGAAGGTAATGGCATTTCACATGTATCTTAGAAAGAATTATACTATCAAAAAAATTATGGTCATGTATACTTACAAATATAAACACTGTACAATGAAAACAAAGGTCTAAACTTTGTTTAGCATGATCTTCTCTGCAGAAAAGAGGTTTCATAGCAGATTGATTTGAAGGAGTAAAATGTACTCTCTTAAACTCCAAGATTAAGAGCACTGTATGCAGGTGATACTATTCCTACAGGTATAAAATTGCTGCTGGCCCTTGCTGAGATATGGCAACTTAATCTTCACAGGAGATTCTACAGTAGACCACTTTCACTGTCTGTGCTAGACAAGGTCTAGAGCAGTAGAACATTCTTGCAGATTGTACCTGTGCTACAAATTTAGAGGGACACTATATTCTCATGTGTTCTAATACCACACGAGCAGCACTGGCTGTTCCTAGTTTCATAACCCTTCTTCCTGTTGTGAGTAAGTATGATGGATCTGTTCTACATCTTCACATCTAGTAGGGAGACTGGAAAAGTGGCTGGAGAAATAAACCTGAATTGATAAAGGCATTTAGTGCACATTTCTGTCGGAGATGTTCTTCTAAGTTACTGGACAAATCCTTTGAATCACAACTTATCAGGGTAGAAATGAGAAAAAGGAGTAACAGCATTCCTTACTTCAGTCTTCCAATATAATTAGGTGAAAGAAATGCTCATGGTTGAAAGAAGTTCTAATTTGTTCTTTGCTTTTTCCTTCAGGCCATATACAAAAATAGTGACTCAATCCTGCAAAATCTGTTACTATACTTTGAATCTACAAAGAAATATGTGCAATAATTTAATTGTAAATAAATGGAAAAAAAAAAAATCTCATTTCTTTATCTTGTCCTGAGCACAACATGTCAGCTTCAGACAAAAGTACAGTTGCTTTAAGACTAATTTGTAGTAGTAGCTGCTGTATTAAAATACTTTTAAAATTTGGTTTTTATAAATACTTGCAAGTATGAATTGCTCTCTACAAAGCATTTTGTGAAAATATAAAGCATTTTCTTTAGTTATTTTCATTAGAACTTACGTTCTCACTTATAAGGAGTCAGTTTGATGTCTTGCATAGCAAGAGGATGTGCTGTAATACAAGAGTGTCATCTAGTGAATGATTTGGGTGAAGGACAAATGCCTCAGTAGTAGTCAGACTGTGAGTCATATGAGTACAGCTGACTAGACATCAGGAATACTGAGAGCATTTTAAGGCTCCTTCAGATCAACACTGAACACTAAAAAAAGAATTGTTTGAAAACAGTACTATTAAAAGGAAAAGGATAATTTTTCATGTACTCCTTCAACATGATACATATCCTTCCTTAAGACCTTCTTATCTCATGTACTAAAACAGTTCAAACTTCCAGTATTCATGGAATAAATGTGAAGTAAATTGCATTAAAAAGTTAATTGGAAGCTTCTTTTTTCTGAAACAAGCTTAACCATCATCTGAATTGTTGAAAACCTTAGACATGAATTTGCTTTACTTAGGAAAAATAAACAACCATTTTCTGTAGAAAGGTCTGGAAAAAACCCCAGTCTAGGGACAGTATTTTTTTAAGGGATCCTTTATGTCTTTAAAAAAGTTAATAAATTCTGCAGTAGTTATTTTAATGACTATGCTAGTACGGTATACTTGCAGTGGAATAGAAGATTTAAGGTGATTGTGAGTTATGTGTCTTCTCATTGTTTACTATTCAATATATAAGTGATTTATCAGGAAAGATAATCATGAAATATGAAATTCTAGGTGTAAATTATTATTCCTGCTAAACAGACAATTTAGCTGGGAGAATGAGGTATTCAAGTGCATGTGAAGAACAAAAATCTATAATAGGCAGTGATTGTTGATAATTTTTATCCTACAGGTAGCTAAAGTTTAGAGTTAGGGGAGGCAGAGGGGTGGAAAAAGGGATATTTTGAGTGTCATGCCTTTATTTTTAATTACACCAAAATAATTAATTTTAGGTTTTGATTTTACATGTGCATATAAAAAGTACTGATAAAAAGAGCTCCAAAAAAGAGCACTCATTGAAATTTATTAGATTTCCCAGCTGAAAAATTAAATAAAATTTAATTGTAATGAAATTAAATTCTCAGCTGAGACACCTCAACTCATAGCAAATCCTATTATTATCCTGACAATGAGAATGGTTTATCTGATTAATTTCAGCTTTTCCCTTGTGTTCTTATTTGTAATCATGCCCTGTCCCTTTCTCTGGATTCCTTTCAGTTATAGATTCCTCTTTTAAACTCAGTCATTTTTTTTCCCAATGCTGTTTGCCTTGTCTATTTTTATAGGCTACCCTTTTATTTTCAAAGCCAT
Organism: Rhadina sibilatrix; assembly: GCA_013400275.1. NCBI lineage: Eukaryota > Metazoa > Chordata > Aves > Passeriformes > Phylloscopidae > Rhadina > Rhadina sibilatrix. The sequence goes on along the minus strand of VWYO01015520.1, from coordinate 49,525 downwards.
CTGCTTTTCTTATTTTTCCTTTCCACCCCTAGGTACCACTTTTTAAAATTATTGTTGTAGGGAAAATAGCAGCAAAATACAGTAGCAATTGTGGAAATAAAAGCTATTTAGTAAGAGAAATGGGTCTCAGTAAAGGATTCAGTCCTGGCTGAGTTTTTTGTGTGGGTTTATTGATACCAGTTACAGGTTCAACACTGTTCTGATCACCTGAAGTATGGAAATGCTATGCTTTGAAAGTCTGTGGGCTTGAGAACATGCAGAAAACAGAAAATCACCCTTTTCTGATAATCATAATGATCCTGTTTTTAAAAATGTTTCAGCTTGCCATTAGTTTATGTGTGCTGATTCTGAGTCTTTCCTTTCAGAGTATTGTCAAATTGTTTCACTAATTATCCAAATTGTGCACAGTATTTTATTATCATAATAAAAAGTCATATTCTATTCTCTGTGAAATATATGGCTCTAAAAGTTGAGCCCTAACTTGGTGAAGCTGGAAATATCCTTTCATAATTCAAGATATTAAAATTCTTTAATTCTTTGTTACTTTATTCATGAAGGCACCCTTTTCCTAATTATGATCCTTAAGGATCATCCCTCCAGAGGGAGGGTCACTCTTGGGCAATGCTGACAACAGCTTGTCCTCTGCTATTTTTCAGACCATTTTCACCACATGCTTCTTGTTGTAATGGCTTTAATGTGTAGTCATAATCTCCTCCTTTAGGGAATGTAGCTCTCTTCCAGTGTAGGAGGCAAACACTGTGCAGTCATATAATCAGGTTTGCCTAGAATTAAAAAGGAAGATTTTAAATTGTACTATTAAACTCATGCATAAAACACAGAAATCTAGCTCTAAACCAAAATACACTCTGAGTGCACTGTCAGAGCCACTATAGCAAGATCTATCATGCTACACTGCCAAAATGGCAGATTTTATTCCTCTTGCTAAACAAAAACCCATATAGCTTCTCTGAGTTTTTAATGGGCATCCTTTTCCCTTAGTGTGTTGTAAATAAACTTGGAATATTTTAGGTATATCACTCTAAAAATTGCATCTGCTTCCACCATCCATATTGCCATCTGCCGTATAGATTGCCATCTCTTTTAAAACAATAGCAATCTATTTAATAGTTTCTTTCTTATGGTGCTAAGTTTCCAACTGTGTAGAAAACGTCGTAGTTGTTTGAGTCCAAAAAGAGATGTCCTGAGACTGGGATGTTCTCAAGACACGTGGTTTATTAGTAGTGGGAAGGCAACCTAACTCAGGGGACAAGGATCCAGGAGAGCAAGCGGCAAGAGCGGAGGGCAAGAGAGGAGGGCAAGAGAGGAAGGGACCAAGAGCGCAAGAGCAAGAGGAAGGCAAGAGAGCGATTTACCTGTTACATTCCATTTTAACCCTTTGTATCATGAATATTCTAAATAGCACTAACCAATCACCTTAGGATACAAAAACCTACAGAATTTACATACAGCCTATGGGGACTACTATATTACCATACAAATCTACATACTAAGAACCTGAAAAACCACCTTTTCCCTGATACCTGAGAGGGTCCAACCCCCTATTCATCCTTTTGTCCTGACAGAGGTGTCACTGAATCACCCAGCTCTGTCTTTTAGCTAACTTAATTACCCTCTTCCTGCCCAGCATCTTACAGTTCAAATCTAGCTTTTAATTCTATATCTCTCGCAGGACTTATACTCTTAGAGTCTTTTACTAATAAATCTTCTCTGCAGGGCCTTCTTGCTTCATCCTAACAACATAACTGTATTTTCTTTTATATGCTGGCAGCATGCTCAGAGCTCAGAGCATTTCCTGCTTGTTAACAATCTTTGGAAGATAAATAATCCTCTAGTGCTACATGGAAACAGCCCTAGCTCAGACATCCGTGGAAAAAATTAAGGAAAGCAGTACTGCTCCAGATGTGATGTCTTCCTGGAAGTCCTGCAGCCCTTGGGACCACAAGGCCACCATGCAGCAGGTGGCCCTCAGCAAGAGAAAAATGATGAGGAGAAACACCTACATTACTGTGACGTGAAGGCTTTGCCAAAACAATAGGAATAGAACAAAAAAAGAGCCCATTTGGAACCATTTTAATAGGCTTCCATGTTCTTGTATTAAACCATGCCTGTGTCAGTCTGCCAGATTGTCTCCTAACTTTTTTCATCTGGCCATCAACTGGCCTGTTAGCCCTCCTGTGGGACAAATAACCACCAGGTTTTGAGAATTAGGAACCAGATTCTCTTCTACAGTCATACTGAGTCCTTCTACTTACACAGCTGTCAGTACTTATGGCAACCTCTTCCCAGGTGCTTGTGATGTTAATTGCATATAAATGAGATTTCTTTGCTGTCTTTGGGTTGGTGTGGTGCTCTAGTTATTTTGGTTCTGGCTTGTTTAATCCTCATGGAGAGGTAGGCAGCCAAGGCTCTTTTGGAAATATTTGAAGAGGAGGTCAAAAACCTCCTAAAAGAACTTGAAGCTACTTGGAGACTGAGAAGAGACAAGCAGCATAGCTTCCTTTAGGAGGCTAGTGGCTGTGCTTTCTCAGCTCTACCCAAAGGTCATTCTTGTGGGATCTTGTGGATTAACAGCAACTTTCCTCTAGGTAAGTGCCACCCTTCCTAGTGATAGGGGATGTGCTTGCTCACAGAGTTTGTTTTTCCCAGAGAGGTAACTCCTGCTCAGTTCTTGAAACAGTCATTGTTTCTAAGTGTGTGTGAATAATCTTAGCTAGTTCATGAAAATAAGAAAAATGTTGTGTTAAATTTCACCTCTTCTCAATTCTTTATAGTCAATTGGTTTTAAGCACCACTCCAGGTGCAGTAGTTCCTCATCTTGAGCTTACCTTCACATTTATATCTGTTTCCAGGAAACTGGGATGACAGAAACATTAAAGCAGATTGGATTCCGAATAAAATTAAAGTATCATCATAAAAACAATCATTCAGAGTAGATGGTATTTCAGTGACAGCATTATTCTATTGCCATTTTATTTTTTCTCTACTAAAGTGGACTGAAAATGCCCCCCTGGTACATTGATGATGGAAAGCATAAAAAAAATAGTAAAAGTTTAAGAGCTTTTTAATGAGAAAATGTAATTAAAGGCTTCTGCTTATAATATGTTAATTCTATGGTGATATCGGACATCTGAAATGCTACTGATTTGTGAAAAGTAATGATTTCCTATAAATAAATTATTTTGAATTCTTTGAACTCCACTTCTATTTGAAGGATAATTTGCTCTGTTACTTTTTAGCATAGAAAAAGAGAACTGTAAATAATTTTCAAATTTTTGGACTAAGTGTAATGATGATGGCACTTTCATGTCTTCACTCTTTCCTCTGCTGACCACTTTGTTTAAAAAAAACTGGACTCAGATAATTAGTCTACTTAAGAGAAGTGTGCAATATATGCACATTTGTGAAATCCTGTAAAAAGAGCAGTTCCTGACTTGAGTAAACATGTAAAATAGCTCATTTTCTACTCTGACATGCACACAACTTTTCAAAATGAAAAAATATCTAAGCTATATATCTATACAGTATTATGGAGATTATCCAGTAGAAAATGATGCTGGAATACTAAACAATATTAGAACTAAACCTTAGAATTGCATCTTAGGAATGGGAAGGAAATGCAGTTCACTTGTACCCATACTGTCAGAATTAAGTTTCATACAGAGGACTGTCTCAGATACTTTCAAGTTTGAGGTCCTTTAAGGCTCATGCCTTTTCCTTACAGTTGCCTAAGTCATGTATAAATATGTACTCTTCTCAATTTTAGCTGTAATGATGCCCTTTCTTTTGAAGCTTTAGTGAAAAGCACACAGAATTATGTTAAAAGTGTCCAGGGTTTGTATTTCCTTTTCTCCCTGCTCCCTTTCTCTGTAGAGTGACTTTCCCCATTAAGTGTTGTGAGTGGTGTTAGTGCAGCTATTGCTGCTCTTGGTGTCCAGCTGCAGAACAAGCTTTAAGCTGAAGATCTGCTCCTCTTAGGATAAATTTCTGCAGCTGAGTTTTGAATACTGCCAATATCTTTACAGGATATTGCCAGTATTCTTTGTCATGTGCAGTAATTAAGTATTTTTAAGCATGTGTTGAGCATAAGTTTGGAGTAGAGGTCTCCCGAGGTCATTCCAACTTCCATAATCTGAGGAATGTTTCTTCTGAGAGAAAAAAGAAATTATGCTTTGTGAAATATTTGTATTTTTTCATAAAGTCTTGAAAATCAGTAGAGTGAGGTGTTTTTCTTTATTTCTAATAAACAAAGCAACATTTAGTAAAGTGGTCCATTATTGGAAACACGCTGTTAGTGTCTGATGAGAGAGAAGATCTGAAGACCAGGATACTCTTTGGGACACGTGGTTTATTGGTAGTGGGAAGGCAGCCTAACTGGGGAGAAGTCCAAAGGTCTAAAGGGACAGGGATCCAGGAGAGCAAGAGAGCGAGTTACCTGTTACATTCCATTTTAACCCTTTCTATCATGAATATTCTAATGAGCATCAACCAATCACCTTAAGATACAAAACCTACAGAATTTACATACAGCCTATAGGGACTACTATATTACCATACTAATCTACATGCTAAAAACCTGAAAAACCACCTTTTCCCTGATACCTGAGAAGGTCCAACCCCTTATTCATCCTTTTGTCTTGACAGGGGTGTCACTGAATCACCCAGCCTTGTCTTTTAGCTAGCTTAATCACTCTCTTCCTGCCCAGCATTTCTACAGTTCAAATCTTGATTTTAATTCTATCTCTACTGTAGGTTTTACACTCTTAGAATCATTCACTAATAAACTATCTCAACAGGGTCCTCCTGCTTCCTCCTCTCCAACAGTCCATAAATTTCAGTTTATCTAGACAGTGAAACTATTTTTCAACCTTTATCCTTGTTTTTTTATTTAATGAATCACAGAAAACTCAGTACATTTTGAATGGTTTTATTTTTAATCCATAAAGGAAGCTAGATGTAATTGAATACTCTGGTTTTGTGGGTGTTTTGCTTTGCTTTGTTTTGTACATCAGTTAGCTTTAGCCTAAAGGTTTTAAACTTTGTTTTTAGACATTTTACTAGTCTAATATGGGAGGCTCTGCACTCAAAGGGTTCATGTCCATCAAAATGTTTCATATAGATGTCAGAAGGAAAGCATGTTTTTCTCCAAGAATCTAGAAGCCAGTGAGGAATTTATGTAATTCAGATTACACTGAAATATGCATTAGTGCATCTGAAATGGGTCTTAGTATGTGTTTCTCACATAATTTTTTTTCTTGTTCTATACTGTATCATCTCTTACTGCTAAGGTGAAATATTATATATTTAATAAAGTCTATTTAAAACCTTTGGATTATCTTTAACTAATGGCCTGAAATATTTAACATCCATTACAAAACTAAAAGGCCTCAAAGTTTGTCTTCTTTTTCAACATGTAACATTTCAAATAGATAGCCTTATTGAATCAAAATTGATCTCATGAGAAATACTTCAATCAATCATCTCCAAACTGACTTAAGCAAGAAATACAAAGAACAAAGTTAATAATTTAACTCATAGGACGATTTCAGTTGAATGAAATCTCCAGAGGTCTTTTGGTCCAGAGCCAAATTTAAATTAAACTTTTTGCTTAAGGAATTTGAGCCTGACATTTATTATTGAATCTAAGCAGCAGACTATTCCATCAAGTTAAAATAAGGACCAAAATGTAACATAAATTACTGCTTATCAAGTATGTATTGACTTACACAAGCTGGGAATGATGACTTGTGTGTTTTGGGTTTTTTTTTTTTTTAAATCTGCAGACAGACTTTAAGTCACTAGAAATTGTGCAAAAAACTATTTTTTACAGCTTGTGGCAGACTGACATTTAATTTACAAAGATAATGGGATCTTGCCTAAGTGTTGGAAATTTACAGCAAGTGCTGAATTTTCTAAGGCATGAATGTAGCAAGTGCAGGTCATTGAAAATGACTGTGACATGCAGGAAACCGTAGAGATAGGCAATACCTATTTGTCAAGGAAAAGAGAAAGGAAATGAGAGAAATGTGATTTGAATAAAAAAAGATTTATATAAGCCAGGCATAGCCAGAAATATTAAATTTTAATTGATGAGGCTCTATTTGTAGATTGTAAAACTGAAGCTGACTTTCAACTGTAGCAGTGGTCTTAATTTTGGTAGTTTTGACATGTTGTTTGCAACCTTATTGCACTTCATGAAAAGTTACTTTGTGTTCTCTTTTAATTTATGCATATAAAAATATGTCATATGTCTGAGTAATTTTAATTGAAAGATGAGTATTGGCCCTGGAAAGCAAAGGAATGCTTATATTCTATTTGTAAGTCAAACATATCATAAAGTACCTTTAAGATGGGTTACTGTGGCTTTGGAAAAATGAATAGATTTAAGTGAAGAAATCCCTTTAGAAGGACAGACTTTTTTCCTGAGTTAATAGTCATCATCTCTTCTCCAAAGAAACAAAGAAAGCAACAAACCCAGAAAGTTTTCATAATTAAGAAAACTGATGCTTCAAAATGCTTACTGCAAATTGAGTGCTCTCATCTCACAGTGAGAGCCTGCCCACCTCTGGATTCTCACTCAGTTTCAGTAGTTAACACATGCCTCTGTATTTGTTGAACTGAGACCTTAGGTTATACAAGCAGTGTTATTTGCATAAGTGCACTCATAGATGGTTTAGAAAACAGTAATTAAATAGAGAAATATTCTATGGATTTTACATTGAGTAGTGGTGCTTTCCATGGCACACATGTAAGTGAGTGTTACTAAATAAATGAGAAGCAGCTATTTAGTGGTTCACAATGAATTTAAAGCCTGAGAGTACAACTATAGATTCCCAAGACAACAATCTATGGTATCCACAAGTGCTTGGATATGATTGAGTAAATGCTAGTTTTCTAGTAAGATCCACAACAGCCTCAGAGGTGACAGAAAACCCTTTTTCTTAGAGACTTAAAGAATATGGCCCCAAGTTTCTTTTGGATTCAGAAATACAATGAAAATGGCTGCACAGGTGAATAGCAGAGGGAGAGGACCATATGCTGGAAGAAAATGGTTATTGAGGGGAATTGTGTACAAATAATCTTACAATATACTTGTTCTGAGTTGACTGTAAAGTTGTTTGCCAGTTGTGTGTGTTGTTGAACACTACTTTAGCTGTACTTTTTTGGTGGTAATGATACCTGAATTGAGCCCAGATGGAAGATTACCATGATTAAAGCCACCTCTCTTGTGATTCTAAAAACAGCAGCCCAAAGTGAAACCCTCTGAGCTCTCCCAGACTGCAGCAGCTGCAATCAGCAGCCTTTCTCTGCATGGGACATCTCTCAGAGCCAGTGCACTGTCAAGTTTGCTCTGCTGGGTGGATTGCTGAATGATAATGATGGATTCTGAGCTGATACTCCAACTTCTGAGGCTCAACTCTGTGCCTGTTGAGAAGTTGCAAAGGCATCTGAGGTGCCACCTGAAGCTGCTGTTAGGAAGACGGTGCAGACAGCCCTTCCTAGGTTTGACAAAAGTCTATCAGACCTGCTTTGTATGGGAAGCAAGACTGAAGAAGTGTTTCTAGAATGATCCCTAGTTCCTGCCTTGCCATGTTTTGACATGTCATAGCTTCTAACTAATGTATCCAAAAGTCCATATCCTAAATGTAAAAGGAAAAAGAAATATTAAGACCAGGTGAAAATAAAAATGGAATTTAATGTTTAGTGGGTGTTGTACAGTTCTTCAGATGAAGATGATGATGGAGCTTTTTTTAAGGTAATGAAGTTGCTCTCAAGGGCCTTATTATTTAGAAGCAGGAATGATCATCATTAACAATTTGTACAGGGTCTCCATATCTGTATAAGGTAAGGGGCAGAGAGATTATTGCTTGGTTGTTTGCAGCTATTCTTTTTCTTGTGTTGAAATTTTTATTTAGTTTTTTAAATTTGGACTAATATTTATGTGCAGTAACAAGTGTTACTGAAGCTGGCAGTGTTCTATTTAAGTTGTGAAAGTACCAGTTTTCTTTTGCAATAGAATAACCAACTGCTATAATATATTCTGGGATTATAATGCTGTAGTTAAATTATACTGCTAAATAGGTGGTTTGTTTAAAAAAAAAACACACAAAACCTGTTGTGATAAAGATTCATGTTATTGCTCTGCAATAGCTTTACTAGTATCTTTTTAGACTCACAAGCTTATGAGGCTTTGTTTTTGTTAGGGTGAATGTTTACATATTGGTGTGTCTGTTGGTAAAACTAAAACGCTAAGACTTTTGACCTTTCCAGTTCTTGCTGCTTTAACAGGGACTTCATAAACTTGCAGTATGTTATATTGGAATTTTTCTCATAGTTTAGGTGAATCTTTAGATATGTTTCATCACACAGGAATGGGAAAGCCGTCATCTTGAACTTGGAAGAGTTTTCACTGAGCTTTTCTCAGTGAGACTTGCAGAAACTGGGGCATATTTAAATTTTAATTTTGTGAGTTTGAATAAATTCAATCTATCCAAGCTCTAGGTTAAATTATTTTATGAGTTTGACAAATCCTGATTTATTGTAGCAGTTCATAAATTATTTTGCTAGCAACTTCTTACTGCTCTAGATTAAAAAAAGTGTTAAGATTTTATATAAATATTTATTTATACACACTTGTTGTAATGTGCATACATTATATGGCCAAAGGTCAAGGATGTATTGATATTTTTGAATTTCAGAGTAACACTGGGTTTGTTCCTGTTTACTGTAAAGTTCTGAGAGTGTTTTCAGGAAAAAAAAAAAAAAGGAAAACACAGATGCTCCTGAAAATAGGAAGCACTGTAGTTAAACACCTCTCAGCAGGGCAGCATTCTGCTTTTGGTGTCTGGGGAGAGCAGGGGCAGGAAGGAGACTCCCGGGGATGGGAAGTTGTGTTTGATGCTGGATCTGCCAGTTTTGCATTACACCATCTTTAAAGCAATCTAACAACTCAAAGGAATAGCAGTTAATGTTGATCCTCAACACTGCTGCCCACAAAGCTATTTGTATTTTACTCTTTTTAATTTACTGGTATAAAATACAGCTTTAATGGGCAGAGAGAGAATGAATTTTGTAGTGTGAATGCTGAATAAAGAGTTAAGGATGATATTTTCACACAGCAGAAAAGCTTTGAATATGCTTTGCAAATACTGCCACCAAATGACTAAGGAGAACATGTAAGGACTGTGCTATTTCACATTTAAGGCATTAAAAATGTTCCAAAACATGAGTTTTTCTTGTAAGTATTGATACAATGACTTATCTAATGTCCCAAAATTTTCATTGATATGATAAGCAGAGATTGGTGCATCATGCATTGTAAATAAACATCTGGTTAGACCAAATACTCAGAATATTTTGAAATATAGAGAGGTCAAGGTATAGAAGCATGCTGTTTAGGGAAGCCATATCCAGTGCTGTTGAGAGTTATGCATTTTTCAACAACAATTTGCTTAATTGTGCCTTACTTGGGAAAGGACTGTGTGAAAAAGAAATACCTAAGAAATATGGAAAATATTCATTAATAGATTGGCCTGATTTTATCAGCTAGAGAAACATCAAAATCCCTGATTGCATCCTGCTCTGGAATGAGAAATATCATGTAAACACATTCTTTTATTTATCGTTTCCTTGAGCAACAGTAACATGGACTGCAATAGCTACTGTGAAAATATTTGTCATGCTTGACCTTTATAGAATGTATATAATATATACATTGTATCTATTGTATGTATATAATATATATAAAAAATAGTTTTATAAGGATGTTATTTAGGAGTTACTTTAATATTATGTGTATAATTTCTGACTGTAGTCAAACAGTAGGTAACCATTCAGGAAATACATTCATTCATCAGTTTTGTCCAAGCCCAAGCAAAACAGGACGACAAAGAATGGTTTCCTGCTTTTTATGAATAAGCAGTTCTGTTTTGATTGCAAATCTGTTTGTCATAGCAAAAGACATAAGAATAGCTCATCTTAACAGACAATTTAGGCAGTTGTAATACTGGGCTATATCTGTGAGTCAGAAAGGAAGATCAGTGAAAAGTAGTGGGGTTTTTTATTGTTATCTTAGAATAATATTTGATTACTATATTTATGGTTATAACAATACTAATCAAATATTAATTGTATTTACTTTTATTATAAGATTGCAATCTTGGACATTTTGGGGGTTGGGATGTACTTGCATTTATTTTCTCCTCCTGCTTCCACAACCCCTGTGTGTTTTCCCCTCTTCTCTATCACTTGGCTTTTATGCTCTGGTATTCATTGGGCTTTGATCAGTTTGCTCCTCTTTTCAAACCCTGTTCAGAGATAAACCTCTTATGCAGATTTCCCATAGAGAATACTGGTATCCATAAGCCTTGGTGTCCCTGATAAAGGACATATACTTCAATATGAACAAGTCTAGTGTTTGAGCCCTAGAGATAATAGAATCTAGGTAGAATAGAAGTAGTTGCAAATTTGTGAGTTTTTAATGAATTAGAGTCTTTAAATTATTATTACTTTAAGGGCTGCTGATACACGTGAGCAATTAGCAAACCGTAGGTGAGAAAGGAGTAAAGGATTGGTTAAATCTTCCTGGGAGAAAATGGAAAAAAAATCATGGTTTGTATAAGTCTTTTACCTCTGTGATATCTGCTATAAATACTTTAGTTTCCCATATGCAGAAAATAGTGTTGGCTATTGTCTCAGAACTAAAGCAAATCTTTGAATATGTTCAGAAAATAATTATTGCCTTAGAAAGCCATTCATGTCAGGCTGCAATATCCAGCTGTCAATATAAATAAGCTTTTAAGGCTGACTATAGCACTTTGTTTTTCTCTGTACAGTTTAGTTGTAAACAATTGAGGAAATCAGAATATCTGTGGAATATACTTTCGAGTATTCCAGTCTTTTTAAATTCCTCAGAGGGTGTGATGGAAGTACTTTACATTCAGTCAAGCCATATATGTGTTGTCTCACACTTTAGTTCAGCTTGAAGACATAGCAGTTACTAATGGGTTAATGCTTTTGAAAAACCTCAGGCTAAAATAATAACAGTTGGGAAGAAATTTCACTTTGTCAAGTAAAAAATGTCATCCAATATTGTTTGTTATTAAAATCAGCTCATAATTCAGCCTTTTAGCTCTTTTTATGAAAAGAAGAAGAAAAAATCTTTTAGGCCTAATTTGTTTCCAGGATCCACATCTGTGCACTTGGAGTACATTCTTTGTCATAATAGCAGCTGATGAGACAACTGATGTTTACTCTAAACAGGGCTGGAAATTTTAAAAAATTGAGATGATTTTTCCCCTTACCCGAAATTTCACACGCTCAAGAATGCTGTTAAGTACTACTTTGCCTAAAGTAATAGCTACTCGACATTAGGGAAATGTGAAAGTTGTATTTATAATCAAAAGTTAAGAGTGTGGGAACATGTGGTTTTGAGATGTGTGAAGAATGGCCCGAGCACTTGAAATTTAATGAAGGGCTTGCTACAGATTGAAAAGCATATCTTGGCTCACATCTTCAGTCTTTCTGGTACACCTTTGTTTTCCACCCTGTCTTTTGCTTCTCTGCTGGAGCAAATTTTCACTAATATCCACTTTTAAATGTACTTTGCTGACCCGTAAGAAAAGCAGTGTCCTTTTGGGTGTTAAGCGCCCAGCAGCCACCTCACCCACAAGTTCCACTCTGTGGGTTTCCCCCTCTTCTGCCTTTAGTGCAATACAGTTGGGGTCAAAATTATGGAAAAGATATTTTTTGTCATGATGCCCTTCCCTTCCACATAATAGGTAGCTGGCAGTGTTGAACAGTGATGTGTGCAAGCACAGCATCAATTCTGCTTTAGTTTTTGGGTGGTTTTGGGGGACCATTCTCCAGTATTGACTTACCAACAACAGATCTTCACCAATCCATCCTATTTTGTTAATCCTCTTTAAGCGTTTGTACTGTAAATAGAGAGGACTGAGGATTGTTGGTTTTTTCCCCTTGAATTTTTATAGTTATGGAAGCAGGTATTTTTTGCTTCCTGAGAAATCAGAAAATATACAATATAGTAACTTTCTGTTCTTCCCAGTGAGAAGTGAATCTGCTGTCTCTCTGACTCTATCCCTATTTTAAACAATTTACTCTATACTAAATGACAGGATGTTGCTGCAGGTGGAAGAAGGAGCATCTGCACTACTTCTCCCATCCCAGTTCTAAGGCTGGGTAGGAGAGATGACTTTGTCACATCACGCTGCCACACTCATTTTCAGTAATGGACGCACGGATAGCTAGGGTGGCCTGGTGATGGGCCAAGTAGCCAGGCAATCCAAAGAAAAAGACTGCTGAGAATAGCAGACACTCAAGGAGGAAAACCAGATATTTAAAATCAGCTCAGCAGTGGTGGGAGGGGCTCTGCCAGCTGAGCACCTCCTAACCTGTATGAACTGAATGTGGGAAGGTGTCCTTGAGCTTGTGAAGAGTCAGTTTGTGGCACAATAATCATGTAGTGTTCACTGACTATAGGGTGGAGATTCTCAGTTACTCAAGGGGCTTTGAGCTCTGAAACTCTGAGTTTTGTGAGAAAAGCCAAAGAAATTCCAGCTAAGCTATATTTTCCATCATTGATTGCTGAACCTCTTGAGAACTATTTGTGTTGCTCTGTGTTATGCTGAATATCAGTTTGTTGGAGGATTGACCTTTTTGCTTAATCTTCTGTGGTTTGTTTTGGTGCTTCCCATTGGGTACTTTTTTACATCTGCTAAGCTTTGGTTTTGGCTGCCCTTTCATGTAGTCCTGGTGTGAGGCTTGGCAGTTATGATGACTTTGGCATAGAGGTAAATGCTACTTCTGTAGATATTCATTCCACTGAGGATCATATTCTATTCCGATTAAACCCACTTTTTTCCCCTTTAATCATTGTAATTGTAATTCTTTATCTACAAATTAAAAAAGTAAGACAAGCTGGTGATTATTCCTATTATCATTTGAAATTTTTGTTTATATATAGCTCTAATAACATCTTTTAATAAGTTATCAAAATAGAGCTCGAACTGATTCATGGAGTGCATAACATTCATTATGTAAAGAAATTTCTAAACAAATACCCTGGAAAAAATGCATGGCTACATATTGAAATGAAATGTAGCAGCTTTACAAAAATAAATTTTTTTTTTTTTTTTTTCACCCTCATCTCCACCCCCAGAACTGAGGTTAGAGTTTGACTAGTCATTCACTGGGAGAGAAACTGAACAGAAATATAGTGACAGCTTAATTTTTAAAAGCTACCATATCTTTCTAGGTAGCACAATTGAATAATATTTTAACTAGGGAACTTTAGGAAGCTTAAACCTGACAGATATGCAAATACAGTAAATCAATATAAGGCTTTCTCATCTTGCATCTAAGTGGGTTGCCTGCAGTTTTATTTGGAAAATATGGAGGGTTTTCTTTCTTTTTTTTTTATTCCTTTCCTTTGCTATATGATTTAATATTACATTGTAGCCTCTATAGCATATTAACTTCAGTAAAATGAGAGTAAGATAGATTCTCTTCTCAGTTGGCTTTTTTTTTTTAGTGTAACTCACCAGGAAGTTCATGTTTCTTTCACAAAATTACATGAAAAGTTTAGACAACTCAGCATTGAAATAGTGAATCTTAATCAAAACATTTCAAATTCTTTTCTTAACAAAGTAAAAAAAGCAGACTGTATGAAAAAAATCCCACAGTTACTCATCAATAGCATAGAACAATTTTCAAGAGTCAATATTGTAAAGAAATTCAACATTGATGTAATTTATTTTTCCTTGCACTTGCAGTTAACTTGTTTGTAAATCACACCTAATTATGCTTTAAGAAGCCAGAAAGATTCTGGTGAATGCTGTGGAAGGACTCTTGAAAAAACAAAGGGACGAGTAAATTTTAGTCATTTAAATCTTATGTAATTAAAAAATTGACATTTCCATGACATCCATGCTGAAGAACAGCTGTCAATTTTTTTTTTGTTAAGGAGGAGGCTAAGTAAACACACATCATGTTCACAGAATGTTCATCATTCCTTTAAACAAATACTGATTTAATTAGAAAAACAAAACAAAAGCAGTAAGAATATTGTTAATAGTTTGCAAATCTGGAAAAGTAGATTTCTATTCTCTCTGTTCTCATATTTCTTATGTTTTTTGTTTGTTTTGTTATGCTAGTTGAAGTGAACCCCATCTTTCCTGTTCTTTATATCCCCAAGGGGAAAGAAGATTCACGTGTGTTTGGTGTTATGCCTTCATTTGATAAAGATAGAATTAATGGAGACTTGAGTGCTATGAAAATTCCTTGGCTTCCTAGCTTTTCCCCTTTTCTGCTTTCCACTATATTTTGTGACCAAATCAGTTTCAGCTACAGCAGAGAGATACTCACAGTAGTAACCGAGCTTATGCTCCTCTCTTGTCCATTATAACTTTGCTGTGACTCTTGCTATGCTGATGTGGTTATGCTAATCCCTGTGGTTTCCTCAAAGGACTGGGGGAAATGCCATTCCTTCTGCTTGCCCACGGATGTCTATGTGATAATTTGATTACAAAATATGTTGATTACATCCTAGAAGAAAGAAGTATGGCAAAGCTGTTTGTGCAAACAAATTTGTGATTTCTTGATTAGAAGTACTTATTTAATAACAGGCTGACAAAGACTCCTGAGAAACAGGATACAGTTATTCTGCATGGCAGCTTGCTGGGGCTATTAATGCACCATTCTCTGCAGTTTCTTCTCTGAGTGACAATTTAAAGCACAAATCAGTATTTCTTCAAGCAGAAACTATCTGGGTGTGTATATATACATATATATAAAGCTGTTACCTTTGAAGGGAGAGATAGCTTTATTTAGTTATCACAGAACAACATAGTGGAAGTTTTCTTAATGGAAGCTCCCTGTTTTTTTTCTACAGACTAATTAAAGCACTCTATGCTTTATAGACTTTGCCTCCAAATAATTAAGATATTAATCATTGTCTTTCATGCTTTCTCTTCCACTACTCCCTCATCTTGCTAGCAAGTATTAGACCATACATTCTTTAAGACTTGATGTTTAGCAGTTACTGGTTTACAGCATAGTGTGCACTTTGAAGATAAGAACTCTAAAGGCTTTGTAAGTATGAGAAAAAAATTCTTTTAATTTTTTCTGTCCTTTAGATTTTTGTCTGTTATCAGCTGTGTGTAAAACATCAGTGAAAGATGGTTTGCTGTATTCCTCCCTATGGGGATAATATCAATGCAGAGTTTGCTTTCTCAGGCTCAGAGACATGAGCCAAGTTCACGAGCCTGGCTCACAAGCCATTTCCCATGTGGAAGGCATTAATATGGTACTGTACTGGTGTTCTGGGAGTCCAGTGTGAAGCCAGCCTCTATCACTGTGAGCACTACCGTCTGCTGATGTGGCTAAATGGCCTCTTGGCTCGTATCTCTCCAAGGGTGTATCAGCAATAACCAGAAAGGAATGCTCGCTAACAGTCTCACTTCCATAGCAAATGCACTTCAGCAAGGGATAGCACTGCTGTATTTTCATATTTTATAATGTGTTTTCATTTATTTGAGAGGGGGGTCGTGTGTGTGTGATTTCAATATATTTCTTCATGAATAAATGATAAATCTGAAATTTGAAACTGCTGAACTTAATCAGTTGTTTACCTAGATGGAGGATCATAACTCTTCAACCTGACAGTCTTTGAAGTGTGCGTAGGTAAAAGCTTCCCAACAGACCTCTTTTTATTTATCTATGTATATAAGGAACAATAAACTTAAATTAAAGTAACATGGAGACTTTCCAGCAATATTTTCATTGCCACCTATTTTCACATACTGTATTTATTTGGGTTTTTTCCCCTTACCATGGTATGCCTTACTATGTTTAGCATTTGCATCTTACCCAGAACTTTATTGGCCGAGATTTCCAGGAATTGCTTTTTTTTATCTAGATGTGAAAGGGGGGTTTCATCCAAAAGACCAGCACGTGGTCAGGCCATAATTTAATTTTCAAATGGAGCACAAGATTACTATTTTACTCTGGTACTGAGGGTGACAAGCAGGAATTGTGTAAGGCTATTTGAATGAAAGAGGTTTTGGGAGCCCTCTCCTGAGTTGGTGCACATCTTGACTAACAACAGGACTGTTGGGCTAACAGCAGGCTAATTCGGAAATGCTATATTTTTAGGGTGTAATTTTTTGATTCTGTTCCTAGCACAGTGTCACCCACCAGGTCATTCCATGCATCTCAATTATATGGGAAGCATAGTAATAGTTTTCCATAATACAAAAGTCTTTGAAGCTTTTGGGCAATGGCCAGCCATGTTGATTGATTGGCAGAGATGATTTGATCCACACAACTTTGGTCCCTATTAAATTACATTAAGTGGTCTAAATTTGTATCTAATGTTAATTAACTTGTTAGCAAACCAGGTGGTTAGCAACATCATCTCATTGCTTCCAGCCTGATTCTGCTAGTTGGGAATGAGATGTGTGGAAGACCAGAAGGTAAATTTTTAAAATATATGAACATACAATTAGAATAGCAATTTATCTGTTGCAACATTCTGTAAGAATATGCCTACTTTGCAGTGTTGGCAATCAAAATAATCAAAAGTTATATTGTCAAATAATTTCATGCTAATATGGTGCCCTGTTGAACTTTCTAGGCACAGAATGGGAAATGGCACAGTAAAACATCCTCGTAAGATATACACTCCCTCAAGATACTTGTCTAAATTATGTTGAATAATTCATGGTAAGCTAATTAGTTAATTAGTGTTCCATTCCAGTGGAACTTCTGCTGTGTCTGAATTTGAGTTTCTATCTTCATGCTCCCACAGTACATCTTGAAAAAAAATGACAATAGAAGTCCTGTCTCTTGCACCTAAATTATTTCCCTACAGCATTTTTCCCCGTTTGCAAGAAACATTTCCGTTATCTGCCCTATTTTTGTGCCTTGTTTTGTATCTCCTAGTGCATCTGTCACAAGAATTCTGCAGGTGAAATGCAGTGTAATGCACCCTAGCACAGCAGGAGGCTATAAGTACTGCAGGAATATAGGGGTGTAAGTAGTATGAATTGATGCTGTCTATACAGACACATAAATGGGACACTCAGCTAAAGCAGATTGCAATATCTGAAGTTGTTCGCTCTTACTGCTCCCTAATTTTAAGCAGATTTTATCATTTACGGGATTTTGCAGCACCCTGGCATCCTGTTGAAAGTATTGGCATGTGAGCAGAGCTCAGCTGGACTTCTTGTTTCAAGGGCCAGAGATGAAGCTTGGCAGACACATAAGGTTTGGAAGATTCCAAAAAAAAAAAAAACAACTATATTTTATTTATGGGTATGCACAGGATGAAATGAGCACGTGTACTTTTCATGCCTTGGTTTTTCCTTCCTGTTTTTTATGCATGTACCGAAGACTTTTTTTGGGCATTTTTGTTGTTGTTGGGGTTTTATTGTTGGCTTTGCCCCCCCAGATTACTCCTTTCCTCCTTACGGTTAGAAATTGAAATGTTTCTCCTTCAAAATTTCAAAATACAACGATTGGGGGTTTTTTATAACTTCTATTCCCTTGCTCTGATGTTTTTTCTCAGGAAATACATTTTTCAAAATTAAAAGCAGAAATGTAAGAACTAAAAATGCTGGTTTAGTCTACAAAACATCCAGGTCTGTCTGTGCAGACATCCATTAGATTACGTGATTACCCTGGTCTAGCAGTCCTTTATAACTTGGAATCTTATCACTTAGGTCTTCTCACTGAATGGAAAGAGTGAATAGCAAAAAGCAAAGGAGATTAGTATTGCTTTAAATTAATACTTAAAGATATTTTATTTCCACAGATTCAAAACTTTAAAGAGAAACAAACAACATTTAAGTTAGCTATCTCTGATTTTGGAAGTGCATGCGGTAGGAATTACACATGCCCACCATATGGCATTAGTATATAAAGAAGTAGAAGATCACTACAAAATGATGGAGAGGGTCATTTTGCATGTTTATTGCAGTTTTGAGGTCCATCAGTTAATATTTACCTCTTGAAATCCCATCCTTGTCATGCCTGGTTTTGTGTGGTCAGACATGTTCCAGCTGGAGGTTGCCAAATCTTGGCTGACATAAGAGAGAAGATTCTTTTGGTGGCCCTCTGGCTGATTTGTTCTATTGGAAAAATAAAGAAGGCTGTTCTTACAGAAAGGCAATCCGTAATTTATCAGTACTGCTTTAGGTTAACAACTAAAGTCAAGGTCTTGCATCCCAAGTCTGGGAAGTGATCGTGTAGGTCATACACAGAGGGTTTACAAAATCACTGAGCTGTGCTGTCTGTGAGTGCTTCTCTACTTAGGTAAAGTGAAGTGCTCTGTTTTAAAATGCTAAAGGGTGAAGTCTACCTGGGGTCTGAATGGAATAGATCCTGCTTGCTCATCTGGTCATCCCATCTGGAATGCAGGGTGGAAGTCAGTGACTGACAGTTAACCTCAACTGCTTCTGTATCCGCTGCCTGTCAGTGATGCCTTTCTTTGCTACTGACTTTAAACACAATTGTCTATGATAAATGATAAAGCCCTGTAAGGGAAAAAACAAACAAACAAAACAACAACAAAAAACAAACCCTCGCCAAAAATGGCAATGTTCAGAAAGCTGTTCTTTTGTTCTTCTAGATTACCAGCTCCTCAGATACCCAGCTGGGAGGCAGTGTGCTTTAGAGCGTACCTGATCAGTCAAGGGCAGGTGGCAAAGTCTTGGCATACAAGGTAATGCTAGAAAAAAGTTCCCTCTTTAGAGGGAATAGCAGCGTGGAACTCTCGTCAGTTCATCAAGCCATGCTGAGTCTCAAACTAAGAAGGGTTCTACAAAAGAGCAGAAATGAGAAATGTCACATGGATTATTATTATGTGCAAGATATTTTAAGATATTATAATCAAGATATTATTATGTGCAGATCCATTTCTTTTCTGGATCTGCATCCTTCTCACCATAACCCTTGTCTTCACCGTGGGAAGAAGACAGGGCATGTGAAGGAGAAGTTGCTCACAACTGGTTGTTATTTTGGAAGCTCTTGTAAAGAACTTTTTTTTAGTGTGACTGCCTTTAGCAGGTGTGTATAATGTTAGGAGAATGTGCTATCAGAAGAGCAGCTTTCTTTTGATAGTCCTTATGTCTTTTCACAGGGTTGCATCATTGATCAAAAAAAAAGTCACTATGGAAACACTGAAACATCTCTCAGTGTTTTCTTCACCATGTTTATTTTTAACACTACTGAATCTTATGAATGGTTCTTCACATGTTGAGATTTTTCTGAATGTCCTTTCTTATTGTGTAAAAGATACACATAGGTTTTGACATAAACCTTCAGTGATTTAGAATAATTTTTGTTAAAGGTGTTTAAAGAACAGGAGATATTTCTAATGCATGAAATTTTCCCCCACCTTTGTGAAAATTTAATCATTCTTAAATTTTACAGAATGCATCAGTGGCAGCTAACCTCCTAAAATAAGGAAAAGATGGTTGTGGATTTCAGTGCAAGAAATACTCAGAGTTTAGGGGGTTTGAGTCCCTGAGCACATGTTATTGCACTCTTATATAGACAATCATAATTTTTACGAGTGTTGGCAACTGAAGTGTAAGAACTGCTTGACTTCTTGGGCAGTACCTTGGGAATTACAGTTGCATATTTAGATTCCTAAGTGGTTTTAGAAGGTGAATGTTATTAATCAATCTTTAATGTCTTTATCAATCTTTAATGTTTTTATGTTGATAATTATCTAACATCTAAACACATCCTATAAGAAAAACTGCCCATCATTTTATTGGACTGTATAATTAATGCTGCTGGTGAAAAGCAAAGATACTATCAAAATTCCATAGCTGTGAGATTGATTTTAGTGGGGGTACATAAATAGTGATCAATACCATCAGTAGAAGTGAAAACATAATCTTTAAAAAGGCTAATTTTTTCTATCTCTGTTGCTTAAGGAAATGAGCTCACTCACTTTTCCTCTCCTCCTTGCCTTTCTTCCTTACCCTTCCAAATTTTCACAACAGTAAACTTCATTTCACTGGTAACCTACATGCAATTTGAATCCAGTGGAATTTTGTAAGATAAACTTGACAGAATGGGGACACACATTTAGAGGGAAAAAATAAGAAGACGTACACCATTCTTTATTTTTCCTCTCTAAAAAAATTGCTATTTTAAATCAAAGTAGATAATTCTTTGCATATTCATGTGCCCTCAATATGAGTTCTTGTCAAAATCATCTTTCTTTATAGAACATCCATTGCAGATCTCAGACCCTCATGTCAGTTGCATACAAAGTAAGATCTAGTGCAATTTCTGAACCTCTCCTGATTTCTGCTGTACAATTATTAATTTTTTAGAAAAACAAATATCTTCCTTTTGCAGACTTGCTACCAGCTTGCCATGGTATTCTGTTTTGAACCTGAAATTACTCCTGCAACTTTTGTAGATTGGGCCTTTCAGGTTTCATAGAAGAATAAATCCAATATCCTAAGTCAAACACTTTTGAGTGTTACTATTGGATTATCCCAATATTTGCTGAGGGTCCAGCCCTGTTCAGAGTGCTGGCTTAATAATAATTAGCCAGACAGCATGGTCAGGTGTGTCTGGATAAATCAAAAAGCTTTAATAAAATAATGAAAATAATACAAAGCAACAAACAAAGATTAAAGCCAAGCACTGTGTAGGTACAGATCCCACACCTGCTGCAACACCCCTAGGATGCCTGCAGACCCTTCGTTCTGTCACCTTTTCTACCCAATGGTTGAGGATGGATGTATTGGCCAGGTTCCAATAGGAAGGGGTACAGGGTTTGACAAGCTGTGACACGGGCCAGCAGGTGCTCCTCTCCTGACACTGAGCCAATTACAAAGAGAGAAACACAGAACTTTCTGGCTAAACTTCCTACAATGTCCAAAGGTAAACTGAAACCGTTTCCTTGTAGAGAAATACTCACTTGAGAGTGGGAGGGTGCATTATTACATGTTACCAAATTAAAGTGCATTGTGCATAATACAATATCTATAAATCCTTATCAATTGACAAAACAGTAGACAAGCTAAGAATTCAATTCAAATAATTTACTTGAAAAAAGTCTGAAAATAGAACTAGGAACACAGTTTGCATATGTGTGACTGTCTTATCCCTCAGAGTTCTCAAAACACGGTGAACAGTTAGCTCAGTGTCATTCTTGCACAGGAGGAACCTTATGGTCTTGTCATAGTTGTCATCATTTCTCAATCATTTTCCTTTGCCAGTCAACCCTTTCTCATTGCTACAAAAGTTTTGAAGAGTTAATATAAGACTTCTTTAAGATAAGCTTTCACTGGAGAAATCAAAATAGTAAATAATATGTTGAGATGAAGTGGTGCAGCAGTTTAGGAAAGCAACTCTATTTATTGGTTTTGCCTTAATGACTTTCTGAACAGGGACCTAAATTACAAATCCTTTAACTTCTCTATAGGGAGAAATAGTGAATTTCAAGGTATAAAGAAAAGCTTATGAACAATAGTTTGCAGGTGTGCTTGTTTTGGCTGGGATAGAATTAATTTTCTTCACTGTAGCTGGTATGAGATCTGTTTTGGGTTCATGCTGAGTAGAGGGCTGATAAGAGGTGTTATATTTACTACTTTTTCTGCTTCTCATCCCCTCGACCAGCAAGCAGGAGGCAGGTGCATGAGGTGTTGGGAGGTGAACACAGCTGGAAGAGATGACCTCAACTGACCAAAGGGATGTTCTATACACTGAGGAGTCAATCTCAACATTTATAAAGACAGGGGAAGATGGCTATGGGCCACAGCTCAGGAACTGGCTGGTGGTGAATGGTGGTGAACAATTGTTAATTGTTTTTCTTTCTTTCCTGTGGTGGTTTTTTTTTTGTTTGTTTGGGTTGGTTTTTTTTTTTTTTATTTTTTTGGTTTTGTTTTTTTTTTCTCTCCTAGTTATTGGACTACTCAACCTACAAGGCTTCTAAGTCTTGCCCTTTTAATCCTCTTTCCCCCTTCCTGGGGAGGAGTGAGAGGCTGTGTGCTATGCATAAATTGGGTTAAAAGGTTAATTCAGACAGCAGAAAAAAAAACACTTTTTTTTTTTTTTTAAGTTATGTAGTGATTACCTTTGAATTACAGAGGATTTATTGGCTTAAGCAAACAATATTTTACTCAAAATAGGAATTTTTATCTCTCAGATTGGGTACTAAATCTTTTTCCACTTTATTCACTATCACTTTTATTAGAACATTTCAAATACAGAATATTAAGCACTATGCTACCAATGAATAGAAGCATTTTGTATTTGCAGTGAATATAAACATATGCAAAGAGATATACATTTTAACCCGAGTACATAAACTGAAGCCTAAGTTAATAGTTTGTCTTTTTTCCACAACAGTAGTTGTGAATGATTTTTTTTTTTAATTTAAGTAGTAGTGTAAAACACATTAAAAGCTAAATATTCTCTTCCAAAGACAGTTGAACATTTTTGAGATTCACTTTTCTTTGGCTTTTTCATGCTGTCTTAGGAGAACTTAGTATTTTTTTAAGCTTTTTAAAGAACACCTTTAGGCCAGATGGAAACTAGAAGGTACTAGTGGTAACTTCTTGAGATGACAGAAATTAAAATATCATCTGGCATTCTCATGGCAAAAGCCCTACAGAGCCTTTCATGTCTGACAAGGGGCATCAATACCAAATTATTGATATTATTTGAAAGTTTTGCCTCAGTGTTTCCATCTGAACCCACAATATGATCATTTCTTCCACATTCATGTGATCCTGTTGACCATTACTAAAACTGGTTTTGAAGGATAATCTATGTCTTAGGCCATTGATTATTTAACAAATAGCAGTTCTATTCTCCTAATAATGTTTTAAGAATTACTTTGAATTTGAAGGGTTACTACCGGTTATGTGATTATAACCTTCACCTGTAATGTGATAAAACTTACATTCCCATGTGGAACCCTAACACTTTCCTTCCCTGATCTTGACCAGATGTTTTCCCTGAAGAAAAATAAACAAACAAACCTTTTTCTAAGGGGGAGTTTCATTGAATAATTATATTTTGTCAAGTATTTTTTTTTTTTCTAGTCAGTCAGGAAATAGTATCAAAAAATATCTGACAGACCCTGGTCTCAAGGAAAATAACATTTAGTTTATTTTCCTGTATTGATATTAATGCTTATTTGTCTTTTGAATATCTATTTATTTGTAACTTTTCAATATCTTCTTTCTTAACCCTGATTTCAAATGAGGAAAAAAATAAAAAACCCTTTATATACTGAGAAAAAATGAGAAACAGTTTTACATAGGAATGCCTGAAATTAGTTTTCTTGATGAGCTTGTGTATCTGACTATAGCTTTATGGGTACAAGAAAAACCAACCCTGTATCTAATTATATTGTATGTGTATGTTCCATTTAATTACTAGTGAGAATAACTTAATTCATAAGCAAGTGAGGAAACATACTATTTTTGTCTGGTGATACCAGTATATCATACTGATATGTTAATGTGACATATTGTGGTGGATTTTACTGAAGCATTATCCTTTTCTCTGTGTAACTAACAGTGCAGAGAAGTGGAAGAGAAATAATAATTAATGTGCTGTCTCCTAGCAAATATTTTTCCGTCTCTTTTGTAAAGACCATGAACAAGGGTATAGCAACTTCACAAGTAGAAGAAACAATAAGATGAAGTCAATGTATATTATTCTGCTGGCCCATTTCTTTTGTTGAAACACACCATTTCAGACCAGGCTTGCCCCAGACCTCATTTTTTTTGTGTAGGTTTCCATTAAATTCTTTAACTGCCATCATTATTTCCTATTAGTACACAGTATCTGCTGTGTAGTATCTTGAGAAATGTTGAGTAGTCTTTAAGGAAGACAGAAAGCTTTAAAAGAGAGATAATTCAAGGTATTTGATCTCCATTTTTGTGAAGGATGTGAGAAAGAGCCAGGAGCACAACATATTGCCAGATTATCCCCTGCTAATTAACAGAGAAGGTGGAAGAAATCTTGCAGGAGAGGTGACCTGTTGTCACTGTGTCACTTGGCAGGGTGCAGAGTTGTTTACTCATGTAGAAGGCTGACAGAGCTATCAGTGTGTACCTAAGTTCTGCATTCTTCTGAAAACAGCCTTTGCACTAAAGTCAGCGCTGACTGGTTTGTTTTGTTGGTTGGTTTTCTTTTTTTTTTTTTTTTTTCCAACAGTGGCCCCCACTTTGAAGGAAGCTCAGAAGTCTTGCAGGTATATGAAATGCAAACACCATTAACTCCTGTTTCCAGAGAGAGAGAGAATTGGCCCTTAAATGGGAATAAAAGGAAATTTTCACCCAAGGAAGTTCACAGTTCTCAGAGGCTTTTTAGTGGATAGAACAAAGGACAAATTTGTTTTTAGACCCTACTTCAATATAATGTATTGGTAAATAATACTGAAATATTTGATTAAATATTGATTTATTTTTTTAAGAATGGAAAAACAAAAAAACCCACCCTACTAAAATAGACAAGAATCTAAGACTAATAGAAGGCTTTAACTGTGTGCCAGAAAAGACATCTGAAGGAAAGTGTCGCTCCAGTCTCTGTATTAGGCCTTGATTAATTCTAGAAAATATACTTCTTTTTATGGTTTCAGAAAATTTAGAAATTAATTGTATGATTTCAAGAGGAAACCGATGTGCTTAAGAACATTATGGTGGCATTAAAGCATGAGGCTGAGCCGAGCTTGTAATCATTTACATGTGTTTTGCTTTTGAATGCAAGCCTTAGAGGGCAGGACTCTTTTCTCTGTAGTAATTGTTTTTACTGGTCAGCAGCACTAACTGGAAACCAGCATAATGAGCATATAGGAACTGCTTCAAAAATATGTGGGGGTTTGCAAAATACCTTGAGATTATTTCATGGAAAATGCATGAGAAGAAGTGAAAAATGGTGGGTGACCTTCCTGAAACTGTTTGTTTTAGCTGTTTGGTGTTAATTGGTAGTGTTCTGGAGATACTCCTAAAATATTTCTTCCAGGTATTTTGGCAGGCACTGCGGGAGATTTGTGTTACCCAATCTGATTTTTTTTTTTTTTTTTGTTATAATTCTGACTGCCTTGCTAAGATAATGAGATCTTTATTATGTGTAATTATTCTTTTCTTATTTTTAATTTCTCTCAAGAAATTCACCTTATTTTTACCAAAACTCTAACTAAAGAAAACAGCTTAGAACTGTATAATTTAATTTTTATTTCTGATACCCAACTGCTTATCTTGTTAAGCTTTATCAAGCACATTTTAAATTAACATGTTTACTTATTGCAGTGACCATTAACAATCAATCTAAAGAGTCCTAATTTCCCAGTTTCTTGAAGGACCTTAATCTCAGCCTTCCATGGAAAAAGTGTGCATTAAAATTTTGGTGGCCTTTTCCCTCATGTAATGATCTAAAATAAACTGTCTGAAACTCTAAAGACACCTGAACAGAAAGCAAAACCCACAGAGGTCTGAAAAGGCTGAATTAGCCCTTTAAGCAGTAGGCTCCCACATTTCTGGTGCCATTTTTATCTTGGGTAGGACATCTCTCTCCAGCCAGCAGTATCTCATCCCAGACAGATTTTTGTTGCTGCAGATTCCTGCAGAAGAGAGCTACTGTGGATGGAGGTAGAGGTAGTGAAGATCTTTCCTCTGGCTTAGTATTTTCCCCATGTAGCATAATGTATTTAAGGAGATTTTTAAAAATAATAAATCTGTCTTTTCTGCTTGATAAAAATCAATGCTTCATTCTGTTTCTCATGTTCTTAATGTTTCTGGGAAGATATGTTACTGAATATATGTGAGGGTGGGTGGAAGTGTGCCTTGCACATAATGAAAGGCATGTCTAAATATACAGCTTTGGAGCAGTATCTCTGAACTTGGGCCCATCTGTTTTTCAAACCAGTTATGCAATCAGAGCAGGAAATACTGAGTAGGTTGAGGTGACAATGACAGAGGAAAATCATTGTGACTTTGCCTTAATCTTGTGTCTGGAAAAGCATTCTCCAGCTTGAAAAAGAATGTAGGAAAACTTTAAACAGAAATATAATCACAACACCTTAATCACACGGTTTGCGCAGTGAATTCAGTGCATCTACTATTGCATCTACTATTGCAATCAATATCTGATCAGTATTCTTAGATATAATGGTATTTGAAGCCCCAGCTGCAAGTGAGGCTTTGGACCAATTATTGTTATGGTCAGGAAAAAAAGTGTGTGGAGAACATTAAACACCCAGATTGAGTGAAACTGTGGGCTATGGGAAGGAAACAGTTATTTCACTTGTCTGGGGACTGTATGACTGGACTGACTGCATGGCACATTAAAGGCTATTCACTAATCACTCACGCATATGTTTTGTTTTTAGTTAAATAGGAATAATAAAGAAATTAATATGGGAAAATGAGATTTTTTTATGATAAAAATAACCATATCTGATATACAGAAGGATATTGAAAAACAAGAAAAAATAATAATATCTTGGTCCTGTGATTTGTGCCAGCTCAGGTTGCTTAGAGGTTTCACGAACAATCTGGGCTTTAAAATGCATTTAGCTTCTCATAACCTGAAAACCTAAATGCTTTTCTTGGTTTGAGGAAACCTGTATAAAAATAAATTATTAATTTTCAAGTCTAAAATAGCATTTAACATCATGTTTCAATTTTCAGGATATTATTGGAACTTAAAGAATAGTTTTAAATAATTTAAATGGCAGTGACATTTTAATGCATTTAAATATATATATATATATGCATATCTCCATAGCATGTGGTGAGGTGAAAATATATATCAAAATGTGTTGTGGTAATTGTAGTAGGTTGACTTCATCTTCTAATTTTGTTTCTTTTCAAGTGTCTCTTTGAGGCTCTCAAGTGTGTCACCTTTGTTTGCTGGTGCTTTGCAGTGTTGTGTGCTAGAATTGAAGCCAGAACTTTTTTTTTTTTTTTTTTTTTTCTTCTTCCAAGTGTCAGGTATTTTTGTAGCAAATTATCTTGTCAGTTAATACTAAAAAATACAGTGTTGAGATAACTCAAAGTGAATTCTAGTTTAGACTGAATTTCAGAAATATGTGAACCAAGTTGTGAAGCTGAATTAAGAGTAAAATAAGTACTTGAAGCTCTTGTATTTGAAGGTCTATCTCAGAAAGCATTGTGCAAATCTGCCAGTGTCAGATGTTCTCTCTGGTGTGTTTCAGTGTTGCAATAGTGCCATGCAAGGTCACAGCTCGGTGCTTGTGCTCCTGTATCTTAAAGCTGGGCACAAATCCTCTTTCTGATCCTTTTGGAGCAGCAGGATTTCCTTAGTTTTGACTGAGACAGAAGACAGGTACTTTATAAACCCTTTGTGACAGCTTTTGTTTCCATTTTCTTAAATGGAAAACAAACACTTCAGGGCTGTGTGACTGGAGCTGTGGAACCAGAGAATGGGAGAGCTGGAGAGAGAATTGTATGAGATTTGGAAAATGATAATTTCACTCCATGTTCCTGCATACAGAGGATGGATTTGATTTGTTTTTTGCGACATAAACCCTCTTTCTCCTCTGATGGAGTGGGATTATTATTATGGACTTTTTCCCCACTACTTTCTCCATGAAGATTTCAAAACAGTTTTTCAATGATTATTTTGCATCCTTGACAACTGTACAACTTGTGCTTTTGATTTGGATTTTTCCTGCTTTTATAGGAAGGTATAGAATTAGCAATATTTTGTATTGACAGTGGGAGAATAGGCAATGTCAGAATTAGCTTTAAAAACAACAAAAAATAAACCTCTCCTTCTAATTCTGTTCCCGTGTGATAGAAAAGCCTGTGAAAAGTGATGATTCAGTCTTCTGTGTTGTTGAGATGGGCAATACAATGGAGTTGGGTGTGCAGTACTCTGACACTTATTGCATAAATATCAGGATAGAATGCTCTCTGCTGGACTGTATACAGGTTTGTTTGTTTTGCTGAATTTAAAGTTGAGACAAGGAGACAGTTTATCTTCTTCTTTCTTCCCTGCCATTCTCTAGTATATCTTATATCTTATATTACTTATTTGGTGTAATAGTTTAAAAACTATTGTATGTTCTTTTGCCCTTCCAACTTCTGTGTCTGCACAATAGGGTGTATCATTTGGTAGGGCAGGTGCTCTAGTAATTTCTGGTGGTTGTGATTTAACCAACAGCTAAACACCACCCAGCCACTCACTTGCTGCCTCCTCCTCCCCTGCCCCATCCCCCCAGTCCTGTAGTGGGATAAGAGAGAGAATCAGGGGAGGAGGGGAGGGGAAAGGGAAAAAAAAAAGGTAAAATTCATGGGTTGAGAACAATTTAATAGGTCAAGAAAGGAAGAGGAAATAATGATGACGAGCAAGACAAAAGTCTTAGCAAGAAAACAAGTGATACACAATGCAATTGCTTTCCAGACAGCTCCTGAGCAGCAGCCCTGGGGCAGCTTTTCCCTCAGTGTATCTGCTGAGCATGATCCCACATTGTAGAAAATATTCCTTTGGTCAGTGAGGGTCAGCTGTCCTAACTATTCCCCTCCCAGCTTCTTGTGCACCTCCAGCCTCTTCACTGGCATGGTGAGGAGCAGAAAAGGCTTTGATTCTGTGTAACCACTGCTTAACAACAATAAAAACATTATTGTTGAATTAAATTAATTAGCAGCAATTAAAACATCAACATTATTCTCATCATAAAGCAAAAGTACAGCACTGTGCCAACTATGAGGAAGAAAATTAACTCTATCTCAGCTGAAACTAGGTCACTGATTATGGCTCTCTAGGATTTTGCCAGAACTCCTTCTAGGAGAAGCAAAAAGTACATGCAGTCTTTTAAAATGTTTTGAAGGATTACTTTAAAGCATATGAGAGTTTAATAATCCTTGTTTTATTCTTTTACATTTTGATTGACGTGTATAGCCTCCCAAAAGTGCTGTTCTGGGCAACTATTGTTCTCCCCTGACTGTTCTGTGAGCTTCATCATACACTCCTTGAGCAGAGTTTAGCATAAGTTCTGGCAGGTTTCTCAATTCTGTTAAGATGAGTAGACTTATGCTCCATTCTCAGACTGTTTTTTCTGACATGTACTCAGGAGAACAGTTAGCTGACCAGACTTCTTGTTGCAAACAAGGCCTCTACTGATTCAACAAGCCTTGCTCCTGATTCTTCCCCTGGATTACTAACACTGGTAGCTAGTTGAGCTTCTGAAGATATATTCTCTGGGTTCCATCAGGAAAGGAAAAAGCAGCTGATAATACTTTTTACAGCTAATTCTCTAGGGAAGCTCCAAAGATTCCAGTTTTCTATGAAGCCTTAATAATTAAACCAACAAAACACAAAATTGTATTAAAACTAATTGGCTTACAAGCTTTAAACATCAGGACTTCAGAGTGTTTCATCTCTGGATAGCCATGTTTTATTTTAATGTATTCCTAGTTTTGCCATAGTTTAGTAATGGTGCTGCCTTGTGGTGAGACCAGACTATGCATTAACCTTCCCTCTCCAAAACCCCTATCCTCCTGAGGGCTGGAAGAAAACCTAGATGTAATAGGATCCAGGAGAATCATTGGTTACCTTCCTCTGTGTGAATGCAGCCAAAGACTATCCTGGTGGTGGTCTTAGGAATTTTTCTTTTCTCCATTCTTCTTACCAAACACAACAATAAGAAAACAAAACCTCTGACAAAAGTTGAAAGTTTTTTGACTTGGTTTTGAGGGCTGTTTAAATCATTAGGAGAAGCTAACAGAGTTGCATGTCTTTGTAAAAAGCAGTTGTCCACAGAATTATGTGTGAAATCATGTTGCTTTGAGCACAGTATGAATTGATAAAGATAGAAACTTCAAGCTGTTAGTAGAGAAAATTTCAGCCAGTGCTCAAGGTAAAACATATTTCTGGGATTATCTGTGTTAAGTTAATCAGGAAACAACCAGGTTTGTGCCCCTGACTCTTTATGTTGTGTCTGTTTCCATGGTGTTCTTTGCTGCTTTCTGCCCTCTTCTGTCTTTGGACACACACAAACACATCCTCAGGGTGTGGAGGGGAGCGAGGGAAAGAGGCAGCGTGGCAGTCCCTCCTTCACCTCTGTAGGTCTTGCATACCCTTTGATTTTGGCTGATAAGGAATGCCTGCATTTGCTTGAACCTTAACCCCCTGGGGAGTCAGGAAGGTAGAAAGAAACCTGATGCTTTGCTGTATCTGCTGTGACAGGCTGTGATGGCAGGCATGTGAAGTATGAGCAATATTGTACGTGGCAATTAGGAAACAAGACACGTAAAGAACAGAAATTTCAGGGTTCAGTGAAGGTGTAGGGGATGAGAATTTCACTCACAAAGTTGTTTGCACCTCTCTGCACTGATGCTTCACACACATCTCTGGAAGATATTTAGCATTATTCTCATCATCCTAATTAGTCAGGGATAAAGAGTTAAATAGCCTTCAAAATACTGGACAACATTTCTGTAATGGAGCTAGTTTTGAACAGAAATCTGATATCCTAATTTGTGGCTTTATAATTTCATATCTGTAAATCCTATCTCAAATTTACATGGCTCTTTTGAATTTTGGAGCCAACATCAGCAGTTAAGGGCACTTGTTGTTCCTCTTTGATTCTCATGAATCTACAGACAAAACTTTGTTGCTTCCTCCTGCTCCCTGTTGCAAGAGCCTTGAAAGGGATGGGATATTACCTAATTCTTTCCATATATACAACAGAAAATAATAATTAAACAAAGCAAATGTTGCATTGTGAATTACAGAGAAAATTTGAATTCAACATCTCTTTCTGAACATGTAGAAAAGAGTGAAATATTCTTACTCATATGAGTGAAGGCAAGTAAGATTTGGGTTTTTTCCTCTGTTTTGTGCTTGGGCTTTTTGGGGGTTTGTGGGTTTTGGTGGTTGTTTACTGACACAGTGTGACAGTTTTTCCTAGAAACTGAGTTACTAGCAGAGGAAAACAAAGATTCAAGAATCACCATCTGCATTCCTTTTAACGCTTTTGATGTACAAAATCTTTTTTCCTTGGAAACCTGTATTTTCTCAGATAGAAGTGTTTCATGGGTTTTGACTAGATTTTTATATGAAAAGTTTGTTGGGTTTCAGGTGGTTTTGTTTGAGTTTTTATGATCCAAGGTGAAGGGAAGCACAGTGTATGAACCCATGCTAATTGCCAGTGAATGTGTAAGAATCAGGCTGTGATCCAGCGTGAGATAATCTATTTTTTTAAAATAAAAATCAGTAATATATGAAGTCAGAGGCTTGAATGGGAGAATTGTTCTAATGTTTGTGAGCCATTTTCCAACCTTATTGAGTGTAATACCTGTCTATACTCACACACTGTGGCGTGATAGGCTGGCATGGTATTGAGAAAAATTATAGCAGATCCTTGTCCTTGTTTTTTTCCTCTGGAAACTGGAGTAAGAGATACACGTTCTTGACAATCTTTTGTTTGTTTCAAAGTGGCCTATCAATGTGGCTATTCTTTCTTCCTTTCCAGAAGAGCAGAAGAGGGTCTTTAGATTTAAAATTGGACCAAACATTTAAAATTAAAATCCAGTAATCTGACATGTTCTAGCTCCTAAATACCTAATATACTTGCAGAAGTACAAAGTCTATAGGAATATATCATAGGAATATCTTTCCTCCGTTGTATAATGGATGTGGGCTGTTCACAGACTGGTAAATGGGTTGTCATAACAATTACACACGCAGCTGAAATTATATCAGTAGTGAGTTCTGAAGTGGCCTGTTATGTAATTTACACAGAAATTCTAGATGTCTGTTGATATGAAATGCTATGTAGTTTTTTGCAGCTATGGTGATTGAAATGTCACTTTTCAACACTGAGTACTCGGGATAACTAACATATTCCCTAGATATGTGCCTTGAACCTAAATTAAAACTTTTTCAGAAATGATGATAAAATGAGTGCATTGGTCCATGAGAACTTCGAATGCCACTAAAAAATGAAGAAATTTTCAGATTAAAAAAGTCCTTTAAAGAAGGTTTCAAACTGCTAGTTTCAGATTTTTTTTTTTCTGCTGGAAGCAGAATGTGTGGGTTTTCAATAGCATGGAAGACAGAATTTGGATAGGAAAATGGCATCAAATATACATGCAAATATTTTTTTGAAGGGAGTAGAATTTAATGCATAAGATTAAATTATGTCTGTAAGAAAATAATTGACAACAGCACCAGAATGATCATGACTGAGTAGCAAGAACACCTACCAAACTGCTGCCATGTGAAGACTGTGACATTTTGTTGTTACTGTTTTTTGTTTGTTTGTTTGTTTGTTTGTTGTTTTTTTTCTTTTTTTTTTTTTCCCCTGGAGTCTGCTCCTGTAACTCTTGATATGAAAGGGAAGTGCCTGGTAGCAGTGCAGGCCTATTACTTTATTATTAGCATAGTTCAAAGAAGGTAGTAGAAATTCATGCACTAGTCTCCTCTTTCTTCAAGTTGTTCCCCAGCACATGTTTTAATAGAAATAATATTTTTCTAAACTTTTGTTTAGAAAAAAAAAAAGTGCAGACTCCTTTTCCCACTGTTTCAACAAAATGCCAGCATATTGCTAAAAAACAAAATGCAGTGTTTATCTACTTCGTAAAAAGATTTAGTATTAAGTCTTTGAACTGCTTTAATTCCTGCCAGTACAGAGTATATGAGTTTCTTTATTAACACCATCCTTTTTTTCTTTCCCAGCAACTATACTTACTCCCTTAGTAGTTGTAAATTCATTTCCCCATAATTTGCAGGGTTTGTAGTGTTTTATCATTGGTAACACCTTTTAACACTGGCTACTGTTAAAAAGGAGAAAAAAACCCCATCTTAAAACTCAAACCCAACCAAACAAAAACATGCCCAAAAGCTCCAAACAAAAAATGTGTATACAATTAATCAACTAATCAATGGAAGAAGTGTTTGGCTTCCTATTGCTTGAAAAGCATATTAAAAGACAAATTTAGAAGTTGGGTGGTTGGCTACTTCTGGAGCTTTCCCAAGAGAATTTGAGGTTTATGTTGCTATCCTTTGAATTCTCTCAGCTACGGCCAAATTTTACTTCCACAAAATTCGATGATTTGGACTTCAGAAGAAACTGTTTTTTTGTAGTTAACTAGACAAAGTTATTCATTCTATCACCTATGTTGCTGAAACAGAAAGGAATAGAAACTGTTTTACTTCCCAAAGAATTAATAAACACTGGATTAGCACGTTTTTGAATGACTAATGAACATACTAATGTTATAATGAATGTACTTATTATTGCATAAAGGGAGACTATTATTTTATGATTGTATAATAAGGGCTATTTAAGAGTCTCTGGCTCCAAAAACTAAAGACAGTTTCCTATGTGTAATTAACTAAAACATGTGAACCATGTACAATGCAGACTAAATTTATATCGGCTTTTTTATGTGTGCTTGGATCTTGATGTACAGAGGGACACTGGCTAATGCTGGAGGGGGTTTTTTGTGGAGTCCAGTCTCACACAGATTTCTCAGGTCTGAGCATTCAATGGGGTTGGGAACTGAGTCACTGCCATCCCCTTTTATAGTAGGAACTATCAAAGAAATATCTTTGTTTTTTAAGAATTTTGAAGAAAAATGGCAAGTGTTTTTATTCCTGTGAACCATTGAATAGGAAATTCAAACTGAAACAAGACAGCAAAATTTCAGCATGTTGTAAAAAGCTAGCTGGGTTGGTTGAACGCAGGAAAAAAATTTATGTTTGCTGGTCTTGAGTGAACCATTACATAAGCATTCAAAATTTATAAACAATAACTAGAGAGACAAAGTACTTAAAACTAACTGCTCCTAGGGTGATACAGGGGGACATTACATAAGTTGCATTCTGATAATTAAAACTGGTTGGTTGCAGAATTGCCACGAAACAAGGTCAAATCCGGTTTCCTGAAATGTGAAATGACAAAGCAGTACAGCCATTCTCTGATGTAACAAACAAACATGAAGGGCTGAGTCCGTAAGGTTGCTTAGTTTGGTGGTGCTCCTATTGGTAGATACTCTAAAAATTGCTTGTCTTCCAGAGATTGTTTAAATCCCACAGGTTTGAATGAAGATGCAGATAACTCCCCAGGTTCTGCTGTGGCAGAGGCTGACTCTCAAATGCTCCCAGCATGAGTAATGCTTCATATTCTACATGTGAAAGCTACAGATTTTTGTAGCCTTCACGGAAAGCAGTTTCCGTAGGCAGATTTTTAGACACAAACACAAGCTGTGCCTTGCAAAAGTATCAGCACTCACTTCCTGGAAGCTTCCTTTAAACAAATGTTCTTGGCTTGACTAAATCCAGGTTTAGATTCCTCCTTCTGCTCAGCTGAGTCTGATATAAAAATTATGGCGATATGGGTCTGTAGCAGCCTACTGAAAATATTGTAATTATACCCATGTTTCTTGACAAGTTGCAAAGATTAGATTTATTCGTATTGGGAAAATGTGAAGGACTTTCCCTGTACTTGTGATGAACATCCAAAATACTGTAAAGCTTTCTGCTATTTTTTTTTTTTTTTGGGTGTCATTTTTTAGTGTTTCATTTCATCAAGCTTTTAAAAATTAGTTGTTCAACATCTAAAGCACAAGCTAGAGCTTTGACTTTTTCTCTCTTCTTTTATCAGTCAGATCATGGTTTGGCAGATAACCCTTCTTCTGCACTGAACACATTAATATTAACATGAGGCAGAGACTATAAGAATTTTAGTCCAGGGCTTGAAGATATGTTACATTTGTTTAAATGTTGCATAGCTTGAGCCTTCTCCACTGAGAATAAAATATTATCTGTATTGGAAGCTTTGGATTCTGTTTCTGCAACAGAATTTGTGTTTCAGCTTTGATTTGCAGTGTAAATAGTACAGATTAATTTTATACAGCAATATAAAATGCCAGTCCATCTCAGGACTTTTGCTATAAATGAAAGGCTTCTGGTGAATGATGGTCAAGCTTGAGGAAACAGAAGTTTCAATGTTGTGATGATCTTGCCACAGCACATGAATAGCAACTGCTGGGAGAAGAAACAGTTGTAATGGTGTATAGAGAAATGTTATGGAGTCTATACTAATCTTGCTCCAAAAAGACATTTTACCTCTTTTTCTGAACTCATGTGCTTTTTTATGTGTAGCTGTCAGTCTTTTTCAGTGAGGGCACGCTGTATATATTTGATTGTGACACATACACCTACCTACTTCCTCCAGAGCTCCCAGATGGGCAGTCCATAGTAACTATTGGTCACTGTTCCAGAACTGAATTACTGCTCCTTAGTAGCTATTAGTGTCATGGATAATCAGTGCAGCAACTGTGCTGAGAGACTCTGATCTTGGTCATGGCCCTGCTGTTTAAATATCTTCTCTCCCCTGAGTAATTTTGTATTCAGAGAGGGGAGTGAGCACAAAATGGTACACAAGAAACTTGAAGCTATCTCTATTTTTAAGGGAATTTTTAACGTCTTGAGATGCAGTTGATTTTAGATCTATGTTGCTAACAGAACAGTTTCATAAAAACAAGGTTATATTTTAAGATGCTTAGAACTGACATGTTTTGCTGAAAATCACTGGGTGTCAGCTTCAATTACTTAAGGCATTTAGTTTCCATAATAAACACAGAAACACTGCATTTAGAAGAGGGTAACTCTGCAGAAACTGAAGTATGTCACTGATGCTGATTGAAATGCTTATTGGGATGACATGAATTTAAATATTTTCATTGCTCAGTATAGTGCCTGGTTTTTTTTGTTGGTTTTTTCTTTTTTTTTGATTTTGTTTTTTTTTTTTTTTTTTCCGAGTAGTATGTAAACGTGTGTATTTGTGTGTATATTTATAAGTCATGTATTTATTAAAATATGCTGTCTCTACTGGGTATGGCTCTCTAGGCTTTGGCCTAGAACTTTGTTGCTGTTGTGCTGGGTTGCTCTGGGAATCTCAGGACAAACCAATCCGTGGTGGACACAGGCAGGTTTGGGGGGGCAGTTTTTCCAGTCAGCACCAAGAAGGCAAGAATGAGAATGACAGGGAGGAGAGACTAAGATAAATTAAGATTCTGAGAAGTCAGAGAAACTCGGTCATTGAGATGATCCTCTTCTAATCTCACTTCAGGGACTAGGCTGCTTTGGGAAGCATGTCACATCTGTCTCTCAGTGGGGCAAGGTTCCTGGCAGCTCACTAGCTGCAGTCCAGCTAACAAGGGTTGTGAGCCCACAAACATAGTGCCAGTTTTCAGTGTCTGGAAGACTTTCTTGTGTGTGGAAA
Organism: Rhadina sibilatrix; assembly: GCA_013400275.1. Classification (NCBI taxonomy): domain Eukaryota; kingdom Metazoa; phylum Chordata; class Aves; order Passeriformes; family Phylloscopidae; genus Rhadina; species Rhadina sibilatrix. Next base: position 13,248 of record VWYO01015520.1, on the reverse strand, counting down.
ACCGCAGCACTGATATATGTTCTTCTTTCTGACCCTCTCACAGGGGTTTGAATTAATTTTACACAAGATAAACACTGTTGCTGACATTTTTAATCTTCGATGGTGAAAATTTCTGTAGATTCTGAGTTTTTGAAAGCTGAGATTTAGTAAGACAATAGGAAAAGAATTTTGTATGATACCACAATGAAGGGGAATATTTTAAAATTTGACAAAATTTTAATTATCTTCCTGATGTCACCCACATCCACTTTATCTAGTTTCTGGAATTTCAGAAAAAGAGAGAAGAAACCACATTCAATCTTCTAATCTCACTTCTTAAACTATGTATCTGTAACTCAGTACATATTAATTTATTCTCCATGTAATTAGGATAATGTGGCTAAGGCTGGGTAACACTTTTTTTCTAAATTGCTTCCAGAAAGTATGTAAAATATTTGACAGATTTTTATTAAATTTTGTCAAGACAATATATTCTACTATCTTGCTCCACCTAGGTATCAACTGGGCTGAAGATTGTGTGCTAAATTTAAAAGAATGAATTAACAGAACCAACAGGAAAGCTCAACCTGCACAACTTATTTGTGTTGGTCTAGATAACAAATAAAACAAGGAAACAAAACCAGACTTATCTCATGAAAGTAGTCAAAAAAATTGTATCTTACAGCAACTTAAAATAGTAAAAAAATAGTCCTTGTCTTTGTTCATGCCCAGAACCTAATCAAATGGCATGAAGAAAGGAGAAGACTCTTTTGCAATAAAATTAGGCAAAGTTCTTATTAATGTAAAATTTCTGACTAATCTATTGAATATTCTAGGGGGAGAAAAGCATTCAACTTTTTATTTAAACAAAGTATTCACGTTTTGATAATTTAAAAAATAGAGAAATATCTATTCAGAAATATGTTTAATAAAGGGGGGAAATTGGCAATAACCTCACAAAGAAACAGCAAATATTCTATTCTGGTCTGATATTCTTTTTCTTGAGGTTCAGAAAGTACAATGTAAAATCCATTATTCACACAGCTCAGCTCTGCAGTAGGCTCTAATACAAAAATACACCACATCAGAAATATGACAAATTGAGACAGAAATATTAAACTGATAAAGCTGATCCAGACCACAGGACTGTACCTTGAAAGTTATATCAAACAGTACCAGAATTTGTGGGGATTTCTTTGCTTATTAACCCTGTTCTAAATCATATGTATATGATTTAGAACAGGATTAATACACTCAAAATTGTGTTGTTTTTTTTTTTTTTTTAACCAACTGTGTTGAAAAAAAGACCATTTTTTTTTTTTTTTTTTTTTTTTTTTTTTTTAATTGGCCTTTTTTATGCAGAATTTACAAAAAATATAATTTTCCACTGTGGGTGCAGAGCATCATTCTAAGGAAGACTTATGAAAAGCCCAGCAGTATTTCTAGAACTGCAGCTCAAAAAGAAGGCTGCAAACACTTTTTGTGATATTTTGACAGGCTTTTATTTTTCAATCAATAGAAACAAAAATCAAATCCTTTGTTTTCTTGTGCAGTTTAAAGGAAAAATGTAGGCATGAAAATCATCCTGAAGTGTTTGAAAGCTGGCTTGTCTTGGTTTTGAAAGAGAGGTATCTGCCAGGGAAAGCTGGAGTTTCCCCTTGGAATGGAGACTGTAAACCCCTCACCCCCTGCAAATTATAATTTCACAATTAAGGGCTTTCAGGCAAAGATTTGGTAATAGGAGTAACAGTTCTTTACTAGGAATATTAACAATACAAATGTAGTGGAAAAAACCTAATCAAACAAACAAGCAAACAAACAACAATTTTGGAAAACCCTGACAGAGTCAGAGCTACAACCTGACATCCTGTTGGTCAGGGTGTTGGAAGCAGTCCAAAAGTGAGTCCTCCTGGAGTAGCAGATGTGGTTCTGTTGGANGATGAAATAGAATACACATTTTTGGTTCCATAACCCAGGAGATGGATAATGTCATATTGAGAAAGCATAGATTTGTTCCTGTCTTTTTCTACAAAAGGTGAATGCCTTTTTGCTGGGTTATAACTTCAGTGTATCTCTTTCCTTGTAAAATGTTGGGGTAGTTTTGTGGTGTGTGGTTTTTTTTTTTTTTTT
>VWYO01015520.1:0-11092 GCA_013400275.1 Rhadina sibilatrix | reverse complement strand
TTTTTTTCCTCCCTAGAATTTATTTTTCTAACAGAATTTCAAGTTTTAAGAAATCAACTCTTCTAGCTAAAAATAACCAACCTCTGTGAAGGAATAACATTACGCCTGGTTTGAAAGTTAATTTGATATTCAATGCATGGTTTGGTTTTTTGGTGCACTTTGCTGCAGAGCACTAAATATCAAAGCACTATAAATTAACATTTTTTATGGGTGGTATACTGACACTTTTAATACCAGTGTGAGGAATATTAAAATTTCTGTTAGTTTAAAAATTATTAGGTTGTGGCGGTTGTGCTAATAATGTAAAAGGAGCAGAACATGTGGGAGTGTCAGTAATTATCTGAAACAAGAGAGTATGATAGAAATGTCTAAAAGCTACATTGTTGACTTCTAATGAATGACTGGACATATACATTGTTTGATGAAAGACCAGGAGATATCTGTTTCTGTTGGCAGTCTAGATGACTTAGCCCACGAACTGGAATCCTGAGTGGATCTGTTTTACAGCTTTGAGTTAATTTAGTATTCAGAAGCTGTTTATAAAGAAATGAAAAAATAGGTTTTTGCAGATTTGCTGGTAAAGTTGAAAGTGTTGGTCTTATAATAAAGGTCAGAGTCACAGGAAGCTAAAATTGTTACAGTGAAATCATGAGACTCTATACTGATAGAGGGTGGGGAGAAGGAGGACAAAGTGTATTTGAGGCGTTGAGTAGTATTTCTATGTGTGCTTTTTTTTTTTTTTTCTTTTTAATCAATGTGAACTATGAGTGTCTAAGGCCTATGAGCCAACATTGAGATTCTAAATATGGAGTATTTATGGTAACATCTGTTACCACTGATTCCCAATCAAAAAGCAATTTGTTCATTCTATTACTACAACCAGCTTTTGCATCATTTCATTGATGATAAAATGAAAGAACATAGAGAAGCATAGACTTAAAAGTGGCTTTGGCATTCTATGGCATCCAGCCTGGGAAACAGGTTCCTTGCAGTTGGGCAGATCTTCAATAGGCAGAAAATATGTGCCTTTTACAAATGTGAGCCTGGTGGTTCTTGAGGACATGAAAGGTGGCCTGGTGTTTTAAAGAGCTGACAGTAGGTTTTGAATGCATCACCGAAGACAAGCTAAGGGAATAGAAAGTGCAGGGAAAATAGTTCTAATGGGAAAAAAAAAGAAAAAAGGAATCTTAGGCTCTTTCTGATGCTACAGTTACTGTGAACTGTATTATGAGAAGATTGTAGGGTCGTGGTTGGCATGGAGTTGCTGAGTGATATGTTTAGTAAGAAAGGATGCCAATAACTGCAAAAGCCCAGAGAGCTCCCACAATGCATTTAATTACTGTTTTGTTTTCATTTCCCATTCCCTGTAGCATTTACTGGGAAAAACCACCTCCAAAACTAACCAAACAAAAAAAAAAAAAAAAAAAAAAAAAAACCTAACCAACCAAACAAAAATAACTTTGCTTTATCTGAGCATTTTTTTGATATTCATGTTACAATTAAACCATTTTGATTTGTATAGTATTTGATTTTTAGACCTGGAAGGAGAGAAGAAAACAGCAAGTCCCTTCCAGGGTTTTCTGACATGTGCAACATTTTACTTCCATGTGCAACTGCTTGTTTCTTTTGCATGTTCTTGGGAGGTATATTTCTCAGAATGTCCTTTAATATGTCACTGAAAGAAATTAATATGCAGAATTTTATTAGACAAACTGTGACAATTTGTTCTCTATGACAAACTTTCAGCACTTGCTGATAGCCCTAAATACAAAGAAAACAAACTGTCTTGTACAAAAATATGCAAGTGACATAAACAGCAACTTCGTTGTTTTTAAGTGAGGCCAAAAGTACAAGAATTTTTGTCTGAGGTTGTGTTAGCTCATGCGTTTAGCTCATGTCTCAAAACATGCTAAATGTCAGGGCCAGGCTGATCAATTTTTTTATGCTCTGAAGTAGAATGAGTGAAGTTCCTATGAGGGAAACAAAAAGTATTTTTATTTGGGAGAATGTGAATATCACATTGTGGAAAAAAATATGCAGCCTGGTATGACAGATGGTGAGGAGTACAAAGCAGCCATTGGAATTAAAATTGAATTCAGAATGTCTTAGTGGTTACAGGTTTATCACTATATGAATGGATGGCATCTATAAATGAGTTCAGTAGCATTTGTTGATGTAAATGCTCTCATTTGCATGGAAGGAGCCATTGGAAATGGTCTGGTTCTGGGAAAAAGGCATGTACATGTTTAAAAGCCTGCCTTCTGTCTCAGAAAGGATTTGCTTTTTCAATGCATTTGAGAAATGTTGCTGATCTATGCTTGTGTTCATAAAACAATGGGTTTTTTTAGGCTATGTAAATGCTGCATTGGTGCACTTTCTAACATTCATTTTAATTGTGATGGAGGGGTGCATCTGGGAGTAAAAAGGATTTTTATTCTTTAGGTGAATGGACAAAATAAACACTTAGGCCATATATTTTAAGAAAGTTAACCACAAATTTAAATGTTGGCTGCCTGTACTTGAGCTTGTCAACTAAATCTTAGATATATGTAGTTTGATTTTTTTCAAGGTATTCAGCACTTCTCATAATTTCTAAAGGGTACACTAGGTGCTGAGTGCCCTTTAAATTTTTCTTTCATTTGAAAACCACTAGTGAGATGAAGTTAAACTAGGCTGACCTCTAGCTCTAGAAATTGTACGCTGATTTAATTTTCTAATCCTTGCTATTTTCTAATCAAAAAATATCTGATATGCTTTTGCAAGTTTAATTGAATGAGTTTATTGGTATATCCTCATTTGGGCTTTATTCATAACAGAATGGCACTAAGAGAAAGATAAAGTTTCAGCTCTGTTATATCAGATTTTTCTCTAACTAGTTATACACAGGAATCAGTCTCAGCACTGAGGAGGGTTGATGTGTACCACACCTAGATAAATGGCAAAATATAGACGTGGCAAGATCCTTCAGAAGATTGGTATAAATTTCATTTAAGCAAGGCTAGGCTGGCTCAAGCTGTAATGACTGAAAATTGGGATAATTTGCTAGCTGCTTAGGAAAAAAAGTCAGCGGTGCTACAATTACATATAACATTTTAGAATTTAAATACAACAATTGAGAGAAACCTAACAAGCTAGTGGTCATATAGTCACCAAGGCAATAGCAATGTTTTGTAAAATTTGCATAGTTATACATAATTGTCTTCATCTTTCACATTATTCAGGCATATTCAAGCAAACACCAGTGTCAATTTTTAATTCATGCTCTCAAACCAGCAGTTTCAATTTTTGCTTTGAATGTGTAGTTTTGCAAATAATAAGAAAAGTTGAAAACACCAGGAAGATTGTTTTAATTTCAGAGACATGATTATTCATGTGTTTTCATTTTGGTATATTTCAATCTGAAAAAATAAAACAAAAAGTATTTTAGAAAGCTGTTGATGTGGGACTTTTTGGGGAGAATTACAAAGATAACACATATGGATGAGGCCATATGTTCCTAAGATGTCACAACACCTTCAAATTTGCTGACTTTCTGGAACATTTGGATCTATTTTTGTCTGAGCCCAAATTGTGGTGATGTTAGAGAGTTCAAAATCTAATACCTGGTCTGGATTAAGGTATTTCATGAAAGGAAGCTGAACAGAATGAATGAGAAGAGCAACTAGCTTCTCATTTTCAACAGCTGTCTGATAGCAATACAGCTGCTAAAATATGGTAACTGTGTTTGGAGTGAGAGGAAAAATGGGTTATGTTTACTTAGGTTTTCTTACCCAGTTTATCTAACCTGCCCTGCATGATTTCCTTAAGGATACATACTTCAGTTTTTTAAAATATACTGGGAAGTTAGACACTTGCTAAGAAATCAATCTTCTGTTCCAGATAGTGTTCCAGTTGCTGAATTCCACACAGGAAATGAGATGTATTACCCATTTACCTTCAGAACAAGCCTTTAGTTGTGCTAGATTAAGTTTAAATGAACTATTTGAATGCAACATTCAAATTGACACCACACTTAGATTTCTTTATAAAAGGTGAAAGTGAAGAAAAGCAGGGTTTGGACTCAAATTTAATTGGCATGGATAATGGACTTATTTGGAGATTCTGTCCTTCAGTGTATCTCAGACTGTGCCCTGAGGGAGAATAATTTCTTATCCTGCTTTATGCATGCTGGATTTTATAGCAAAAGCTTCCTTGGAAACTTTAAAAAAGGCCGGGAAGATACATATCTTTCTGATACATATCTACAGCTAAATACTTCAGAAAAGAATTTGGCATCCTTTAAATGAGCTTAGGAATGTGTCACTCACCTGGAACAATAAGAAAGACTTTGAAAGAATTTGGGTTATCTCAGGGTAAAAATTTCTTGGTTTGACAAAGAGTAAAACTGTTTCCTAATTCTCAGGAGACTTGTTCATGGTAAGATGTCTTCCTACGTGAACTTTCTGTTGTATATGAAATTACACATGATCAAACATGCTAAATGCAAACATCCAAATACAATAAGGTAGGTCACGACTGAGTCTTACTTTAGACTAACTGTGAAGTCGAGTTACTGCTCTCTGATCCCAGTAAGATTCAGAGGACAAGTGTTGAATTGAGCTCCTGAGAGACAGAGTAGTGTAATATCCATTATTCCTTTAATGAGTGAGGGGGTTTTCACTTCCTTATGGACATCAAGAGATGAATAGAATTTGATTACCTAAAGGACAGCTAACTTGCTGAGTTTATGACCCTCACTGGTTATTTCAACCAATTTCTTTCATTTGAAATAGATGTTACAATTCAGAGCAAGAAAAATATTAGGAGAAAACAGTTCTAAGTAAATAATTTAGCTAATAGCAGTGAAAACTTCTTCAATAATGTATTAATGAAAAACCCTTCAGCTACATCTACTGTGAATAATATATATTGAGTAGTTGTCATGAAAAGGTTCCTAGCACGCTGCAGATAAAACTGATCAGATTGCTGTATGAAGACCCAAAGTAAAAGTAATTATTCCCTTATCGTTTAAGTTCAAAGTTTGCGCAAAATTTCAGCAAGACATAACTGAATGGTAAATAAGTTTATGTTGGATCTATGTACACTCTGTACCCATATTATGTGAATAGATGAATTTCATACTTTGCATATTTTTTCATGCTTTTGTAAACACTGAAAAATATGAACTTATGTGACTTATGTGTCTTAAACATAATTATATAAAGCTCACAACTTTTCCTGAACTTTCAAGAAAAATGAAAAACTTACAGAAGAATTATATTTTGTCAATTATTAGAAATGCTTACAAGATAGTTCACATACTTTTTATCCTGAGAATTTTACTGTGCAGCTTATCAGTGAAGCATTTCAATTGGCATACTGTGGAAATAGGAATGAAAAAGAATAGTGAGAATCCTATCCCATCCTGTCTCCAACACGTCGTGGATGCCTATTTTTTTTCTCACACAGATGTTATTTTAACACTCTTTATCAAGTAGAGATTAAATTTTGGACAAAAGTTAGCGTAAAGACGGATGTTTCAGAATATGCAACAGCAGGAATAGAAGCAGAATGCCCTTTTGTGTCTTGGTCTCTTGTCTGTCATGATTTGTTTGCCAGACCTGTTTTTATTTGGAAGCTCAGATTTGTTTGCCTGCTTGACCAGGATGCTTCTCTTTGCCACCTGTGATGTCATCATGATAGCTTTGATACTACCTTTCTGTGGAATCACTTGGAAAACTGGAGATGGTGAAGAAATAACAGCCTGTTATCAGAAACTCATTACTTGAAGTTTATGTATATATACTTGTGGTATATCTGCAGCAGTTTGAAAAAAGCTACATGTACTACTGTGATTTAGGTCCTACCTGTGTAAGAGAAGGGGTTTTTTTAGTTAGGTATATATTCAGTTTCTCAACATCACACTGTTTGGCCATACCCATCTATATTAGTAACAAAAATCTATGGCGTATTATGTATCTTCACATCTCAAAATCTTCCTAATTGCCACCAAAATTGTATTCTCATCTTTAACAAAACAGCCATGAGTGAATAATCACCTCAGAAAAGGATTTGCATTTGTACTGCAAGCTAGGCGATGCACACAGTATTAGAAGCTAGAAATTGATTTACCAAGCAATCACAGACCATAAAATAAATAATCAATGATCTTAGGCTTCTAAAGTAGGTTGCAGACTTTGAGCACTATTAGTATCAACACCATGTAAAGATTTTTTTTTCTTTCTCTTATTTTAATTTTTTAATGCAGATTCTGGCACTTTTTCTTGTTTTAGTCAAGGAATTCCTGTTATTTACTGCTCCTATCTACCTTTATGTAAATGAGTCAATGTTATGACAAACACTTATAAGGAAAAATTGTTTTGACTGATGTTACTTAGAACAACAGCAAAAGTACAATGAAGTTTATTTTGAAAATAATTAGGAAATAATCTGCCCTCTCCTGTCAGAGATATTATTTCATGTAGACAGAAGACCATGCTTAATGAAAGTTAGCTACACTGACAGAGTTGATAAACCCAAGAAACTCGTTTAATACTATAGATATTTCTGAAACATAATACCAGATATTAGTCTGGTGGGGAGTATCTGCCATTTGGAGTCTAAATGTGCAGTGCAATTGACAGGTAAAGAATTGGATTTTCAGGTGTTGAGGGTTGCCTTCACTGTTTGCAAGCAAGTGCTCTGAAGTGGGGACAAAAACTATCCCTGTTTCTGTGAGGTGCGAAAGGCTCATCTAAGTTTGTTTAACCAGAATAGGTGACATCAGTTACAGCAGATATAATATTAACAAATGCAATTTGGGAGTTGGAGGAAGATATTTGTTGCTGTATTTTGGTGCATTTCTGTGCTCAATTTGGCCAGCCCTGACCACTAAAAAAGGGTGATCTTGGCCTACTGAACAGTGATGATGGCATCTTAGCTAGGCTGTCAAACACAAAGAGTGGGTAAAACTGAGTATTTGCCAAGAAAAGGAGGACTGCAGCTGAATGTCTGGTTGAAATCACACCCAGATAAGACATAGTTTTCTCTCATGCCTGATTAACATGTAATTTACATCAAATTAGACATCCTTGCATTTGCACATGTATGTAATTAGGCTTTGAGGGATCCATCAAATTGTCAAGCTTCTGTGTTTGTCTTCACTCCTACCCACTGCTTTGTGGCTTTTAGTGGTTACTTTTAAAATATTTCTTTTTATCCTTTGCTGCTATCTGGTGGTGTGTGTTGGAAAACATTGTTCAGTGCTTTCTCTTCCTTCTCTTTACTTATTATTAATGAAAAAGTTTAAAGCAAAGAGCAGCAATTGATCTTATTTTAGATAGATATCCACTAAGGCTTACTTTGTATTTAAACATTTCTCTACCTTTAAGGTACAAGTGGCCTTTGAACAGCGCTAAGATATATTTAAATCCAAAAACTGCTCTGACTTTCTTGACATGCAAAATGCAGTTCTGAAAACTACCTACCTGTGGCACAACATTGAGAGGAACAAGACCCTTCAGGTGCTGGTATGGGAGATTATTCATTTTATATCCTGCACAGTACTGTTTATTTATATAATTCATATCATACCTTTTACTTTTAGCAAATTATGGACCTCCCATCTGCTATGGGGTTGAGCAGGTAAGGAAAGTTGTTCTGGCTGTGTGAGTGTAAGTAGAGTGAAACGAGGCCCTGTGGGCTCTCTTGAGCCACCTGCTGTGAAGGGCCTTTGGTCCCAGCAGTGAGAATCTCTTGAGTTGGGAGTGTGACTGCCAGAGAACCTTGTGGCATTTCCTTAATGCACTGGCAGGCTTAAGATCCATTTCTTAAATTCTGGGGTGGACTTGTCATGGCTATCTTTTTAAAAGTTAGAGTCAACATCTATAGGTGAGCCAAAGTCAAGGGGTCTGGAAGAGTAAACAGGAAGGATGAGTAGAAATCTAAACTGTAACAAAGTCCAGGATGGATACAAGAAAAGAAATTGCTGGAAACAGTAGTTTATCAGTTGTTTTTAGCTGTATTTAAGATGAATACAAGATCTGATATAAACTTTATCTTTGAAAAAGGACTTTTCTAGAATCCACTTTTTCACACTCTCTATATATTTTCTTTAAAGAAAAACTACATTCGCAGAGTATAATCCAGAAATAGATAAAAAATACAGAGTTCTCTTTCATTGTTGCCATTTCTTGCCATTTAGATAGTTCTACTATTGGGTTTCCATTCTTTGGTGTATATAGCACGTATCCAGCTCTTCAGCTTCAGTAATCAACACAAACAATATAATGCTTGTCCTACTGCTCTTTATTTCCCATATCTTTTATATACAATCCAAGTTTCTGTCTCCTATTTTCTGAATTTCCTTCTCTCTCTGCTTAGTTTTTGAAACAGAATGTTTGTATGAGACTGTTACATGAATTTACCACATCAAAGATGGTTGCTGTAAGTAATAAGAATAGTACAACGTTTATTACATTTGATTGGTTTCTCTGAAACTACTACTTTATTCTAGTTTGTAGTAAAAACCTTCCTATGAAAATTAGGAAACTAAATTCAGTAGCCTAAACATGTCTCCATCAGCATTTCCCCCCCACCATCCTCCTCTTGTCCCTACCTCATGTCCTGTCCAGGTAAGATTTATTCACACACACACACCCCAAAAAAAAAAAAAAAAAAAAAAAAAAAAAAAAAAAAAAAAAAAAAAAAAGTATGACTAATAGCTTTCGTGTGAAGCCTTGTAGTTTTGGTAGATACTTTCAGGCTCTTAATTTATAGTAAAAAATGCAGAAATTAAAATACTGCTTATTTCTTTTTACACGCTAGTTAGACTTGTCCACAAAACTACATATTTCCATTAGCTCCAGTAATATCACCAGTTCTGCATTAATTTTGCTTCATGAGTACCTTCTAGAATTTGCTATTTTAATCAAGAGAATCATCACCATGACTGAGAGCTCACAAGACTTCATAAATGCAGAATAGAGTGGTGAGCTTTTACTTGAAAAGAAGTATTAAAAGTATTGAAGTCACTGGCCAAAAAAATCTGTTAAGAATAGAGATTTAAAACCCTTAATAACATACAGAGGTGAGCCAAGTGTAAATTTAGCCAAACAGTTGTAATAACAAGATTATTCTTGTGTAAAACTAAGTCATTTAGCAGAAAGGTTAATGTATTCAATATGTAAAAAACCCAAACAGTTCTAATAAGATATAGAATAAATTATATGTTGTTTTGTTCAGCAATGACTAATAGTTTTGCTATTTTTTAAACCAGTGCATGATTACAATGTTCACTGATATGAGTGCTAGGTCACAAACCTTCAGATCTGTTCTCCCTTCTGTGTGTAAGTTTAGTCTAGTAAAATTATTAATTTGCCTCCTGAATGTGCATAGTTCAAACCAAAACATTCAAATATTAGTGATGCTCTTCTTTCAGTAAACCTGCTGTGCTACATGCCAGTTCTACTGTACTTTTCCTAAAGACTAGCTTTGGCTGCTTAAAGTGGTGGAAACATCTGTCCACAGCTGTCTGTAAGATGCCTCTGCTGAAGTCTGCTGCTCTTTGCTTGCCAGTTCTAGCAATTTATGCAACAGATATTGCTGTTGTTCATCTTGTAGTGACTTTGGTAATTTTCTTGGCCTGCTTAATATAGAAGAATAGGTGGCTATGCATTGCAACCAGCCTAATTGTTATTGCCATGAGTTAGATGACCCAGAATGTGCATGACATACTCTTCCTTCCCCTTCTGGCCCCATGAAATGTTGCCCCGTATGCCTCAGGGCTTCATTGTGAACCAAAGGAAGAATATCTGTACTCCCTCAGTACAATTCGCTCCTGGGATTGATCAGAGCCTTCTTTAGGCACTGAGAAATTATTTGGGAACCCTGCCACTAACTGTCCTAGGTTGACGTTACAATGTATCCCCAATCATCTGTATGATTTATGTTGGCTCTGAGAGTAAATGGGGAGAAAGTGCACAGTTTGTTTTCAGGAATCTCGCAGACTGGCCTTGAGAAGCGTGAATCACTGGCACCGAGATGCAGTTTTTTTTCCTGGCAGCACTCACTTTCGCTTTTGCTCTGTAGCTAGGTAGGTTAGCTTAGTTAGGGCTGAAAAGCTTCGCATTTTTTTTTTCCCTTTTTTCTTTTTTTTTCTTTTTTCCCTTTTTTTTCCTCCTGTTTTTTGGAATGGTTCAAACCTCCCCCCAGACTGAGGACCTGGGGGGCGCTGGGAGAGCTGGCATCTGGACCCACCGGGACTCATCTGGCACAACAACATCCACCAGCGCTGGAAAGAATTGAGAGCAGAGACCACCTACAGGAGGGACTTTGTTTTCCTTAATTCATCACCCGGTATTGTTCAATTTATTGTGCTGGGGGAGTGTTTTGCTGGTCTAATAAACAGGTTTCTTTCCATTCTCTCTCAGAGGAGTTTTTCTCCTGAACCAGTTGGAGGGGAGGGGGGAGGGTTTCCCTAGCAGTTCTCCTCCCAAATTGGCCTTAAACCATTACAACTTTCTTGGTGGCCCGTACTGGGGGCCGAGGCAGAGAGAGTGGAAANTTTAATCTGGTAAGCTTCCTCTATACAGTCTGCAGTTTCTCTAGAATGAGGGCTGAGATTTCTAGAGGGGCTGATGAAACCCCTGACCCAGGCATAGAAAATCCTGAGTGGTGTGGAGAATGGGAGGATATAGGCCAACTCCTGAAGGAATTTTCAGAACCCATAGTCTGGGACTTCCCATGTGAGTGAATTCAGAATCCAGCTGAGGTGGGAAGATACCTGAAAGAAAAGTATCATAATGGCTCTAAGGGGGAAAAGATCATTGCAGTAAGCTGTGCCCTGGCATATGCCTATCGCACACTGCTAGATACTGTAGGGCAGCAGATAGAGGCAGGGGGGCAGAAATGTAAATCAACAGCTATCCCAGTCACTAAGTCTGCAGCCAGCACCCCAGTTATGAAGCCAGCAGCTAAGCTAGAACCTGAGCCTGAGGTGGCACCTAAACCAGACAGTAAGCTTAAGCCCCTGGCAGTTGCTCCAGCAAAGAAGCACACCCACAAACCTGACCGACCAGTGGATGATGACAACCCAGGAGAAGGATCTTCACCA
>VWYO01015518.1:102224-192234 GCA_013400275.1 Rhadina sibilatrix | reverse complement strand
TTTTTTTTTTTTTCCCCTGCAACTGAGAGGATTTGTCTTGTCAGTGTTAGTTTCTGGTTGACTGGCTTCTACCTAGTCCCAAATCAATGAGAGCCTTGAGTTATTGTACCCACTGCGGTGGTTGGGTCAGAAGTGGCAATATTGAAGCTGCTACATTACTTTGTTTCCACTGAACAGATTGAAGGGGGTGCGGGGACCTGCAAGGCAGAGGCTTGCGATGGGCAGAAAGTCTGTTCTAAATTTCTTTTAGCCAAGGCTTTGGAGTGACTGAGCTTCTAATAGGTGCTGAAGGGCTCAGCAAGTCTCTGGTCAGAGGTATCCAGAAATACTGCCAGACCAGAGCAAATATCTACTCCTATTTTATTTCATGGCTTCCTCAGCTACACGAGAGATCCCAAACTATTTTTTTCCTTCTTCCCTCTGCAAGTTAGCTGATAAAGAGTCAGTAGTAGCTGCTCTGATCCCTCACAGACTTGAAAAACCTTTTTGTCAGAGAGGAGGCGAAGGGGAGCTGTTGGCTCATCCTGCTGCAGCTGCCCTGCACACACCGAGTGTGTGACGGAGTCTCCCGATTATCAGGGCGCAAGCGAGCAACACCCTGAAAAAACAGGGCAAGTTTCTGGCTGAGCGGCATCAGGGAAGGGGATGGCTGTTTTGGGAACAGCACCTTCAACTCCCCATGTGAGGAACTGTCCTCTGGCTGCAAACAGTAAATAATCTGATGTGTGAAATAATGAAGTATTATACCACAAGGCTTCTTGTTTAGTGAGCCAAATACTGGTGTTACTTATTTGGGGGTGTTATATACTGGCCAAAGCCTTTTAAAGCAGTTGGTCTAGAAAACAGAGACTGGATTAAGACTGATACTGACATAGGAACTCGGGTAGTTTTGGGTTTTTGTCTGGCATGGATTCTTTTTCACTACAGGAAATGTGCATGCAGTTCGTGTTTATTATCACCCTTAAGATAAAGCGTCTCAGTTACAGGAATCTGATTTCAGCTTACCATAAATAGTTTGTAGCATTGCTAGAACTAACAGTGATCCTTCAGGAAGGTAATTCCGTACTGAAATCTCTTTAAGACATTGTCAGCTTTCCAAGGCTTGCTATTGAACCTTTCATATCAGTAATTTTTTGTGTATATGTCAAACAACTTTTTTTCTTTTTTTTTTTAAATTTTTTTTTTAAACCTCCTGGATGGACGTGATGTTTGAAATGCTTGGGGTTCTGTTTGTTTTTGTTTCCACTCCCTAATACATCCTGTATCTCTGTCACGTAATTTAAATATACCGACCCTGCCCATGTTGTGACAGAAATTGCTGGCTGTGGTGAGTGTTTACCAGCTGTGCAGGCAGTCTAACCCTGAATTTCTGAGGTGCACTAACAGTTTTACCTCTTCTTACCCTGGCTGCAAGGCTGCAGTTATAAAAGGTGACCTCGTGTTTTTTTAAAGCATTTGTCAAAGAAAGGAACTGGCACTCAGGAAAGCATGTAATTTGGAGCCAGTTCTGATGGCAACATTGAGATGAGGCTTACAGGACAGCCAGACTTCAGGGGTTCATTTCTTAATGAAACAACATCTGGAAGAGCACAAGATTTATGATTTTCTTGAACTTCAGAACTTTGGCCATACTAACAGTGAAAAGCCTTAAACTAAATCTTAACAAATCAGTTCTAGAGAGCTGCTACATTTAGAAAATGCTGAAAGAGATACAGTGCTTTTGTGTACCTCATCTTTTGTTTTCTGACAGTCTGTTTGTTCCTGCCTACCTGGCATCCCTGCTCAGGACAGCTGTTCTCACTCCCTCCCTTTCATATTCCTTCCTCTTCCCGCTCTTCTTCAGCGCAGCCAGGCTGGCGCTGGCTTGCCCGCAAGTAACTGTGGAATTAATTAGGCTGAGATCTTGCTACAGAACAAAGGACTGGGGTTTGCTGCAGACAATGTGTAGAAGATCAGAGTAGCCTGTTGAAGGAATATGCTGCAGCTTTGCAGCAGTGCTGAGTGTTCAGTTCTTGCATCGAATTCCATTGAAACAGCTTCTCTCAGGCTTTGGTCACTTCAACTCAAATGTGTGCTTAGCTCTTGTAATGAAATTTATTTTTATATTTTTTTACCAGCTCACTTTTGACAGCAGATGACTTTGTGTGTGTTCTGAATTCCCTTTTAAAGTCAAAGGGGAAGGAAGTAACCTGAAGGAGGGAGAAAGGAATTTCAACACCTGTTCAATCCATGTCATCAGGGTGTGTTGCAGAGGTTTCCAAGCAAACCCCATTTTAGTGTCTGAAAACTGCTCAGCATTACTGGAGCTGCACTGGTCCACACCCAGTGTTGATGCTGGGAAGCCTGCCCCCACACCAGCCTGTAAAAACTGGCAGGCAACAGGGATTAATGCGTGTGTTGAGTTGTTCCTGCTGATCCATGCCATGTCATACCTGCTGGGAACATGCAGTAGATTTGTAGCTATTCCCACAAAGAAGGATCAGTGCTGTGCTTGGTGTGACTGGCATGCTTGGGGTGGAACCACCTGCCTGTCCTGTGAGCTGATGAGGAGAGGGTAAACGTGCTCTGGGCTTGATGGGCTGAGTAGGAAAGTTCAGTGTGTAGTACAAGGCTTTATTAACATTTTTTATTTTTTTCTTATAATCTGGGACAGCCCAAATTACTGGTTGCTACACTGAAAAACAAAAGATTAGGTAAGTGGATATATCCTGATGCTCATTTCTGGGATGCCTATCTAGATCCCCCAGGAGCAAAGCTGTGAGAATCAGGAACGCTGCTTGTGAGATGCAGGGAAGTGATATGTTCGCCTTCCCCAGCAGCAAGTGATTTATAGTTACCCTTGTGCATTGTTTCCAGAGCAGGGTGGTCTGGTTCCCCAGAAATGTTCTTTGCCTCCAGACAGTGGTGGAGGAATTCATTTTGGCCGGAGTACTGTGTCCCTGCTACTCTGCAGCACCCTGGAGCTGCCTGCTTTCCTCCTGGCCTTCAGGCCAAAGTCCATGATCATGTAGGCAGTGTTGCAATGTCCACTCTACAAATATTATTAAGGATAGGGACTGTAAATTAAACTGTAAGACCTTTTCCCTGCTGTGTCTTCCAGGGCTGTGTAAAATGTCTACTTGAAGGATACGAGCTTGACAGACCAGTTTCACCTTCTGATTTGTAAACCAAGTGGAATATTTTTCTCCCTTCTTCCCTACCTTTAATATTTATTTAGGTCTGAATTAATACCAGACCCTGGGGATTTTTTTCCTCTCCTTTTCTTCTTGCCTGAGTTGCAATAGGTTAGTTTACAAACGATGAGAGGGCAATGTCATGGCAGCAATAATTGCATGTCAGAGTTAAAGTGTCTGATCTTTTTATCTAAGGTGGCAAGTATTTCCCATGAGAAATGATTTTCTCCTTTTGTCTACTGCTTCTCCCTTCTCTGTTTCAGAGTTTTATGGCATGCTTGAATTTGTTTGTTTTTTAAGCCCAACAAGGTAGCAAACTAGGTTTTGCCATGTCAGCCCTGTCAAGCCTACAACATATTTTGTACATGCATGTTTTGGCAGCCTGAAAAATATCAGTCCACAAAGCATTAACTTATTTTTGATAATGAGATGATAGTGAATGTTAATATTTAACTACAATGTTGCAGGTTTTTTACACGTGACTTCTATTTACAGTGCTTAGACCAGCTCTAAATACAAATTTGATGGGTAGTTTGCCTTTTTTAGTTTGGTTGTGAAGTCAGTCGCAGCAGCACACACCTTGTCCAGAATAAACGTGATTGTCAGCTGAAAACTGAGGAATGGCACTCAAATGCCACTTTCCAGCCTGTGTGTCTCAGTCCTAGGGATGGGCGGGGTTGCTCACGGGGTTTTCATACAGCCAGAAGGAGGCAAACAGCTACAAGGTCTTACAGCAAAGACTAGATTGAAAATTAAACTCAGTTTTGTGGCGAAGTCTTCCAATCATGTCAGAATACATGTAGAAAAGTTACTTTGTTGCAGCTCAGAGATGTAAAAGAGATATTGAACTATCCTGATGCTGCTCTGTGGAAAATTGTTAACACGGTGTTATGAACACTGTGCAGGAAAGCTGCAAGCAAGATTTTGTATTTCCCAGCTCTTTGATGTTAGATGATATTATGGAGTTGGGAAAAACTAAGCAGATCACATCACCTGAGAAACAAGTTAGTTGACTAATCTGTGGATGGCAAAGGCTGGAAAAGATCTAAATGTCTCAGAATAAAGGGAACTCCTACTGAAAATAAAAGAAGTAGTGATGGAGAAGTGGGTGGTACATGGATGCTACTAAAGTTGATTTAATCGTGTTGAGTATTCAGGAGATTGTCATATGATAAACAAATCATATTTTAATTGTTAGCACATTAGCGATTATTATTTACTTAGCAAACTTCCTTCTTCCCTCTCCCAGTGGGAAAAAGGAACGGATCTGTGATGACAGCAAGTTTGGGAATAGAAGAGCTAATTGCTCCTGACTAAAGTGTGAAATTGAAGGGTAGATAAAATTTTCAGCTCTGCAGTGTCTCAGGGGGCATTCTCTTGATGTGCTCAGTGGAGAGTTTGGAGGGTCTTTTTTGCTTATGGCATAGACTAAGGAACAATTTAGTGCAGAACACTAAATTTGAAATCTTTTCCAAGTTAGTTTACTGGCATTGAAATGGAGTCAATGCATGTCCTTTTGCATATTTGAAATTCTGAGCTTGTTTTGTGACTGCAGTGTTGTTGAGCCTTCTCTTCAGGCTGGGGACATGTCCCTTAAAGGTGAGCCATGACTGAAAGGCTTTAGAAAGACCTTTCATTTGCCTGGAGGGGAATGGAGCCACGCACATAGTGCTTGTGAGCAGGACAGCATCTCCCTGTGGGGCACAGTGGGCATAGCCTGCTTACTCTGAGGTAATTAATATAGGAGGCACTGTGTCTCTGCCTCTCCGGTTTCAAGCAGCTTGAGGAAACCTGTGCCTTAGGTTTCCCATTATGATGACAGAGTCAAAGTTTTCATTCCAGGAGGAAGTGCTGTGCTCTGAATCGCTGCTCACACAGTAATGCGCAGCACTGAGCCTTTGTGCTTTATTTTTAAGGCTGAAATACCAGACTAAAAATATATGCACTTAAAATATTAATGCAGAAATTACACAGCTAGGACGTGCATATCAGAAAATTGTGGTTTTGAAGGAGATGTATTTCAGCAACTTAAACTATGTAAAACTCCAGAAACCGTTAAGGAAAATTGTGAAGTCCATGATTATGCAGTCCCCTACTATTTTGTGGGGATGGAAGCTGTTTTCATAGGTTCATATTATGCTGCATAATCTAATTATATCTTTCTTGGAAGACAGCTAAGCACATGTCCCCTGGCTCATGTGCCACCCCCTCTTTTTCTCCCCATTCCTCTCCCTCCCCACGTCCTCAAAACCTTTGTCCTTGTGGTAGTATCAAAAGTAGTTTCTTTGCTTTACTTTTCAAACGGTGCATTGCCCAGGTGGTCAGTCATGTCCGTAGTTAAAACAATCTGACAATTTCTGTGTACATGACCTTGTGTTCACTGTTCACAAGTCATTTTTCTGGGCTGCAGTTTTCCTTGCCAGGTGTTTGCTGTGGTCAGAAATGGTTTCCGAGAATGAAAAGTACAGAAAACATTGTTTCCACTGTAAGAAAATCAAACTGATTAAGAGGCTGAACCAAACCAGCCCTCGCATCTGTTGAATTACCAAGCTCCAGTGTATGGGGATAGGGACTCCAGTTTTGTTAGGAGTGGGAAGAAGGCAGATGTTGAGCTAAAGGTCACACTGTGGTGCCAGCAATATTTCTCTTGACACCTGAGTAAAAGTTCTTGCAAATCTGGATGATTATAAACCTCTCAAAATACCAGTGTGTACTTGCTCAGTAAGAATTTTGAAGAATTGAGATTCTAAGCACTTAGGCACTGGTCAAAGACTTCAGCAAAAGCATCCACTTATGATAAAGCTGAACAGTGTTAGATGTACTTGGCTTTTAGAGGTCTAGCATCATACAGAGAGGAAGTAGCTTGAAAGTCAGGTGTTGACTGTGTTGGGTTGAGGCATTCCAGTGTAGGTGTAGGCTTATTTGAGTGGCTGTTCAAAGAAAACAGATAACAAAACCTCTCAATAGCTGGTTTGTTGTTTTTCTTGTGTGCTGTGTTTTTAATGACTCTTCTGGTTTCCAGTCCACTTGTGTCTGATTAAAAACATAAGGAAAGTTGTTGTTTGGAGAGGTTTGGTTCTCAATGTGGCTGGTAAAAAAAAAAGGATAAAATTATTACTTTTTATATCTTCTTGTCAAGTCTTCCAGGATTAATTCTACTAGTTTTTTACTCTTCTTAATGTTCTTATTTTCAAACGTGATCTTGATATTTCCACCCAGCTGATTGTACTGATGGTCACAAAAATGCCACGTGTTCTCAAGAACAGTTTATTGACCCTTAAAATACAGATTGGGAGTACTTTGCCCAGCTGTGATCTCAGAGGAGAGGCACCCTTACTCTGAACCCTGAAGGTTAAATAGTTTAAATGCTCTCTTGTTGCCATGGCTGAGAAGGAGATACAGAGATCTAGTGCCTGTGGCACTAAAATTCCCCCAGCTTGAGGTGTTGCAGTTGGGCTGGAACATCCCTCTGGGAGGCTTCTTCTGCAACCTCCCTTGTGTGGTTTTACTGCCCACTATTTTCTGTAGAGTTGAGCATCACACCACTTTCTAGATCTCATGCACTTTCTGTAAGATTAAATGCTGCCAGAGTGTCATTTTTGCTGGGGGCTGAGAAAGGGAGGAGAGAAATTACGTCCTTTAGCAGTCTAGAGGGAAATCTTGGTACAGTGGTGTCCTGTGGCTGTAATTATGAGTACTACTCAGGTTATTCAGTTCTGTGAAAAAGAATTACTGGTAGGTATATTGTATTAGAACTACTGACTGCGTTGCTTTTCTGTTTGTTTTGGGATGTTTTTAATAGTGCTTGGTCTGCTGACTTGGAGCTTTTCCTCCAGGAGTAAATACCTGGAGACTGTTCTGCCTTTATGTATATTGTATGAGAAATAGAATGGTATTGTTTTTTCTTTTGTAAAATAACTTTGGTTCAGTTTGTTGGGGATTTTTAGGGAAAAACCTCTCTAAGATAGTATGAAGGCATCATAAATTTAAAGTCTCACTGGATAAGGTGTTTGTATGGAAGATGGATTCCAGTTCTGAGCAGGGTAAATTGATAGGGTTTGGTTATAAAAAAGATGAAACAGGAAGGAGATGAGCAAAGGAAGATGAGACCCAGCATACCTCAGTGATGAAGAATTGATTCTTATTTTCATTTTTTGGTCCTAAAATCATTCCCTAATGAGTAGGCAAGCTGGTGGCTTTTTCCCAGGCAGGGTTTGATGCTGCTGTGGTATAGATGATATGTAGAGGACAGGGCTTCCCAAGTTGGACCTTCACTCAAGAGATTGGGAGGGCATAGGTGGCGTGTGAGGCATCAAGATGGAGAGTGCAAAGGCTGACACAGCAGCCAGGTGCTGCCTGGCTGGGGGAGGACCAAGGCTGCAGCTTCACGCCTGGCTTGGGGCCTTCCAAGGCAGCAGCTCTGGTGATCATCTGGTCTCTTATTGCTGAAACCACTGCAGAGAGCAGTCACAGCAGAGCTACAATCCACCTGCAGACTGTCTGGGGAAGGGACTGCTTTCTTTCAGCAGCAATCTGGGCATCCAGCATTGGAAGCAGACTGTGAAGCCACAGTGTGGGAAGAGGGGGTGTGTGTCCAGTTCCCCTCTCTTGGACTTTTTGTGCCAGACTCTGGGTTAGCATTGTATCAGAGAATCTCTTCTGCTCCTTTTTAGGACAGAAGGGTCAGCCTTGCGTATCTCATGCTATGGTGGTGAAGGTAGAGCCAGCCACATCCTCAAGAGGCATCTTATCTTCTAGCAGTGGTTATTCCGTGTACCTAGATACCACAGATAGCATTATGGCCACTGGAGTGCAAGGGCTTTTGAGACAAGAGCCCTTAGTACAGACAGCTTGTGTTTGCAGTTACAAACATGCATCAGACTTTACTTTTATAACTTACAGCAGTGCAAATACTGATGCACTGCATAAGCCCTGTCCAGATTCTCACCCTTTGTAAAGAAGTTACATGATGGTGTGTACTATTTGGGTGTGTTACCTTCTGCCAGGTGTCTTCCCAAGCATCCCATCTTGCCATGAATTTAAATAGGGCTTTTAAATAGCCCCCCATCTTGCCATGAATTATAGTGAGTCACAGCATGGATGGTGACTCACTGATACCAGTTAAACATTAGGCTCCTGAAGGTGTGACTCCTTCAGCTTTGACCAAAATATCCTGTCACAACATGAAAAAAACACTTGCAATATATTCTACATTTGCATAGGTGGCAAATTCTCTACGTTGCTGTACTGCTATGAAAAATAAGCTTTTGCTCTTTAATATTCCTTTTCCGCCAGCATATTTTAAATACAGTTATTTTTGTTTTGGTGTAACAATACAGTTATTTTTGTTTAGCAAGTCACTTTATCTGCTCTTTTTCTTGTATTGGGAAGATGGATGGAGGACAGAAAGACATACATGACCCAGAGTACACAGAGAAATCCCAGGGAAAGTTTAGAAGCATTCTTTCTTCAAGCTTGGCCCTGTCAACTCCCAAGTGGGACACCAGGGGATTCAGCCAGAGCAGTTGTAGGATTTAGTGGTTTCCCTGCTTGTAACAGATTAATCTACCCTTTGCAAGAGGTGGTAGAGGATTACTGTCCAGTCTCCAGCCAAAACAATCTCCCAGTGCAGATTTACTTGGAGTGCCACTTGAACTGTCATCAGCTCTGCCCACCCGAGTGTTTTGTTCTGCAGGGCCACGAGAACTTGTCAGTCCTTTCTCTTTGGAGCAAATCTGAGTGTCATCTTTGCAAGACGAAACTACTGGCGCTTGGAGCAGGACCTGCCATGGCTCTGAGCACAGCTGTGCCATGTGGGCACACATCAGCTCTGTTCTGCTCTGCTGAGCCCAGCTGTATGTAAGGGGAGAGGCAGCGCTGATGTTCTATGAAGGTTCCTGCTTTATTTCTAGCTCTTCAAAGCTGAGGCTTTTCCATGGGGAAGGGAAGGGGGAACACAGTCTCTGGCAAAATGTCTGTGCTTTCAGCATGACAAAGCTTAGCTGGTTTGCTCTGCTGCTGTTAAGATATGTGGGGATGATATGCTCGCTATTAAATATGTATTTTGTCCTATTAATGTCATCTTTACCTGAGGCTGCTTTTGTCACCAGCATCCATTTTTCTTCTCCTTATTCTCATCTCCCTTTGCAAGTTGAATGCCCTGGTGGCACCTACCACTGTCCTGCCAAATTTATTTTGGGTAACTGCTTCATGGTGACCTCTCTGGTTTGTGACAGCTGCCAGAGGACAAACCAGGATATAATTCAGCTCTTAGTACTGAGCAAGTAATTTGGGGTCGTGGCAGATTCTCCGGAATTGTAGGTTAAAGCAACTGTTGATCTATTTCACTATTTGTGTATCTACAAGTTTCAAGGGTTTTGCAGAGAGAGATATTTTTGGGAAGGTTAGGGGCTGCCTGGTCTGTCAAGAGCCTGCCCCTGTGGGCTTGGGGGATCGGCTCAGATTTCTGCTGGCCTGCAGTGAGTGCTTAACAGAGGGCAAGAAAGGGCCAGATGCAGGGTTTGCAAGGAAATACGTGTTTTTATTTTCGGAGCAGCTGGGGAGTTGGACAATAGCCTCAAAAACAAACAAACAAAGGATGACTTGCAGATAAGTTATCAAAAGGAGTGGGTGTGTTTTGGGCACCACTGAAGGACAAGCCGATAGACTGACTTTTCTCCTGCTTTTAAACTCTTGCTCTCTGTGCCAGTGTGCCAGAGGGGTTTGACATCTGTTGTCCTGGACTGAAATTTCACAACAGCCCTTCATGAGATTTTGGCTCTTCCAGCCACGATGTAATCTGGTACTGCACGTTCCCTGCCTGGGGCTTGTGTGAGGGCCGGCCATCATTGGCTAGCAACAGTAAGTTGTGAAAATGGAAAGGCACCAGGATATCTCCTTTTCCTTTTTGCACTTGGAGGACACTACTGTTCCTCTGACATCAATTAATACAGAAATGAGTTTTTAAACTTGTTCTTGTATAAATAGGAATATTTTCAATAAACTTAATTTTTTTACCTAGAAACGAAAATGATTTCTCAGTTTTAAGCAGCATATACATCTTCTGGATTGTGAAAATTGGAGAACCTGGAGAATTTTAAAGCCTGCCTCTGCCCTCAGATGTATCTTCTGAATTTTGTTTTGTTTGCAGCTTGTCTGGGCAGATATTTTTGTTTGCTAGCTGGAGATTGGTTCTAGAATTGCTAGTATTAGTAATTGCATTTCCTCTACTTGCTTCTGAAAAGTCAACATTTTTGGAGAGCAATCCACAGTGCCTCGCTGAGTTCTTTGCTGCAAATTATTCATAGCTATTTGGTGGGAAAAAAATCCTTGCTCATACTACTTGCTTATGGTTCTTTAGTGCCTCCATTCTGTAGGGTGGAAGATGAGACATATATGTCCCAACTTCTACAAATCGATGCAGTGGGGAGCTCAAAATACATTTAACTTAAAGGACCTGAGTGCTGAGTGCTGGCACATTTCTTTCAGCCACAACGTCGCTGTACCTCTTGGTAAGATGGTATATTGTAGCGAGGACATCAGTGGTGTTGGACTCAGAGGGCTGAGTCTTGCCTTGTTTGTGGAAGGATTGTGTGTCTTGGAAAGCTTAAAAGTGTGGTGCACCTAACTGAACTCTTTTGAGAGAAGTGTTTTTTGAAGTTGCAGCTGAGTTTTAAAAATAAATTGCCTACTTCTACTTTGTGTTTTTGGCCATGAGACTTCAGTTGCTGGTGTCAGAAGGGCTGCTACTATTACATTACACACAAACAGCCATTTATTCTGCAAAGTTTCAATTCTGGAGTATTTGACTCTCCAAAGTTAGCTGTACTTACTTGTCATGAAAAGTGTGTGGCTGCCATTACCATCAATATTTGAACACTTCACAAACCACGGGCAAGCATATCCTCTTACATTTATTCAAGGGTATAATAGTAACTATCCACACTTCACACATAAGAAAGATTACGTTGCATGTCTGAGGGCAATGAGGATGTTGGGCTGAAGCCAGGAATGCAGTCTGGTTCTTCTCATTTCCTCTGCCTCAGAGGAAAATGGCTTGGAGTTTAGGAAAGTCTCACTAGAAACCTTGTTCCTATCTTTCTCGTGGGAATGAGGCAGTGCCCTAGTGATGAGTTGCCTGAAATGGTCCATTTTCCCTTTCTTTGGACAGAAAGGTTAAGTTCAGCATTAGCATAGCTTTAATGTGGAGCTTCAGATCCTGTCCAGTCTCTGAGGTGTGAAAAGGTGTGTGGGGCTGCTGTCCCAAGAAGTTGCATGGCTGCACTGGGACTCCCAGCTGCTCTGTCCGGCTCCATGCTGGGACTTGTCCTGACAAGCTGTGTCTTTACTCAATCTTCATCTCCCTTCCACCACCTTAGGGAAATCAAGAGGCCTTTCTGAAAGCGAAAGCCTCTTGACACTGTGAGAGCCTGGAGCAAATGGCCATTAGGGGTCTGTGGCAAAGGAGCTGCTTTTCCCCATGTTTCTTCCAAGCAGCCCTGAGGAGATTAACTGGAGCACTTGCTCTTAAATGGTCAGGCTTGCTGCTGGTGGGCTTCTGAGGCTCTGGTAATAGGTGTCCGGGGCTGGGTTGGTGAGATGCTCCAGCAGCAGCAGTGGTGCTGCCAGTGCCTGGTGGAGATTTCCCCTTAGGCTAACCTCCTGTGGCCTGGAGGAGGGGGAGACCCTTAAGTGTTGGATATTGTCATCTTACCATTAAGGATCTGATAAAACTCACTGAGGTAAATGAGTTTTTGCTTTGCTTCTTGGGGTCTGGGGTTTGACTTGAGGGGGAAAGCTTTCCTCTGCTGTTTCCTTGCACTTGTGCTGGGATTGATCTTTGGAAGAAAATCTACACCGTATTAGTATATTTAAACACATCTGAGATATTAATTTATTTCAATTTATCTGTCTCTTTTTTTTCTTCCAGTGGGATCTTGTTTGTGATTCTGCCTGGAAAGTCCACATTGCTAAGTTCTCTCTGCTTGTAGGATTAATCTTCGGCCACTTGATAACAGGATGTATAGCCGACTGGTAAGTGAAAAATCTCTTAATGCAATGTAACCATAAATAAATAACAGTATTTAATATTGTGTTGAATGTCTTCTACTTTATATTCATTAGGAACCATTGCATAATGATTTTTAAGGTTCTGAAAGAATCATGATGGACAGACAGTGTAAAAGTGTGTTAATTGGACCTGAGTAATTTATATCAAGCTAAGTAGCACACACTATTTGATATTTGGCTTACTTGTTTCCCACTGACACAATTTATTGCAGCTGTAAAGCTAGTATAGAATTGAGTATTTTCTAATTATACAAGCGAAGCCTCTAGTTCAGGGTTGGTTTTTGTTTTCTTAACCAAGTGAGAGGACCAAAAGAAACTGGAAGCAGCATTGATTTCACTGAATACATGACTAGTGTAATGTCAACCCTGTGCTTACACAGTACCTTTTGGTGAGCTGAAGGCTGTTTTTTGCAAACCTTTCAACTGTTCTTTTTTAAAAGTTCTTGTTAGGCAAATGTTGTGATGCAGTGTTAAGGATTTGATGAGTTAAGTGCTGCTAGTATTGGGGTATTAAACTTAAAAAGAGTAGATCACGATTCCTTGAATTGAGGCAGTTAAAACGTTATTGGATAGCCCAATGATGCTGAGGGTTCAGCTTTAATTTAAAAAAGATGATCTTGTAGTGCAGAAGAGGGGGAAAAAATACATGGATGACACAAGTGATTTCAGTGGAAACTTGAAGTATCTGAAACAATAATTCTACAATGCTGTCCCAGTCACTTCAGTGCCTTCCAGCACAGTTGCCAGTGTTGGTGCTTTTAATGGCCCCAAGTTAACTCTTTTGCCATTCATTAAAACAGGAAAAGAAGAAGAGTTGCCTATTAGGGAAACCTTATAAAACCTCAGCAACTCGCCAGTCAGTTGGGAGAGAAAAGGCCCCCTGCAGCTCTGCAGTAATTTGAATCAAGCATTCCTAGCAAAATTGCATCTTAATTCCTGAATAGTCACGGAAAATTTTTGGGCAAGAGAGGAATCATGACTTTTCAGTGAAGTAGGGAACATGCATGAAATACAGTTGAATTTGATTAAAATACCACAGTCAAACAGGGCTCTAAGAACCCATAGAAAGTATAGAGGGGAAATGAATGAGGGATCTTGCTTGGCTTTCCTAAAATGGAATCAGTGTGGAGAAAGCAGGCTTATTACCAAGTTAGGAAAGTGCTGCTATAATTGACAAATAAGCCACAAATAAATGAACAACTTGTTGCCTAAGGCACTGGCTTTGAGAGAGAACTGCAGTAAGAGGATTTAATAGCTCTCTGCCACCAAAAGGAGCATCCCGCACTTCCATCCATTTCTGTCCCCAGTGTGTACTTTGTGCTGCCACTTGAGTTTGTTGAACCCCTCTGCAAGCTGCTTAGCTGAGCTAATGCAGCATAAAATTACCCTGATTTTCAAATATCTAGAAATGTCTAGTGAATTTAGGAGAGTTAGTTTCCAGCTGTGGTGCAAAGGAGAAAAAGGGTAACTTGGTGGCTGGAGGGAACAGTCACCCTTTTGTAGATGACTGGAATGGACATGGTTTGCTGCCACTGAAGATGTTCCTCATACTCCAGTTTGGTCCACATTGCCAGCTAATGCACCTGACACAGCAGGACTCCTGTGCTCAATAGGCTTTTTGCCATTTAGCAGTTGCATTTGGGGCTGGTAAAAGAAGATCTGAATTTTCTTTTCTTATTCACGGCTCAAATTTCTGCTAAGGTGTGGGGTTGTGTAAAGAGATGGATACAAAGGGGTTGTACAGAT
Organism: Rhadina sibilatrix; assembly: GCA_013400275.1. Taxonomy (NCBI): domain Eukaryota; kingdom Metazoa; phylum Chordata; class Aves; order Passeriformes; family Phylloscopidae; genus Rhadina; species Rhadina sibilatrix. The sequence continues at coordinate 178,246 of VWYO01015518.1, read as the reverse complement.
TGTACATGGTAGAAAGAGAAAATGAAGGGAAAATTATGTCAGTCCCAAACAAGAGCCAAGGAGACTAAACAGACTAATGCATAAAAAGTGTTATAAAAATTCAAAATCTGTTTTCATTTCCTTTATATACCACTCTCCAGTTCAGATAATTAGAAGATGCTTTGGGTTTTTTCTGCCATTAGGGGCTTTGCTTTTCGTCTTTGAAAGATACTTTTAAAGCTGAATAAGGCAAAGGCATAGAGTTGTATTAAGGCAATTTGCTAAGTAAACTGAGTGCTCCATGTTCAAAATGCAGTAGGTGTGCACACTGGGACAGCTCTGTGTGGAAAGTCTACGGGAGGAAGGTTGGCAAACATGCTTGGCTGTGGGAAGACCAGCTGTGTCCAGCGCCTGAATAAGTTACTTGTTCCACAGACTGAGAGTGCTGCTGGCAAGTCTGCCTGCTCTGGACAGAGCCTGATGAGATTTGTGTGGAAAGTTTCCTCCTGGAGCAGGTGGGCATGGTGTTCATGTAGCACCAAGACATTGGGTCTGTACCTCTCACTGCCCTGTAGTGCCCCTGCTTTGCACCTGCTCTGATGCTTTTTGGAGCCTTTGAGTCAGTTCCAGTCCCAAAAGCAAGAGAGAGCCTGCAAAGAATGGCATGGGAAGAGCAATTTGATCAGCTGCAAGAGCAAAGCTTGGTTATCTCAGGGTGGCAAGGTACATGCGTAGGAGTGTGGGAAGAGCAGGTCTTGTCCTCAGCCCATTCCCTCTCCCCCTGCAGTGCAACTCTGACGTTAGGAATATCTTTCCAGTGTATTTGCTTATCATACCGTGTGGGGGCTGCAGATTCTTCAAAAGCCTGGGGTTGCTTGCATCCCTGGTTATTTACCTGTGCAGGCAGCGTTTAGCATTTGATCTAGATAATAGCATGCAGTGTAGGCTGAGACTTCCGTGATACAGTAATCTCTCTCTGGAACGCTTTGGATAGCAGCAGATAGCATCCTGGGGCTGTTTTACCAGGGAAATTGTGTATGGTGTAATTTCTCACAAGCATTTCCATGTACTGTTAGTCAGATAATTCTGTCTGCATATAAAAGGCTTTTTTTTAATGCTCTAAGACACCATCCTGTCAAAACACTGCTGGATCACCAAATATATGGCTGATAGCTGCCCTGGAGCTTTGTTTTTTTGAGAAGTGTGCTGTATGCCTTGGTGAAGAAGATGACTAGTTTTGTGTTTGTGAGGAAATGCCTTTTACCAGAGGGCTTATCTGGCCTCAGTTGGTTATTACAGGTTCAGGAGGCTCTTGGATTTTCTGATTTTTTTTATTAGCAACAGCCATTCATTTGCTTAACTTGTATAATGGTAGAAGAAATTCTGTGTCCTAATGATGGATAACCTTGAGTACAGAAGGTGGGAGGAGGGGAGGAAGGGAACCTGAAGTATGCTAAGCATGAGGTCTTTTTCAATCAGCAGCAGGGAATGGCAGGTCAGGCTTGTGATGAGAATTAAGTTCCTAATTCTAAGTGTTTGCATAATGCCTTTCATCTGCAAAACACTTCCACAAATACTAATTGGTATGAATTACAGCTTGGCATAACAAAAATGGGGCTGTAAAAGTCTGTGCAGATAGCTGATAACACAAAGTTCATAGCCTTTTTTTTTTTTCTGTGTTCAAGGTTTTACATGAGGTATTTCCCCTCCCTGCCCAAGTACTGTGTTCTGTAAATACAGAATCTGAAGCACAGACAGCAGTCACTGCCCCCATGTCCAGCGTGTCCCCAGTGTGTTGTGCATCACAGTCAGTGATACTCTGTTCCCACCCTCAGCTCCACTGCCGCTCATCTTCCAGCGGGCTGTGCTTGTACACTGATGGAGGGCAGCCTGCTTTGACCTTGCTTTCTTCAGCTTGCATGTTGATTCTGTTTTAAAAGTTTTGAATGGCTAATGCCAACAAGCTAAATCTTTGAGGGGCCTCACAGGTGATACTATAGCTGAAAATAATAATAAACCTGTTTTCATGCAAGGAGCCATGAGAACACTTTCTTAGGTGTGACTTTGAAGAAGCCTGAATGATGACTGGTGTGCTCTTCCAGTTCCCAAAAATGTTAAAAATTATAATGATGTCTTTTTTTCAGCTCTTCACTCCCTATTTTATTTTAAGTACTGCAAAATCCAATGTTCTAATTGTGAATGCATATGTATAATGTATTTTATAACTGCTGGTGACAATCTGCTGAAATAATTGAATAGAAATGCTGCAGCATGTGAAACTGGACTAAGTTGTGAGATTTAAATGCTCTTTATTGTGCTGACATTCAACCTGATGGCTGGCTTGCAGCTGACAGTCTGCTTTGAATGGGTCTGTGAAAGCTGCCTACGAAAAGCAAGTTCATGTATTCTTTGTGAAAATGGCATATGGAGCTGACTAAAAGGGATCCTCAGTTCCACTGGAAAACTTGTGGGAGTTGACAAGTTGAAAAATTTTGGAAATCTCCACATAATGATCCAATTCTTGCTTAAAAATAGCCCTGTGCTCTGGCGCTCCATATCATTCTCCTTGCACAGAAAGAGGGGAGAGAAAGGGGAATTATAAACACTAAACATATGAATAAGAGATCTTGAAAATCTCATGTTCCTTGGATGTGAAAGAGCCAAGCTCTGCAGTGGCTGCCCCAACATTCAGTGGTAACATAACTCTTCCTCCTCATCAGCACCGTCCCAATACATGCAACTACAGGTTGCAACTGCAGAGGAGGGTTGCAAGTCCTCTGCCCCTGTTGCCTGTAATGATTTTTGCAGTGGTTTATTCCTCACCCTACCCTTCAGTCAGGCTGGTTTTGTGAGTCTCTCCAACTGCTATGGGGGATACAAGGTGGATGGACTTGGAGCTTACAATTTTCCTGTGAGTGTCATTATTGATTCTCTAAGGCTCTGTGAAGTGAGCTGAGCCCTGTTTTCTGCTCAGTCCATGTTTGTTAGGCTTCTCCTCAACAAATGAGACCAAAACAAATAGTTTCCTGAGCTGGCTGTTCTTGTAAATGGGACTGAAAAGCACATGTCTCTTGGGAAGAGGAGACCTCTGCAGATAAAAATTTATTATACCATGCAGCATATAATGCCCTATGTAGGAGAAGAGAATACAGGTGACCTCACCCCTGACAAATAACAGCTGTGTTAATTAACCAATACAGCCTCACCCCTGATGAATAACAGCTACATCCAATAAGGATGAGTGAGATAAAAGAAGGGGCTGGCTGGTAAGGGTAGGATTATCATGGAGGAGGAACCTTGAGAAGCAGGAAGGAGAGATTAATGAAGCAGGGTCCTGGGGAGGGAGAATCAGTGCTGTGAGGTCAGTCTGGGTCTGCAGTTAGAGCCTGTTGCTGGAACCTGCAGTCACAGTCTGGCTAGGTAAAAGCCTGCAGTCAGAGTCTGCACACTAACACATGCAGTCATAGTTTAGCGGGAAATAACCAGCAGTCAGAGGCTGCAAGGGAAACCTACAGCAGGAGCTTGCTGCAGCCAGAGTCGGTGAATAGTTAGAGTTAAGATGACCAAGTAGTGAAGAGGAATAAACAAGGACCCTTTTTATGCTGTGTTTAACAAGAAGTCTGTGCCTTGCATCATTTTTACCCTCTAATAAGAGGGCTCCTGCAACACCATATATCCCCCTGTGCTACTACAAAAAGCTCCAAGAAGTTGATTTTCATCTCCAAGGGACTTATTTATGGCCTTAGAGTAGTTCCTAGATGCTTCCTTGTTTATCTTTGCTGTTTTGAAAATGTTGGTTTAGTCAAAGTCAAGCACCAATACAATGTGCTGCCTCTGCTTAATCCCTTCTGAGATGGACTTGTCAATGCAAAGCTGGCAGAGGAATCTGGGATTTAGTAAAAAAAAAAAAAAGAATGGAACAAACATTAAAAGTGTATGGCAATATTTGGAAGGGGTTGTCTGACTTGTTCCCTCCTTTGCCAGTTTTACTGATCCAGCATTATGTCCATCTGGGTTTAACACTGTTTTTCCATGCCTCCTTATTTTTAGGGTTGGTCGACGGCTTGTACTGCTCTTCTCTGTCATATTCATTTTGATATTTGGACTGACTGTGGCACTCTCAGTGAATGTGACCATGTTCAGCACACTCAGGTTTTTCGAGGGATTTTGCCTGGCTGGAATAGTCCTCTCCCTGTACGCACTGCGTGAGTACTCCTTCATCGCCCATACAAATGTGTTTTTATCGAGTATGTGGTTTGCTGTTCTCTGGCTTCCTGCTTTTGTTCAAACAGATCAAACCAGAATCATATTGATTGCAAAAGCTTTAGCCTGAGTTTTGGTAAGGAGGATTTTGCAGCTGTCTCTTTATGTTACTACAAAGAAGCCTGTGAAGCTCTCTCAGAGTTAATTTTAAAAGTTATAAGGTGGTTGGGTTTGTCTATTGTTTTTTAAACCTAGAAGTTACCTGGGTCATAGCCATAATGTGTAATGGGAGTAGATTTCACCCTGCAATATTGAGCTCAGTGGGAGACTTATCACTTTGGCTGCCTCTAGCAGCTTGTACTCTGGCAATTTTTCAGAACTTCCTCTTTTACTTGCAGAAATATCCTGCCTCAGGATTGTAAAGTTACATCAAAAATATGTTAGAAGACCCTGAAGTCCTTTTATCAACTCTTTTTATTTTTTAGTTGGGTAATTTTGAGTTTTTGTTTGGGTGTTATTGTTTTTGTCTGTTTTATGGGGGCAGGGGGGAATCTCTGAGAGAAACTTGAGAGAAAGCTTGTAAGAAATACCTACGTGTTCCCATCTGGGGTGACTGGTAAACTTTAGCCAGAACACTTGAAAACCCCCTCTAGAGGTCTTGCCTTTGGAAGGTGCATCCACAATGCCACCAGCCTAATCTATGTCCCTTGGATATGTTCCAGAGATCATCTTCTGCTTCCTTGGCTGTTTGTAATTAACAGGTAGCACCACACCAACCAAGAAAACACAAAATTTCCTCCTCTTTATTATGGCTCTGGAAAAGTATTATCTAATTATATCCTGGAAGTTGCTGTACAGATCTTCATAAAATTTTATTTACTTCCTATTGTGGATGGTATCTAACCCATCAAGATTTAGCACAGTATCCTTACTTTTCACAGAATATTTTGTAGTATTAAGTTCCACAGTTTTAATTTTATTTTTGGTCTGTGCCAAAGGGAAAGAGGCCTGACTGCAGTGGACAAGAGTTTGTTCTGTATTGCACTTCATTGTTATACCTGATATGGTACCCAAGATACATGATTTTTTAATTCTCTTGCCTTTGTCACTAGAGATTACATGAGCAATTTTTCACCAAAAAATGAAACTACCACTGAAAACATTACACTTTTATTGGGAAGTAATTTAACATGTGTGGTTCCCATGGGAGGGGGCTTCAGCAATTACCAGTCTGATGTTCAACTGGATAATAGATTGTCAGGATTTTTCACAGCCCAGTTGCAACATGTTAGTTTTTTTTAAGTGATGAGCGTTTTTTAAAAAACTTTTAAGAGATTGCAACTGATGATTTGCATGGGGAAATGCCACCTAAGCAGAACTTTGACTATGGGCATTTTTATGATTGGAGTGAAAGAGTGTGTGTGTGTGTGTTGCTTTACACCAGACAATAGCTTGTCAGCCCAGGCTTTCATTCAGAAAATGGGATATTCTGGTTTCTTCATGCACTACTTGGTCCAGAGCAATGATTTGAGTCTTGATATTTTATCCATACCCCCTCTAAAATTCAGGTGTTTGCTATAAACACTGCTGTCTGAATAGACAATGCCTAAACAGAGCTAGTAGGTGTTAGGAGTGTGAAATTAGCTGGAGGCTGAACATCAGCACACTTCTGTGGAGGTGAGAAAATGTGAAAGATGCAGCACCTGCGTCTCTGATAAATTTTCTGACCTCTGTCTCAAGAGATGAGGGGAGTGGGTCTTCACTGTATTAAATAATTTAAACAAAAAAGAAGTTGTCACCTTGGTATAGAGCACTCAGAGAGAAGTAAATCCCTAAAGTCTCAAGAGAATGGGAGTTGTAGTGTTTTCTGTTTGGTGCTGGTTTTGATTTTAGTCCTCATAATCCATTACGCTTCCTCTCAGTCTTTATTTACTGTCTTTTCTGCTGGAATCAGAAAAGTGTGTGGAGTATTCTTGTGATTCATAGACTCTCTTCCCTTTCCCTTAATGGCCTTGATTTCTTCCCCTGGAGATTTGTTGCCCCTGAACTCCCAGCTGGCTGCCCCGACAGAACAATGGAAAGTGGAAAGTTTGACCTGTTAGTGGCAGCCATTAGCCAAAATTTCCAAAACTACTGTGCAGAAGAAAACTGCACAGGCTTGCATAGCCTGCAAAGGTAATTAGTCTGCCTCTGGGATCCTTTTACACTGTGTTGAGCTTGCTAGTTGTGCTTGGATTTATGGCGTGCCTGAGGGAAATTGTAAATAACAGTTCAGGATGCTTTGAGAGTGAGAGGAGCACCAAAGTGCTGTCTTTCACAGAGCTGCCAAGACTGAGTTGCCTTCATCCAAACCACACTCTTCTTCGTCAGCTAGTGCTGTTTTCTGAGCTGTGTGCCCTAAGGTGCAGAGTGTGCCAGCAGTGAGCCCTGTCTTGTGTGGAGGGACAGCGTGGAGCTGCCTGTGCTCCTCTGCAGGCTTTCCTCAGTGCTGTGGGGAGCTCACTTCTTGTGGCCTCCAAGTACAGCCTCTGCCTGGAGCTGCTCAGGGCTTATCTGAAGGAACCACCTTGGGATGTTGATTTGTTAAACTGAAAATTTTTCCTGCAGCTGCCGTAGTTTTGTTGGAAGAGGTGTTTCAGGTGAAATTTTTAGTGAAGCTGTAGGAAGAGACAGGCTTTGTGCAGGTGATGGTACTTGCTGTGAGGGAGGGAAGCAGAGGACCAGTGAGCCCAAGACTTTCCCCTCCTGGCTGCTGTGGGTCCTTGCATCATCCAGGAGAATGAAAGGCAGGTACTTTTCCACTGAACAAACACATGCAGTTTAAAAGGCTTTTCTTTCATGCTGATGTAGAACAGAAGGAGCTTTTACTGTCTTCCAGAAGTGTTTCCCTGCCTGGAAACAGGTTTTCCCACCAATCTTCAGTGGGTTCCTGTGCTTCTCAGCAGCTAGCACACGTCTTGTATAGTCAGGGACCAACAAGAATCCTCAGGAAGCTCTTCCCAGGAGGGTACAGTGTCTCCCAGTGTGCCGCACTCAGGCAGCAATGTGATACACAGCTGGTGCTGTGGTGTGCTGGGTGGGTCCTCTACTATCTTCACTGTGCAGGTTTCTGCAGTAATGGGCCACCTCTTGTTGGAAGAGGGTTCTGGGAACCAGTGGCAAAATCTCCTGGAGAGAGAAATGGTGAAGGGATGCAAAGGAGCATTCCGGTCTCGGTGGTTGAAAGGGCATGTGCAGCCTGCCCAGGAGCTAAATGTAGAAGAGAGTGTAGACTAGGAACTGGAGGAAGACGGGTCAAGAGAAGGCAGGGGAAAAGCTGTTTTTTTCTCAGGGTGCCTTCTGTTTGGTATTTGTTGCTGTGTGCACATCCAGAGAGGAAGGATGGGCATTCTGCCCCTGTTAGCTCAGCACAGATGGATGCACAGTGCCACAGCCAAAGGGCAGGCGGTTTGAGTTTAACCATTGTAGGGGAGAGCCCTAAGATGGCCCCGAGAGGAATTCTCCTTTGGACAGCCTGAGAGGAAGAGGAAGAGGTGCGGGAGCCCTGAGCAGGGTCACGGGTGCCTGAGTAATGGCTCTGCTGGTATCTGTGGATTTCCAGCAGCAGGCGAGGCATGCCAGTCTCACTGCAGATAGCTCTGCTTGCTGTTGCTACTCACGTGGGACCAAGTACACTCAGCAAATGTGGAAGTCATGGGAGAGAGCAAATCTGATTGCTTTGAGGGTGGGGAGGGTGTTGCATTTGGGTCACTTTCATCTCACTGGGTCACTGCCTTGGCCCTGACCACAGAGCAGCCTTTTCCTGGGTGCTTGTGGAGAAGGGCAGATGCTGTGGCTGACTCAGCACAGCTCCCTTCCTTAGGGCTCCTTGCCTTCAGCTGACACCAGAGCTGTCATGGCTGAGGGCAGGAGTTCCCCCTTCACCCCCTCTCCTCTCACATGCTGCTGCTCAAGTCAGGCTGATGCTAGCACCTGCCTGAGCCCTCTGCCAGGCAAGCCATCCACCTTCCCTCCAGAGACCACCAAGTGTGCTGCTGTCAGTGGCGTGTGCCTTCTGATCTTGTCCCCCACTTCCTTTGGGAGATCTACTGGGCACAGTGTCTCTTGTGCTGCCTGAGCCTGGGGGATAGAGTGGGAGTGGGGGCTCACACTGGGCAGGACCATTAAATGGATGAAGGAAAAAAGCCTTCCCTTCCAGGTGTTCATGCCCTTTTTTGTATCTGTTTCCCTGTCAGAATCCTGGCTTTTGTCACTTTCTGGAGCCAAAGATAGGACTTAGGTATTAATTAAACTATTTAAGGGGAAGGCAAGGAAGGGAAGTGATATTTTTCTGGCAAATGCTCCTGGCAGGTTTAGAGAGCTTCCCATTAAAATGCTGTATGCTGTTGCAGATGACTGTACCTGAGCTCAGGCAGCACAAGCCGTGGTGTGGATTTGCACACAATTGCAGGCTGTTCAGCAGTTTCATGGGTGACTGAGCTACAGATTATGCTGCAAAATTAGAAAGTCTAGACTTGAATGAACTGGTAAATAAGCTCTAGAAATAGCTCTGCTGGAAAGCAGATGACATCTCAGGTTGGAGCAAGGAAGCAGGGGTGTCCCTCCAGTGCACAGTAGGAGAATGAGTGGGCATGTTCCTTCTCTTTGACTGTTGGAAGAAAAAAGGTAGAAACGCTGATGAAAATCATAGGTTGTGTTTCAAAACCTTGTGGAAGCTTGGCAAAGGCTTTCAGACCAGTTAGGATGTCCAGCTGTGATGTATCTTTCTCATTTATAGCTAGGTCAGTCTAACCTGTTACTCCTGTAAATTACACAGGCAGTCATCTGAGAGGCTAAATGTGGCTTAAGATTTTTTTTTATTTTTTTTTAAGCATGTGTCCTGGAAAGCTAGACCAGAGTGCTGGAAAGTGTGCTGCTGACTGAAGAATGAGCAAGGGCCAAAATGGAGCACCTCTGAGAGTTGGGGTGTAATGATGTCAGATTTGTAAAATAGTTTTGCTTCCAGTCAGGTGTTAATAGAAAGAGTGAGATGTATTTTTTTTTCTTTTCCTTCTTTATTTTTCAAAAGGGTGTAAGCTCTGAAATCCTGAAACATTCCAAGTTTATAATAGATTTCATTCTCCGTTTTCCTCTCATGACTCTTTAATAGCAAGCATGGCCTTGGCAAGGCAGGTGAGGCACTGCAAACAGCAGGCTCTGAAGCTATTCTGTGTAATCTGAACTGGCTCAATAAATAACCTTGCAAAGCATTCCTAAATCAGAGGATGTGGAAAACATCTGATTCCTTTCCAGTGCATTGACATGTGAGTTAGCTCTGCAATAATTTGCAGTTCTCTCCACTGACAGGTCTGTGATAAGATCAAGGTTGTTAAGCCACCTACCTTCTGTTTATGTAACCAGCCTTCCTTTGTCTGAGTCACTTGACGCAGATCTGGTAGGAGTGATCACAGAGGGATCCACTGAACAAAAAATCTTAACTGGCTCACCTTAAAGTGACCATTAATTGTTAAGTGATACAGAACCACTTTGTTTATAGAGCCACCACAGGCTGTTCTATCGTTGAGCAGGGATGTGATTTTCTGGAAACAGCACTGCTTCAATTTTTGATAGCTTTGTGGGAGAACTGTTAAAAAAAAAATAGTATGCAGTAGGAGCTCTCCAGCTGCTCAAAAAAAGTGCTGTGCATGCCTTTTATCAAGTGCCTGGGGGTTCAATTTATGCAAGAGTGGAAAAGGTTATTGGAATTGCAGTACTCTCCTTATAAGTATAAATTTTCCTTGTTCTATGTTGCTTCCCTCACTACAGTCAAATCACAACTCATAATATTCTGTTTGCCTCTTTTTCCTCACTACTTCTGCTGGATTTCCTTCCCTTTCCTGGTGGTCAGAGTGGGTGTAGGCCCTTCAAGGGACACAGTGTCTGCCATTAGGGCGTGGACCCTCATCCTTATTTTAACCCCTACCTCTGTCTTCTGGAGCAGATGTGCTCTTGAAGCATTGCTAACGTATTGTCCTGAATCCTGGAAAAACTGTACCATTGAAGGCAGCCCATTTGAAATTAATTTATACCAAGTCTTCAAGTATGCCAAAGGAGAATAAAAGTAGGCTCTTTCTAAAGCTCCTTGAAAGGTTGAGAGATGTTTGTTAGTTGCAGATATTGCAGCAGAATATAATTTTAATAATTTTTTCCATTTAGGTTGTTGAAAATCTTATGTGTTGTCAATGTGACAAACGCCTAAGGAATTAATTTTATTTGAGGTGCTTTTTGTATGACTGGTCAATTGTGAATGCAATTAAGATGGAATACTGCAGTTGTTACACTTGTGATGATGACAATCAAATGAGATTAGAATGCACTTGCAATTTCCTCAGCTCAGAACACAGCTTGCATTTTTACCATTTAACGCGTCTGTCTTTTAATTGTTCCAGACCAGCTCCAACACTCTGGGTATTCTCAGTCTGCAAAATCTTACCTACTGTCACACAAATGCTTGTTACTGTTCAGAAGTGTAATTACAATTCTAGGGATTTTTTTTAATTGGTGTTTTTTATTTTGAGCAATGTCAAATAGATTCGTAAGTCTGTTGCACAGCTGAAAGCTTGCTGCCACTGAAAGGAAATGAGAGGGGCTTTTCTCTTCCTCTTCCAAATTCCTTTGCATGTCTCAGCCAGTCGTACAACTGATGGCTTTAGACTATAAGTGAGTGTTTAAAATGGATATGGATAGTTAAATCAAAAAAGTTGCCCTTCACTTGCATCTCTTTGACTCAGCTGAAGTGGTGTTATAGCCTCACTGTAAGAATAAATTCTGAAGTGTCTGTTCCCTCTGCTGGTTTGTTGGGGTTTTTTTCCCTCTTGCTGTAAGACAGCTGCTAAGTGGCTTTTTCTTGTTACATAGATCCAGGCTAGTGTTCTGTGTTGTGTAGGGTGGCTGGTAGCAAAAGCTTCCCATAACATGTGTGCATGTATCTATGCAGACCATGTCCAAGTGACTTTGGTTTTTTAAATATTTTTAATTTTTCCTGGCAGGAAGCTGAATTTCTTACAGAGAGTACCAGAGAGAAGTTGTACATGTAAAGCCCATTGTGCTGAAACTGGTGGCTTACTGAGTTTTAGCTGCCCTGTTCCTCATCTGTGTCCTGGCGCTTGGCAGCACTTGAAAACAGGATGGGCTAGTGTTGGAAATGAGACAAGCAGTGACTTTCTCAGGAGCTGCACTTAAGACAGACAGCATTCAGGGCTGGGTTTGTTTTTCACCCAGATGCTTCTTCCAGTGAAGGCACGGACATACACACATTTTTTTGTGTGTGCGTGTGCCAGCTTTCTGCTGCAGAAGGAAGGACGCATAGGTTCATAAATCACCTAGGAATGAATAGTGCTTTACTTCCCTTTCCTGCCTATCCCTACAGGTTAGCTTGTCAGGAAAACAAGCCAAGTTATAGCAACAGGATGTGCACAGAGGAAAAGCTGTGTGTATGTAGAAGGTGCATTTAGAAGTTATCTATGGTGACTTTGAACGTTCGAGTCCAGCAACAAATGTCAGTGCACAAATTCACATAAATATTTATGTGCCGTTCAAGAGGAACGATAATTAAACAATGCTAGCCAAATTCCCATCCCCAGTCACGCAGACATGACTCCTATTTTCTCACTTACAAATAATATAACCCTGTGGGATTTTTACTAGTTCAAGTTAATTAAATTTCACTCAAAGCATGAAATTTGCAGGCAGTGCTCATTACAGTAGTTCTGCAAGTGTGTATTAGTTAGTCAAATACAATAAAAAGTTCATTTTTGTTTTAATTCTTCATTTTATTGTTGACACTGTACAGAATTTAATCATACACACCATACCAGTGATCATATCGTTCATTTTTCATTTTTTTAAAAGTCTTTGATGTAGCATTGTGAATAAATTTGTTCATAAGTTAAATGCTATAATTACTGATGGACCTAAAAGTATGAGCTATGTTTTTGTCTTTAAGAACATCTGGTCCTTTCTTAAATGACTTGTACAGACACTTACGTAGTTTTCTAGAGATAAGTTGAGACCTAAGTGCTTGCTAGTATCTTGGAAACTTGTTTGTCCACATTCTTTGAATTCTGGTTATAGTATGAATTGTGAGGGAAGAAATCAGCTTACTAAAGTCTAATGAATGATGTGCAAATCTTTGCACTACTCCAGTTTTGGATATATAAGCTGTATGTCTGCTTTATTCACCTATGCATTCAGTACAGAATCTTTCAACTCTTCTTGCAACAGTTCTTGAATTTAGGCCTGGTAAAAAACCCCAGATAATATCCTAGAGAAAAAGGATGTTTGAAGAAGGTTCAGTGGCTTGGAAATATCGCTGTCCCTTGATGAAGTGCCTGTGCTGAACTGTGGAAGAAAAGCACGGTCCAGTACTTGCATCAGAAATTCTGGATCCACGTTTTTGCATCTGTCTGGGTGATGTCCTCAGCTCCTGGATGTCCCAACATTTCTCTCTAGCTGGCTTGTGCTTGGAGGAATTCTTGGCAGGCTAACAATTCTTGTGGCCCCTCCTTCCAGCTTTCTGCCCTAGTGCCATGGCAGAGACCACCCTCTTGTCCAGTGAAGCCACAGACCTCTCCCTTGCAGTCAGCCATTTGAGTGCAAATACATCTCCATCAGTGGCTTAGCTCACATATCAGTGTACTAGGTTAAGGACAAACATTTCATTCTGCTGTTGTTTATTCTCTGAGGAGAATAATCTCTGGCAGGAGCAGCAGGGGAGAGCAGTGTTTGCGCATGCCTCGGCTGAACTAGGACCTGAGAAGTGCCGTGGAGGAGGGCAAGACCTGCTGGAGCACTCTGCAGAATCACTGTATTTGTGATTTTGTTAAAAATGCAGACTGGAGAACCTGTGTGTCCTGATACTAAGACATAGGTAGGTTACTTTATGTTACTGTTGTCCAGACACTTGAGATTAATTCCCTGGAGAAATGAGGAGGGCATTTCCTCTATGAAGAGCTGAGTTCAACAGATATTTAAGCACCAGAGTTGTTGTCCAAAATAAATAGATGAATCCCTGGTTTTCTGCTTGATGTGAAACTGCTGTCCAGAAGGAACAAAGTGTCAGCCTGTCAGCTCTTCAGGGACTTTTTCCAGTTCCACTGTTGCTTCCAGTCAGATTTCAGTCCTGTACTTGTAAGGCACTCTAGCTGTCTCCTGGATATGGAGCACTTGATTAACAGAGTCAGAAGAAAGAAAAGTTACAAAAAAAGAACAGGAAGCAGAATCAATAATGTGGTGAGGCAAAAAGCAATATAAGGGAAGAATTTCTGTGGGCTTTTTTTACTATTATAGCAAACAAAAACAGATTGAAGGCAGGAAGGAAAAATAAGAGCAACTTAAAGATTGGGTAATGCTGAAAGTAGCTTATGTGGTGAAATTGCAACCAGTGTTCCTAATAACATTCCATTGTTGTTTAATTTATAGCTTTGACTTTGAAATATTTGGTTGGGGTTCTTTGCCTAGAACTTGACTGACTTGTTTTTCAATGCAGACAGCCAAATCTGTCTTTCTAGGAAGCTTGAGGAAAATTAATTAAAGAGCTTTTGAATTATAGATCCATTAAAAATTACTCTACTTTGAAAGTTAAATAAATAAATAAAACTGTCAGTGTTTGTCATCTGTTGAAAAAACCCCTGTTTCTCTTGTATCTGTACAACAGAGAAACCTAATTAGTGAACTCCAGTGCTTTGGAATTTGGGCAGGAGAAGCTTTGATTATATCAGCCTTGACTGTACCTATATGAGTCTTTTCAGATGTCATGTGTGAGTTTAGAATAGTGAATCAGCCGTTGTCCCATTCTGTCCAATCAGTTGTCCCATTCTGCTTATTTTTTTTCTTTAGTGTCTGTGCTAAGTCTGGAAGAAAATACGCAAAATCCGATCTGCATCTTGCAAACCTTTAACCTGATGGATTTGACTCTTCCAGGGGACAGACTTCATCCTTTTTATCTGAGTGTTGTATTTCAGTAAAAAACATTTGTGCAGGTGCCTTTGCTCCCTTCCTGACCTTTTCTTTTAAGGTGGTCTTTCCCTGAGGATAAGTGTTTTGTGTGGGTCTAGGGTTAGTAACATGTGCCAAAGCTGAGAAGAAGAATAGCTAATGCATGACCCAAAGAGGGAAAATAAAAAACCCCAGACTATACAGTATGTACCACAGCTGCCTCCTTTCTCATGCTGTGATAAAAGACAATGTGACAGATATTTTTCTAAAATAAGAAATCTGCTCCAATCCAATGAAGAATAATAGCAGCAATTAAAGATTTTGTGTTGTAGTTGTTTTGGAAACAAAAAGATGGCCAGACAAAGCTGGCAGCATGTCTCGCTAGCATGTGTGAATGTGAGTAACTCTGCTGCCTTGGTGCTGGATTTGACTTCTGACTAGGATACTTTTATTTACCTATAATCTCTATCCCTCCTTCAGGCCACAGAAGCATATCCTGCTTGCCCAGTGCTGCTCAGCTGCCAGCCAAGAGCTGCAGCGTGGCTCTGCCCATGGCAGTGCTGTGCAGGTGGAATACCTCACAAGAGCAGGCTTCTGGGGGAAATAAGCCACCTGTCTGTGCAAGCTGGACAAGGCTTTTTGTTTATGTGTCTGATCCTCTCTGCCCTGATTCTGGGAGTAGTTAAAATCTCAAAATGACGGTGCAGGAGGAACTGGCTGGAACTTTTGTCCTGTGGGAGAATCTGACAGCTCAGGGACAACCTAAGCTGAGCTGGTTCTGTCTGTTCTGGTTATGTCCATCCTGCCCTGGCTGGTGCTCCCACCTACTGCTGGCTCTACAGTGAACTGATTCAGCAGTGTAAACAAGCAGAAAGCTGTTGATTTTGTTGTTTTCTTTGGTTTTAAGTCAGTTTCCCCCTGGTCTTTCTCCTCACAAAATCTCACTACAGGGTAGAATAAGCATAGGCGGACAAAGGTTGAGACAAGAGGATGTGCCTGGGTAGTCAAGGAGAGAGAAGGGCCTGCAAGGGCCGTGGTATAACTTTGCCTTTCCATAATGCCCTGCTGTAGAAGCAGTTTAAGAGCCCTTGTGGCTTGCCTGTAGTGCAAATGGATCAATTCTTGCAAGCTTACTGCAGCAACCTTGGGTCAGGAAATTAATTCCCTTGGTGAAAACAGATTAGTCTGTTGCAAGTCGTGGTGAAGCTTGACTTAATTCAGTGTGGGTCATTCTTAAATGTGGAATTTAAAACTTATTTCTTACAGGCTTTTTAAAGATTAGACAGTGTCTAATTGCATCTTGGCTCTGCAATTAGACAGCAGGTCTAATATGTTGAGAAACATATGTCTTGGACAGGTTGATGCCTCCTTTCAGGCTCACTGTCTTTGAAGTAGTAGCAGATGGAAGTCCTTCCACCTTTTCTAGGCACTGACTAACTTTGAGAAGAGCAGCAACTGGCAGCAGAGAAAAGCAATTCTTTAAAATAATTTACAGAGATCTGTATGGCTTTAACTTTATTTATTTAAGCTTTCAGAGTGAGAAGCCTGGCTTTGGATTTATTGAAAACTTCTGAAGCTCAGTTGGAGAACCAAATATGATCAGGTCCTAGTTATGAGATTTCCACTTTTCTGGCTGGCTTTTCTTAGCAACATCCAAATTAGTGAATAAATAAAACCCTTCAGTCTGCTGATGACAACAACAACAAAAAAAATCTGTGATTCAGACCAAAACGTCTTGATCACAAACTTGGCAGTGCTAACCTTGAAGAGCAGAAATGCAGACCATCAATCTAATATCTCAGTACTGGAAAGAGATTGCTTTGAAAAGGTCATTTTGTTGCTGTCCCATCAGTAAATTTTACCCTTCAATGAGACTAAATTTTATTTTTTGGCTTTGGGATAAGAAAAGGTTAGGTCTTGAACTGGAAGCAGAGATGATGATGTTTGTGTCTCGTATAGAGATGCTGAAAGGTGTTTACTGTGCTGAAATGTCTGTCGAGCTTCTATAACCTCGGTCTTTTAATCAGAATGTTTTCTAAGTCTTTGGGATTGCCAAAGTGTGTGGATCTTTGGTTTGATTTTGGTGTTTGTGGTTTGGGGGTTTTGTTATTTTCTTTTGTTTTTTACTTTATTATTTTTGCTTTCTGAATTAATTTTGGATTGCTAATTAAGTGGCTGCCAGAGAATGTCTGACTACAGCATGCTCATTTCTATTTTAAAATGTACTGTGTAAAATAGGCAATACAAAAGGAAATTTCTGGATTTATGTGTTTAGGTTTCAGCTGTGTCTCCTGTTTGTTTTGTTATAAATGGCAGTATTGAAAACTGTCCTCACTGAAAAGTGAGTTTCACTTTCTCAACAGTGGAATGAAATAGTGCTTATTCTTTGGAGAAGACATCTATGAGAAAGGTACACTACAACACTTGCTATAATATATTAGGAGTGTTCACTAATATTTATGTGAAAACCAGTTTTTCCTGATGATTCTGAATTGGAATACTCATCTGCAAAATGTTATGCACAACTCTAATTTCAAATGGAATTTTAGTGACTTAAATTAAAGCTACTACTGCAAGAAGGCTGAATGCCAAAGCAAACAATATTTAAGCCAATTTTTTTAATATACTGCATGGTAGTTACACTTGTGCAATATGTGATTGGTATGAAACGGTACTTTTGAAATGTAAACCTTGAGACAACTTCAAGACAGGCATGCAGTGTAAAATTCATTAGGTTTAATTTCACTTAACTGTAAATGTAAAATTATCACACATTTGAGTAACCTAAACATACAATTTGTTGAACCTTCCATTTTCTTTTTGTTCTGCAAACTGGTGAATCAGGACAGGAATAGGATGTGGTTGGCAAGGCCATTCCATGTTGTCTGTACCTGGAGACCTTGGCAGCAGCAGAGGGTACCTCTGAAACAGCCCCATCCTGCCCCAGTGCAGGCACCTATTGACAGAGGTGCTGTCGGTGTGGTGTGGTGTGGGTCGTGGGGCCAGCAGAGCCACTGCCTCTGTGGTCATTTACCCATTCCTCAGAGTACTGATGTTCTCCTGAAGGTCTTGAAGGAAAAGTCTTTCTGCGTGGGAACTGTGCTGCATCTGTGATCCTATTAAGATCCTGATGTTCAGTAATTATTGGCTATAGCGTCCCTGTTAATGTGGTCACCATGCAGGAGAAATGTGTTTGCATTCCTGTAACTGCTCCTGAGCTCCCAGCCTGGGGGGATCCCAGCAGCTTCTGATGCAGGGAGGAGCAGCCCTGCTCAGCTGCATTCCTCGCTGCATCTGCTTCCTCTCTGCTGGCTGTGTTCAGCCACATAATCCAGCCAACAAATTAACAAAAATTCAAGTTGCTGAGCCGATTTTCTGCTCTTTCGTTGAAATATCCATTTAGGGAGCAAACAGATGCAAATGTTGAAGGTAAATGTCAGGGCAGACGAGAAGGTAGGAAGGTGCACTTACGTGATGGGGTGACAAACTGCATCCTGACCAGCATTATCTCCTGAAGCTTTGAAAACCCAGCAAAGGTGTGGCCATACATTACAGCTCTCAAAAAACACTGCCAGTGTCAGAATTTTCTGCCACATACTGTCACCTCCTGAATTTTGCCAATTTGGCTGGTTTTGTAGCTGCACTCAAAATCAACTGTGCAAGGTGATATGGCTTAAACAAAATAAATCAAAAATACTTCTCAAAATATTACTCCCACCACTGTCAGTTTCTCGTCTCTGTGTTTTTGGCAGATCCCCCCTAGGATTATTGTGTGTTTGCAACAGCAGTGGAATTGGTGCAGATAAGGGAACCATAACAGTAACATGCTCTTTCCTTCTTGTACCATGATGTCTGTGTGCATTTAGGGTGAACTGTACTTAGATGAGTTTCTTGTGTACTACAGAGTACATTTCAGATGGAGTAAAATTAAAAGGGAAAAAATCAAAGCATCATTCTGTGAGGAAAATTGAATTCTTGAAGTGTAAATTTTTTTAGTGGCATCACACAACCTTGTCTGACATGGCTAGAGTCTTTGGACCCCACTAAAGGAAGTTAAAGAAATGATGGGTGAGGAATGGTGCATGTATGGATTGCAGCTGGGCTGGCCACCCTCCCATGGAAAGGACAGGGAGAGGAAGAGACTCTCACCCAACTGTTTTTAGTGGCAAGTCGTGGTCTTTTTTCATTTGGAATTCTGCAATACTAGCAGCAGACCTAGCAAAGAAAGATTAGTGAGTGAATGTCAGCAAACAGGTCAAAGGCAAATGATGAAGCACTAAAAGGGAAGTATGGCATATGAGGAATGGAGGGGAAGATTGCCTAAAATTTAAATAAAAATATATATGCGCGCGTGTGTATATGTGTATACATATACACACATTTCTTCTTTGAAAACTGTACTGTATTGTGATAGGAACTTTCTACAGAAAATATTTGGCCTTTCTAGCATTTCCCCGTGCTGGGGAAACCCTGGATGTTTTGTTTCGGGTCACATTTAATATCTGTGGTCTCTGGAGATAATGTGTTACTTTCAAATGCGATAATGTGTTACTTTTAAATGCTATGTGTGTTTTATTCCTCATGTCTGGATTCCTGGACCACGTTTTCATTGCAGATTTCTTTCCTTGCTAAACTGGTCCATTGTATCATGGGAATTCTTAAGCAACAAGGACACATTAGGTGAAAGCAGATGTCAAAATATTTAAACTTCTCACGGGATAGAATCTCCCTGTCCCACGCAGACAGCATGTATAATATATTGTTGGCAGAGTCTCCCACACAATTCCCTCGTACCTCTTCCTCTTTGTTGAGTTCTTAGTGACCAGAGACTGGCTTTCAGAAAACACTGTAATGCTGAATGGCCTGAAACAGGCAGGTGGTCTGACTCTGGGGGATGTCCTGTTCAGGGCTGAGTTGGGCTCGATCCTTGTGGGTCACTTCCAGCTCATTATGTTGTGTGATTTGGTGATGCTTTTGTGCAGTGTGGATGTTTGGTGGGAGAGGCAGTTGCTCCCCAAATCTGCAGACATTACTCCTTGTGTCCTGCACACCGCTGGAATTTACTGAAACAAAGCTTCTGTGTTTTCTTCATTTCTATTGTGTCCTTTTTGTGGGAGTTGGAAGTATTTAGCCTTTTTGTGTACCTTATCCCCCAAGATAGTGTGATGAAAAAGCACAGTGCAAACTTAGTTATTCATGGGATGATAAAATTGGTATGAGATCAGGCGGTTAATTGACAAGCAGTAAACGCAGGCTTTTTTAATTCTGGAATGCTTAAGTGCTCGGTTCCTTTTGTAATGTTAATGCCGTGCATGTGACATAAGAGGAGACTTTTGTGTATGTGCATGATCCCTTAGGCTTGTCTGGAGTGATGGAAATTCCTTACGGTGGCACCAACTGTGGTGAGGGACGCAGAGGCAGCTAGCCATGCTTCTGGGAATGCCTGCTTTCCAGATAACTCCAAAAATGGGGCTGGCACCCCGAAAATGGCTGTAAAGATGCCCACTGTGCAGTGCCTGGCCAGCAGGCACACAGGCGTGTGTGACACAGGAATGTTTCCTTGTACACAGCCAGGGATGTGGCTGGGAAGCACAAGGAGTGTGTGGGTGGGCAATGGAGGTGGTGTTTTGACCACTGGTCCAGACTATGGTGTGTCTTATGCTTTCCTAAGGTAGCATCAATTTTTGTTTTCTGGTTTATTATGTTACCAGAGAATCACATAAATTGTGCATGTGTGGGTTTTCTGTCACAAAATCATAATTAAAAAAACCACAAAGGCAAAATCAGAAGTCTTGGATCTTCTGTTAATGCAGTTTTCAAATTCCCAAGTTAGAATGTAAAATTGAATTATTTTTCAGCTTAGGGAAGTTTTCTTGTTTGAAACAGAAGAAGGGGGGGAAAAAGGTGAGGTCCCAAACGGTGCTCTTGCCTTTAAGTGTTGGTATGGATAAAGGTTATGGGATGCCCTGCAGTCAGCAAATCCATTTTGATCTGGTTTGAATGCTCCTCACCTGACCAAAAGCACATAATGTGTGTGTGTGTGTGTTACTATTGATCCTAATTTCCGGGCAGTGCCACTTGATGGCTTTTGCTCTTTTGGAGACAGGCCCGGGCTGGCTTTCCCGGCCGTGCCGGTGCCATCTGTCCCTGACACGTCCTGCACCCACCCACCGCAGCAGTCAGCGCCTCTCCCCAGAGCGCCGCGCCACCGGCTCCAGCATTGCTCATCGCACTCGGTTTCTTGCCTGACACAGCTCCTTAATGAAACACCTGATGAGTCAGTGTTAACTAATCTCACTTGGGTGTATGGCTGTCACCTCCCTGGAGAAGGCTCTGTGTCTTGAGAATGCCGTGAACCGAAGAGAGGCGGTTTGCGCTCAGCTGCGGCTTCTTTTGCCACATAATTTTAGAATGTGGTACCTGTAGGGGTAGCAAATTGGAAGTGAAACTGGCACAAGCAGAAGGAAATGTATGTGTCTCTTGCTCCCTCAGGCAGCACTTTTACATAAGAGGGGTGCTTTAGTGATGCATATTGAAATTGATTTCATCTTTCTGCCCCATTAAACAAGCAATTGGTTTTCAACAGCAGCTCGAAGATGAATCTAAGTCAAAGCAGGATGATTAACTGGAGGACAGCCAGCTTGGCCACTGTTTGTCCTCTCCTGTTTAATACTCGGTGTACAGTGATATACACGTTAGAGACTTCAAACTCCTCCCTTCAAGGGACAATACAGTAAATTAATCTGTTGAGAAATTGCTGAGATTCCAGCCTCCTTACCAACTTTTTAATTTAACCATGTTAAATACTGCTACCTGGAGTTGCTCAACTCAATGACTCACAGCCAAACACTGTAAAACATTATTTTTGCTTTTTTTTGCATTTCCTGTCTATAAATGAGTGGTTTGGAGTTCAGTTGGTTTGAATACACTGAGGTGAAACTTAATTTCTGTCAGCTGATAATAATTATTCTTCATTCAAACACAGAATATGCTCTGCTTTCAATCACAAAACTGGGTGATCTTTGCATGTACGTATCAGCAACACCAAAACAGAAATGTCTTGAGGGCACGGGTGCCCATCCCTATTCTGAGTATCTGAGTTTTGGGTGTTCCAGTGACTAACCTGGCTTTAGAAAGGCAAGGATGTTAAGGAGTGTCTCTTCAAACTCCAACAGACCTAATCTCTCACATCCCAGTATCTGCCATCCCAATTATTTTAAAGGAAAAATAAATGTACTTAAAAGCCCTTAATCATTGTCGTGATCCCTCTTTTGGTTTGTTGGTCAGGGAAGCAAACATACTCTATTCTTATGGGTGCTGACAGGAGAGAAGACAGAGAGATGGAAGAAAATGCTACTGCTGTGTATACTGTGCCTCTTTAGCTAATTTAAACCACCATTTTCATCAATTCCCCTTTGTAAGAACAAATTAGAAAATATAACTGTTGCTATCTACAGGGAAAGAGGGAGTGAATCTCTAAATTGAAGTTCAAGGTTATTGGAGCTCTTATCTGTCCATAAGATAGGTATATGTCTCTGAGCTGCTGAATATTTTTATTGCTGCTGGTTTAATAATTAATCTACCCTTTGGAAGTTGCAGGCTTTTTGCCTAGGATTAATGCACTCTTAACATCCCTATGTCTACCACCTTGTCCTGAAAGCTAAGTGGTAGCACAAGAATCTGCTGCAGGGGGCTTGTTCCATCTTTGATTGTGTGTTCGTATGTCTTCATAGGAAGCATTTTTAATCCCTCTCTGCTGCCAGGTTCAGACAGAAAATCCATAAAATCTCCAGTGCTGTTCTGCAGATCTCTTCTACGTTAGTTTGGAGGGCTGGTCCGCTACCAACTAGCCATGGTAAATGGCAAGTTTCTCTGAACTAGGCTTTGAAAGAAGGCGTGTGTCTGACTGAAAGGGCTGTCTGTCTGTCCCCAGCTTGCTGCCTGTGGGATAAACTCCATCCCCCCGTGTCAATGACTGAGTCAGGTCAGGGCCTTTCCTGGGGGAGACCTTGCTTGCTGAGGAGTTACTCGTATCTGTCAGCAGGCACTGCAGTTTTTTGGTGCCTGTGTGCTTTGTGTTTTTCCTGTCCTGTCTTGTTGGTGTGGAGAAGTGCTGAATTAGTGTATAATGTCTGCCACAGTAAAAGTGGGGTGAAGCAGGGCGCTCAGCTGCTCCCATTTGCTTGTGAAGATCCCATTAGGGTTTCTGATGGCATTCTCTGAAATGTGGAGCTCTTGCTTTCATCAGGTGGGAGAATGAATACTGTGTGCCATGCTCTGCCCTGTTCACCCTTCTGATGTCTGTTAAGTGATGCCTGCCATGGATTGCACCTTGTGCATGCTCCAGTGTGTCATTCAGAAGGAAGAATCTCTCCATCTGTATGTTGAGTGCCATGCTAAGCAAGATGGGATGAAGGAAAACATCTTTTATCCTTTAAGGTATGTTTGGTGTATTTCTGATCCCTGTGATAAAGTGGAGAAGTGAGGCTGGGATGTGGGATAACAGAAGTATGGAGAGCAGCATAGGCAACACCCTCAGGGGTCTCAAGATAGCTTTTATGCTTCTAAGAAGGAATTGTTTTGTTGAAGGCAGTTGCTTTGGGGCAGCCAGTTATGCAAGCCCTCCTAACTATGACTGGAGGGATGCCTCTGTGGAAGAGTGGATGAAGCAGAAAGACTGAAAGTAAGAGCTGCTGAAGCTCCATCTGTGCACTGGGGAGAGGGAAAAACAAGAAAACTTAGGATAGAAGCAAGTAATAACAGAATTCTAACTCAATCATGTATTTCTGAAACACAAGGACTGGAAAGAGAGATGAAAACATGGAGTCCTGGTTTCTAACATGATTTGTTTCCAGCTAGTACAAAGAGTGGTTTAGTGCCCAATATAAGCCCTTTGAATAGGTCCCTTCCTTGTTGTGTTTGCACTTGATTTTTTTCATATATGCAGAGCTTGAATTCTGAAGGTCTCTTCAGCATCTCCAATTGCACCTGAGCAGAATCTTTCCTGGTGGGTGGTGGGTTTTTTCCTATTTGTAGCAGCTGTCCATGCAGTTAAGAGAACATGATGTTTACCTTCATGGCTGAAGCTTTGGTTTTAACCCAGGTTTCCAGAGGCAAAAAGTTATGTTTTTTCTGCCTCATTGAACTGTTTTTAATTCAGTTAGGATATTCTTCAGTCTCTGAAGGACTTTGTACAGATTATCTAGAAGTAATGAACAGCATGGTTGTACTGCCCAGCCTCACTGGTGGGCAATTTTTCAGCTAAACCAGGCCTGTGCTGCTTTGTTCCCTGTGAAGCAGCTGTAACTGCACACACAAGGAGCACTGGCTACAGCTGATGGCTGGCAGAAGCACTGGTATTATTTTTCAATCTGGAGTGCTTCTTTCCTAGTTTCTGTCAGTCTGCAGCAGAATATCCACCACTAATGTAAGGGTGCCCCATCAGAACAAAGCCATTGCCATTCCCATGGCAATCATAGAAAGGCATTATTCTTAATTTTGTTATAACTGCGGTTGAACACACAAATTTCTATATTTGCAGTGTTATATAATTTAGATTGGTCAGTTGCTGTAGCAGTGACACTTTAAGTCATCAGAAATACTGCTTTTTTGTTGTAAGGCCATATGGATTTTACATTATCAACAGCAATTACTAATTATTTTCTCTGAAATTTAGCTTTCTGTAAGGAATAGTTGTATAAAATCAGACCAAAGCCCTAATAGCTGACAGTTTACTTGTGTTGGTTATGTGAGTTGGTTATCACAGGCTGAAGTACTCTTCCTTCCAGGAGCTGAATAGGATGGCTTTGTGCTGGAGTTAGACACAGCTTCTCTTAGGGAGCCAGTTCTGTGTACAGCATCCACAGATTCTCAAGAGGTTTGTTTTGAAACAACAAACTGGTTTTTTTTTTTTTTTTGTTTTTTTTTTTTTTTTTTTTTTATACTGCTCTGGCTGTAGCCCATCTGCATTGTAGGGGTAATAAGGTGTTCCCTCTTGCTTCCCTTCACATTTGACACTTGATCCATTTTCCCTGTCTACTCCATATGCATCACACAACTTACTGTTGCCTGTAAATTACTATTTGAGCTGTTCTCAGCTTATAGCTATTTGTTTGTCTTGGAAACTGGCCAGTGTTTTCCATGGGATTACTTCTCTTTGTTATAGTTGTTATAGTCAGGGTGGTTTAGGCAAAGCACTGCAACAGTTGGTTTTGGGGCACCCAAGGCTAATTCAGGTCTCAGAAACCTTGGTTTGCAGCCCAGAAGTGCACACTGCCCCATCCATGGCAGATAGTGGAGTGCTATCTCTTGCACATATGCAACTTCTCGTTAGTTTTCCTTGAAAACATGAGAGTTTTCCTTTCAGGGATGAATGCTGGTTTGTGATTACAGAGCGTGCTGTAGGAGATGATCGTGCTAATTTTTGGTTAACTGACAACAGAACAGAGTAAAGCAAATTTTTGCCTGGTGGAAGGGCAAAGCTAGCATTGAAGGATTACCTTCAGTGGTCTGGAAATGCCTCCTTTATGGGCATGGGGCAACATTTTCTCAGAGTGTGGGCAGACCTAATTAAGCAGTTCTCCCTGGACAATGTTTGTTTCTCAGGTCACTGCAGTGGTTGCTGCAATCAGATTTCTCACTTGTATTGAAGCTGTCCTGAAGTGCCATGAGTGCAGGTGTCAAACTTTTCCCTAGGCAATGACTTTGTTTATTTGAAGCCAAAAGAGTCCAAGAGGCTGGGTTAACTTAACATAGGCTTCATCCATGAGGTTTCTGCTGCTTTAATTTATTTTTCCCCATAGCAAAAGCTGGTGAAGTATAGAAAGAAGTCTCTGCGACCTCATAATTGAATAAAATGAGACTGCTAATTATGTCTGGGAGGATTGTTAGATTGTCATCAATATTTCTCGTTGCATTTAGGCCCACAGACTTCCTTTCTTAAGAAGAGAAGAATTCAGGGTGGATGTCACTACAGTCTATAGACTTTCCTCATTGTTTTCTTTCTTTGTTGTGTTTCTACATGGATTTATTTGGGAAGGTTATTTGTTGGGTGAAACTAACTGCCTTGACAATGAATGGTTCTGAGCAAACAAAGTGTTATAATTTTAGTGTCCCACAAATGAGACTTGAAAGGTTTTTGCCTTATCCGTGCTTCCCTTGCCCTCTGGACAGAGGCAGGAAGCGATGCTGCCCTTCGGGTGGTGCCTGCTTGTTCCTGCCCCCGGGGGAATGGGAGATCTGGCAGGAGGAGCACCACAGAGCCCGTGGTACCGTGAAGGTCCCTCTTGCTGTGTTACAGCTTTTCAGCAGCCCTCTTCAGGAATGCAGAGAGGGGAGGAAAGTGCTTTGTGGGTATTTCGCCCAAACCAAGCTGGGGGGGAGAAGGAGGCAGCTCGATGCAGATTGCCTGTTGTTCACCCTCATCTGGCTGCTTTGCTCTGCATCTCTACCCCCTCATGCCTCTCCCTAACTTCCTGGCGGTCATATTCCATGGCATGCTCTTTTCACCCCATTTCAGGGCATGCAGCAGTAGCACAAGAGAGCCTTTGTTTAGCTGGAGTGCTGTAGCTGAATGCTGTGAAAAGCATTGTGGCAGCTGCCTGTGTTTGAGACTGTGCTTGGGGACGATCTGTGTGGCCAGCACCCTCCCTGAGCTGAGCAGCAGAGCTGTAGGGAGGCTTTAGGGGTACAGGGAGGATGCTGTAATGAGAACTGCATGGAGACACACTGGCTGTCAGTGCCGTGGAAGTGTTTCTGCAGAGCAGCTTCCCTGTGTTGATGTCGCACCAAAGCTAGTCTAAGGATATCCATGAGATGGGAAAAACTTCTTTGACATCTGACCTGTGGTACAGAGGCCAGAGAGAGCTGTGATGGCAGCTGCATCGTCCACTTGCAGAGGGAATACCAGTTCTTGGGGAAATTCTCAGTTCTACCAGCAAGGTGCTTTCCTTCATTGCCCAGCTCCTTGGCCATGCTGTGCCCTGCAGCCAGCCCATGTCTGTATTATTGTGGCCCAGCATTCAGTACCAAGAGCCATCAAGATGAGCTGTCCTGGGGAGGCCACTGGCACTACAAGAAGCCCTATTTTGAGTCAGCGTGTCAATGTTGTGCTGCAAGTGCATCTTGTTCAAAGGCTGTACTAATTATAAATTGGTCTTGGGAGATGAGGATAAAAATATCTTTAGTCAGCCTGTCTCTGTAAACAACCTGTGATGCTATTTGGAAATGTGGTATAGTTTTCATGTTGCAGGGAATGTGTGCGCTGCTTGTGAAGGACTTCAGCAGCCACATTGCAGAGCTTCCTTGTGGTCAGGCTGACAAATAAAGCAGGGAAGGAATTTCTTTGCATGCTAGAGATGGCAAAGTGGATATTCATGACATTCTTTTCCACACAGTTAGGGGAGAAATTCAAGTATACTTCAGGATTGTAGGAGAAAGGGTGTTTATTATACCAAGCATATGCTGTAATAGTACCTTCTTTTTTATAAATAAAAAAATGCCCTTGAAACACCTTCCCTGTCTTGGCCATATGAATTTGAGTGGAATCTCTCCTGTACATTGCAGGAGAGGATTTGCTATTGTGGTGCAAGAAATCAGCTGGTTCACTGCTATATTAAATGCTGATGTGTAGTGTCATCTGCAAGGTAAGTTACCCTACTGAGAAGGGAGTGCCAGGGGCAAGAGGAAAAGCCAGGTGCCAGCTACAGACACACAGGGAGTGCCCATGAGCAGAAATGATGTTGGATGCCCATAACAGGACCTGTCTGCACAGCTGGAAGCTGCTGCAAAGTGGTGGCAAGAGGAAACCCCACTGCCTCCTTTGGCTGCCTTGGCAGATCTGTCACTGGGCTCCAAGTGGAGCTGAGTCCCCTGTGAGCACCCCCTGACCGTGTTTCAGGCAAACCTTCAAATGCATGCTGGGTGCTTGGGAAGATGAATTATGCGAACATGCTTTTCAGGGAGGTAAAAGCTCTTTGCCTTTCCTTTGTTCTTCAGCTCCACTGTGACTTAAACCAGGATGGTGAGATGTTTCCCCTTTCCTTAGCGTAATGCACCCTGCTGTAGGTCCCAAGCTGCCCTGTGTTCTGCAGTCTTCTTTTTACAGAACAGACAAAATACGGGGAGAGGAGGGAGGAGCGGGTACAGCCCCTTTTGGGTGTCTTCCAGTTCAATACTTTGGGACCACATCGACAGGCTTGAGGAAAAAATGCCTGAATGTGAAAGGGCTTGCCATCGGAACTAAATTATTCATCAGAATATTAAAAGAAGAGTGTGCAAAGATGTAAAGTGAGCACACCCCAATGCAGGCTGTAATGAGCTAAAATTATAGTTGTGGTCTTGGGAAAAGACCACACTCTCAATTAGCTCAGTGCTGGCAGCTGCCTGAGTGCACACAGACAGCACCTTCTGCATAAGGATGATGCCAGGCATTTGTCAACCTTGTACTCGTTTTTCAGTAGCTTAAATAAAACAGGATTTAGTCTGTATCAGCAATAGATAACAACACTGCCAGTTAATAGGGTGCTGTAAATCTGGAACCTGTTTGCACCTGTTGTCTCATAACTCCCCCAGGTTTTCTCATTTGTTTTTCTCCTTGCTGTTTGCCCTGTAAATGTGTATATTAGGCTTTCCTGAGATGTGTCTCTTCTGTGTCCCCTCGTTGCATCAGCTCTGTTTTCAGCTGTTAATCATATATGCTTGAATCTGTCTCCATCAGTGTTTTAAAAATTGATGGCTTCCTCTTTTAGTTCACAGCCTCTTTTTGACCATCTCTATTCAACAGTCTATTTTCTAACTCTGTTTTAAGGGAGGTGACTGCCTTGCCTCCCTTGCTGGAGTGTGATCATTGGCATGCATCTTCTGCATTTCAGAGCAAAGGTGAACAATGTGTTGAGAGCTTTAGGTTGACAAGGTTTCCTCCTGTTTATTTTGGTCTTTTTTAATGCTCTTGTGGAAAGGATAGGTTCAAGAACCAGGTCTTGCAGGGTTTTTAAAATCCTGTTAAGTCTGTTTTCTCTGTTTGTCACTAGTGGTGCTTCAGGCAGCATCTTTCTCTCCACAAATATGAAGGTCTTGCCTTAACTGATGACAAGCTCAGATGCTACAGCAGTGTGATTTACTTCTGAGAAGTGCTAGGGCTTGAGTGGAGGTCAGTCTGCACTCAGGGCAGTAGCTAATATGCTTGAAGCTGCAAGGGGACGTGTTTGCTAGGATGACGATGCTCTTCTGTGCCTTTCTCTGTTCTCCCCTCCTCCTGACCTCGCTTGTCTCTCTCTTTGTCTCTTATATTAATTAATAATTGTCACTGTGTGGATGGGGATTTGTAGAACCAGAAATGGAATGAACTAGAAATGACCCAGGAAACTTCTGCCATTGTGAATGTATATATAGCTCTTAGACAGCCACAACAAAGAAGATACTGCTAATTATTTTCCAAGTAACTTTGGCAGAGACATGAATAGAAAATGTGAATATTTTTGAAAGATCATCTGAGCTAAAACTCTAAATTTAGAATTTGCTTGATCTGTTTTTAAAATATGTTCAAGAAGTCTTAAACAGAAACTTTAAAAAATGAGAGGGCATTTTTCTCTGAGGAGTGAAAATCAATTTCAGTTTTAAATGAAAACCTGGAAACTTTGGAGAGGATTTGTATTAGATATACTTGGGAAGATTGGGGGAAGTGCGAAAGAAGTCTTTTCCTGATAAGTTGTTCCATGTGTACTTGGTACACACAGATATGCAGACGCAGAGCCCATCTGAAGCAATAACAGGAAAAGAAAGCCATACAGAGAGCTGTAAAATATGCTGACTCAGGGATAAGAAATTCTTATTTGGAACATTCAGGTTGTGATAGTATTTTAGGCTCCCTTCATTTTTGATAAATTCATTTATATTCAGTGATGCTTCTTGGCAGCATTTTGATTTCCACACTGCAGGAGAGTCTGATTCTCAACCAGAAAAATAACAGTGGAAGAGGGAGAGCAGGGAGGTGTAGGTAGGCGTAGAAATGAAGTGTGAATGCCTTTCTGCAAAAGAGGAAGGCTATTATCCAGGGCCTACAGTGGAAGCCACTGGTTTTTCTGTCGATTATATCTAGCCTGAGAGACATGGGAGAGACTTCTTGTGGAACTGGGAAAGCAAGTGCACATTTCTTTCCACAAAATTATTGTCCCTACCTACCTCTTCTGAGAAATGTGTCTGACTGTCAATAACTAAGTAGTTATCTTTGTCATCTTGTGTTGCTGCAGCTCTGAAGTGCTCTGGTTTTGGTGGGTGGCCTTCTGTTGGTGTCCTTTGAACATCTTTCTGGTCCTTCTGCATTTTCATACCGTCTGGTATCCTGGGACAGTACTCTAGTTGTTTGCTCTAGCCTGATCCATTTCTTGTATCTTTCAAGTTGCAGGAAGCTTCATTTACCTCTGTTCTCCATCTGCTGAGTTCAGGCACTTCCTTATCTGATGTGGCTTTGGCTTCTTACTCTTGGTTTGTGTTCTAGCTAATTTGGAAATGCTCTGGTTTTCTGTCACATTTAGCTCTTCTGCACAGGAGTCCATTACTGCTCATGTGGTCCAAAGGAATGGGGTGAAAGAGAAGTGCCTGAATCCTCAGTGCTTGTAGCTGCTTCCAGCAGGGCCAGACCCCTTTGTGGACATAGGGCTGTGCACTGGGACTGAAGAGGTGTATTTTCTCTGCCAGGATTTAAATTGTTGATGTCCTCTTCCTCTTGTAGGAGGATAATGTTCTTGATTGTAGTGTCACCCGGATCTTTTTTTTAAAGCAAAAATCAGTGGGATGTTGACCAAACTGATGTAGTTCTGCTTAGTTTTTACCTGTTCTTAGGGGTTATTCCTCTCCTCCTTCAGAAAAACTGAGGTGACCTTTTGAGGGAAGATTGTCGTCTCAAACATGGAGCAATTCCTTAAAATTATGGGCATTTTGTATGGACTGCCATTCAGAAAAGAAAACTTTTCTTCTTCTTTTTTTTTTTTTTTTTTTTTTTTTTTTTATTTCCTTCAGGCTAAGCTGTAGTCCAAGATGATGTGGCCAGGTTGACTGTGGGAACAGTTAATAGCCTTTATTCTTGTAACTTTAACTTTTACAGTGTAATTACACTGGAGTTTATGTGCTAGCCTGTAAGCAGTGATCTTACTTCCAGCAGCTTGGGCACTCCTTGGCAAGTGTGAGAGCCATCTGAAGTAACTGGATGCAAACTGACAGGTTGCTTCTTGTAGAGCTCAGGTGCACATAAACTGTGGTTTCATCATGCCCAAGGTGAGATTCTCTGCCCACTGGAAGTTTTTGATGCGTGGCAAGGACAAGTAACTCCAGATCAAAATGGAGAGGCATCAGCAAACTCTAATCTTCAAGTCTATTTACTTGCAAATGAGAAAGAAAAAACTCTTCAAAAAAACCCACAACCAAACAAAAAGAAAACCTACAAAAAACCCTCACAAAGTCCACAAAACACAGAAAATCTTCCCAAACAAAGCTTACCACTGCATGTGGGTTGGCTGTGTGTTTGTGGGGTTTTTCCTTGGCTGCTGCTGAAATATATATTTCTCTGTGTCTTTATTGTCATACAGTTTGCCTTGTGAAAAACCAGCATGTTGTGTACTGAGTCTGTATTATTTAACAGAATTTCCCATGTCTTTTTTATTAGTAATCATCACGTACTTGTGAGCAGGGAGGTGACACTTTGGAAGATGTGAAGTAAAAGTAACTCCAGTGAAATCAGATAATTGACAGTAAGGTGGGAGTGCAGGGAAGACAGCTTGCTTGGCTGCCAGCTTGACAATGCATGTTAATTCGCTGGAGTTTTCTTTTGTTTGTTCTCAATTTTGATTCCCTATTTGAGCTCTGTCTCCACATGAAGTGTTAATTATTTATGTAAGGCAGCACTGTTATTCCTTCAGGGTAAATGCTCATAGCCATTTGTACCACTAGAAGGGCTGGGCCAGACAGAATTGATGCAGAAATACAGATATCAGACTGGATTTACCTCGTGCTGTAGGTTCTGCATACTCTTTTGGGCATTGTCACACCCAACTTAATGCAAAGAGCGCTGTTTCTGCAGTGTGTTATTGTCAGGTGTTCTATCTGAGCTGCTTCTCAGGTGCTGAAGTGAAATCCAGTTTGCCAGTTTATCTGTACCACCTTGGAAAGAATGGCGAGGATACTTTATTTCACTTTTGTTTTACCCTGTGCCAGACAGAGCTGATAGACCCTGACAGTATGGAACAAACCCTGCAGAAGGCAGAGAACCCCTGCAGAAGTGGGGAGGAAAAAAGAGTTCTTCCAGGTGTTGTGTTTGCAGTGCTAAGAGTGTTGAGCAAACATGCTTGCAGGGATTCAGCAGTTTGAAAGGAGTAAATATAAAGGCTTGGAGTTTTTTGTTTTGTTTGGGTTTTTTTGTTGTTGTTTTTTTTTTTTTTTTTCCCTAGGCATTAAGTACTGCATAACTGAAACTTTGTTAAATTGTTGAACCAATTTTATATATCCCTCTCAAAAGCAGGGGTCAAGCTTTCTTGGCACAGGCAAACGTTCAACACTTCTTTTTATTTAATCCAAACAATCTTTCCTGCTGTCAGCCAAATTGCCCATATCATTTCATGTTCTGTGCTGCCAACACATTCTCCCTTCTCCATAGTACATATGATCTCATAGTGTGCATAATAACTCCAGGGGTTTTTTCTGAGATATCAAACCAACTTGACCTGAAGGAGAAAGAATTTTCTTTTTGCTATATTGAAACTTTCTATACATTTCCTATATTAACTGATTCTATACTCTTAAGATGAAATCTGCCAGTAGAGAATGTAAGGGAAGAGTCATGAGCAGTCTATGGTCACTGCTAGGGCTAGGTGGACATCAGAGCATAATATCCACCCTTGCTGCACCAAGGCTACATTGTGGATATTTTTAATGGGTTGGTAGCTAATTTTAGCAGCACGGATCTTCAGCTGAACTTATTGCATGTGGTTCTTTCAGGCAAGTTTGGCAGCTTGCTTGAGTTGGTGACAGAGTAAATTCATGTTAATCAGAACCAAGCCATTTTAAATGCTCTGACAGGTTTCTGTGTGCCGGGAAGGGCAGAGCACTCGGTCGTGAAGGTGCAACAGCTCCTACAAAAGCAATGAGCATTTCCTCTAGCAGTAACCTTTCCTCTGGCTTTGTAGTGTAAAAGCAGCTTTGTAACCTGTCTTCTGTGGCTGCATCAGGGGGGGACCTGCCTTGGAAGATAAATATCCTGAATGAACTCTTGCTGCATGCTTCTACCACAGGCCACAGTCAAAAACAGTACTCCAAATTTCCCAACTTTGCTTTAAATTTTCTGTGTCTCTAAGCCAAGGTGCTTGTTGTTCCATTTAGCTTAACTTTTAAAAAACTTGTTATTCTAAGAGAAAATCAACTCATGTAGCCCATTAAGTCACAGTGTATCCTCCTTGCCCCGCTACTTTCTCCTTTTCCCTGTGCCTGCATCACTTTTGAGCCTGTTGACCAGACTCAGTCACACAAAATCAACCCAAAATCTTCAAGGTTTTTCCTCAGGCTGGAAGAAGGACATGGTGCAGTTCAGGCTTTGTTAGTGGCTCTGCTTACAGGTAGTTTCTTTGCTCAGCAGAAGCCATTCAGAGAGAAAGACAGGACTAGAGGACCAGCACAGATAGGAAGACAACGCCTGCCTTCTCCTAAGCCCTGTCTTGGAGTAGAAGCTGGGCTTACAGACAAGACAATGTGGGCTGCCCCAAGTACCATATATACCGTGGTGAATCATGGATCCTTTCTGGGGATTTGGTCCAGCCTCCTTTATTTACAGGGATCTCTGTCAGCATCACACCACAAACCCGGCATGCAGCTCCTCCTCATTACCTTGGCCTTCCTTCTGAAGCCAGGCTTGACAGTTGGGGAAGTCAGAAGGAGAAATCAGAGGAGGTTCATCTGGCATTCGGGACGTCAGCAGACTTACAGAGCAAGGTATATTGGCCCAATTTTATGTTTTGTTTTGGGGGAATACCATCCCACCAACTCCAACTCTTGGCATTCAGCACCTTCAGAGGGCTTTCAGCTGAAAGGCAGGAGGAGGCATTTGCATGTGCTTTAAGAGTAGCTAGCTGAATAGGTAAAAGCTCAATAAGGCATTTAAGCTTTGCTCACCATTGCCAAGTTTCCATATGTTTAGAACATTGAGTGCTCCTGTAAACAAGATCTCAGCCCACGCCCTTCTCCTGTGTAGGTGGCCACTGAGATTTCACTTAGAACCCTGCACATGCCTGTGTGTAACCAAGGCAGTGACTGACCTAATGACTCTGTGAACTAGACTCTAGTGATCAAGCCTTGTTACATGGCTGGAAAACACTTGAGTGTCTCAGAGCTTCCTGGACAAACTGCTATGATGTGAAATATTTCCCACTCCTGGAGCAAAGGAGTCCCCTAAAGGCAACTGAATAAAAGAAGTAGCACAGCCTGGAGATGAAAGGAAGTGGCCTCTCCTTTTAGGTTAAATAAGTAGATGCAGAGCTCTGAGGCAGGTGGCTGTTCTGACTTGCTCACAGGAGACTGAAACCCATGCTGGGCAGGGCTTAGGTTACCTGGTTCATATGAAGTCTTCTGGAGGTTTGGTGAGTGGTGCAGGTGGAGGTAATGTGTTGGTCAGAGGTGGCTGGTGTCTGTTGCAAAAATACACCCAAGCATGGCAGCTGAGTTGAGCCTGGGGTAGCACAGCAGTCACAGTGAGATGTCTCCATCCTCCAAGCAAAGACCATTGTCTGACAGGACTCCATGTTTTTCCTGCCTGAGCAGGCTGTTTGTGAGGATATGTAATCTTTGGACTTCCCCTTAAGAGGATGAGAAGAATGAAGAATGTGTCATGATCATCGAACTGAGCTGAGTTTATGTGTCTGTTTTGGGAAATGGCATGGATCTGCTTAGGGATATATTTAATGAGGGAAACAGTAGTGAACCTACATGCAAGTGAATCTAAATTTTATTTCGTGTATTTAAATATATTTGTATAATCTCTCTGACAAAAGTATAATTTGCTTTATAAATGTATTTTACCTGTTAGCTTGGTTCTGTGTGGTTTTATATGTGCACTGTCAATTTTTGTGTCTGAGATATGGGCCTGTTTCTTTTTTTTCCTTTAATACATATTTAAAGTTTCATATAGAGTTGTTTCTGACATTGTCTTTCTTATATCTCCAAGCATAAAGTGCCAAAGCAGTAAAATAAACAGCCCTTCTCACTCCCCTCTCCAAACTAATTGAGGGAGAGCATTTCTAGTGGTAACAAATATTAAGAAGTTATAGCAGTGGTCAGGCCTCCTCTCGCTGCCCCATAGCTGCCCAGCTCTTTGTCTCAACAAAAATCACATCAGTAAAATATAGTTATAGTGGGCCAGAATATTAAGATTGTGAGTTTATGATTCAGTAAATCTGGATTTAAGATGGCTTTTGTGGGATTAGAGGCACCCTGCAACCATGTGGGCTTGGTAGGTTTACTCAGGACAGTTTCACACTGACAAATGTCCTTTGCATGCACTAGAACATATGAAGTCTATTTTAATTTTTTTAATATCCCGTCTCCTCCTCAGAAGATGATTTTGATCCATTCTCCTCTGTCTCCCTCTGTGACTCTACCTGTCAGATACTGCCGTCCTGCCTTGGACAATATTGTTCAAGCCTGTCCAGCACTGAACTTGGCTGGTTGTTGTAAGAGAACCATGAATGGTTTTGCATACCTGACTGTGATGTTGATGCTTTTTTAGTTTTGGTGGGTTTTGGTTTTTTTGGGTGAGGGGGGTTTGTTTGTTGTTTTTTTTGGGGGAGGAGGGTTTGTTTTGTTTTGTTTTGTTTTTTAACTTAGTGCTAAGACTAAGGCTTTGCTGACCGTATGAAGCAAGGTCTAAAGCTTCACTTGATGGGTTTTGAACATAGCTGGTGACAACCATCAATATCTGAGCCAGAAAACCTCCTTTTGTCTGTAATGAAAGGATGTCCAGAGCAGTTTTAAAATGCAAAGGTCTTGAATGTTTTGTGTGTCAGCCAGAATTCAAGAAGCTGGTGAGAAAGGGAGGAAATGAAGTAGGCAGAGTGTTTCTTGTAATACCCAAAATTGCAGTGTATCTGCTAGTCAGTGCATGAGGTGATTCCTGTTCCTCCAAAATCCCAACTTTGGATCTTAAAGTAGACAAGGTATTTGGTATGCAGAAAGTCAAGGATTTGACTATGGATTTTATATTCTTGCCTTCAGACAGCAAGGCTGAAACTTAAAGGTGAAGTCAGAATTTCATTATTTAGGATGTTTTTTGAGAGGAAATAGGTGGTCACTGGCTGGTAGTAATTCAGATGTGTTGACATGTAATTAAATATGGTTGTCACATTCATTTGGCACTATTCCTGGAGGCCTGGGTGGGTGCATGCTGGATGTGTCCACATGCTCACTGAAGTAGTTGTAGGGCTCAGCATACACTTGCTCAAATCCCTGATTAATGATTGTTTTTTCCCTTGTGATGTTTGCCAAGATGAGCTTGGATGGAAGACTAATTATTAGTAAAACAAAAGCTTGTTCAAATGATCTTCTCTTTGAGCAAAATAGAAGTTTACCAAAATATGGTTTTGCTCTTTCAAGTTAACATATCATTAAACAAAGGAAGCATTGTGGTTTTTTGTTTCTGGTCATCATGCCCTTCAGAGTTTAGATAGAGTAGACAACCTAGCTTTCCACATCCTGAAACTTCCCAATTCCCGTAGCTTGCTTTCAGTGGTAAGTTCAGAGCCCACAGAAATATGATAATTTAAACAAACTTATGTTTACAAACTGTGTTTTGGCCATTTGGGGAAAAGCCTAGCTGTCAGGAACTGAGTTAGACCTTCTGCAAACTCTCGTTTCAGAGCATTGGTGTATGGCTTGTGTAAGCTCAGCCTCTGTCTTGCTTCTTTGAGAAGCAAACCATTGTTTCCTTGAACAGTGTTTTGAATTAATATATTTTTTAATTTTTTTAGAATTTTATTTCTAGTAAGGGTATTAATTTTCAAATGTAGAATTAAAAGGATTTCATTTAGAGATTCAAATAGAGCTGATATAATTCCAGCTTTAAAAGTGCAGAAAAGTGTAGTTTGTATTTAAAGGGTTCTCCCTCACTCTCTAAAACCCCATCCACCCTAGCAGCTCTTGCCTTTGCTTGTTAACCTTTTCTTAAAATAAAAATCAGCCAACTGTCATACCTGAACTATCTTCAGATGAAAAGCCACACACCTGAACGAGTTTTTTTATAAAGGAAGACTAGTCCTCCATAGCTCAGTGCAGTATTGGAGATAAAAAGCAAGTGTCAGGGGGGTCTGTCTAAAAATAAGGTGAGGCTTTCTTGGGCTGGTATCTGGTATCTCTGCAGTGCACTTAACTTGTCAGCAGCTTAAAACTGAAGCCTGTCATCAACTGCTGCTTGTGTAAGAGGGAGCATCACTCATCCCATCTCGGGAATGCCCAGGTCACCTCAGGGTGTGGGAGAGCAACAACAAAAATGTCATTGGATGTATTTGACTTTCTAAATTTACCTTTGTACTTTATCTGACTCCAGTGGTGTGCGGCAGTTCTTGCATCGGGAAAGACTCTTTGAGTGGTGTTTGCAGGGAGATTGGCACAAATCCCCTGTCAGGAGTTTGGGAATGAAAGGTCAGTGTTTATCTGTGTGGGCGGGTATGTGCCCACTGGGGAAAGGAGAAGCAGTGGTTTAAGAAGAAATGATAACAATATTTTATTTGATGCATTGAATTTCTCTGGGGGAAAAAAACCCAAGTGGTCTCCGTCTTAAGTGTTACTCCCATTCTTTAATTGCTCTTTGATTTTAATTTTTTGTTTTAATTTTTCTTTTGAGATGTCTGAATGAAATTGCCAAGTCAAAGGTCACTGGCTTACTTCAGCACACTTAAGTATTTTGGCAAGCTTTAGACATGATTTAAAAGCATTTCTATCAAAGTCTACCTTGAAGATGCAATAGAATAGAAAGTGTTCTCAGCTGCTGAAAACAACTTAGCCATAGCTATAAAATTGGTACAAAGGATGGTACCAGAGGCAAGGAATGTCTGGGGTGTATGGTATTTGGCTGTGGGAAGGGGTTGGGTGCTAGGCTGCTTGGAATGCAATTCCTTTGGAAGAGAGAACCAGGATCTCTGAAAAAGGATGCTTCCCTTTGCTCACTCCATATCTCTGCTCAGTGCAGAGACCTGATATATGCTGCCTGGTTTTCGAAATAAGCAGGACTGCACCGATGAAAAAGGCAAAATTTGCATTTTGCTAGTATCTCCAGGGAAGAGAAATTTCTTAATTCCTTCACATCACTACTGGTGTTCCTTGATTTCTCATGCATCTTCCATCTTTTTCCTGAGAAAGAAATTACTCTCCTCCAAATTCTCACTTTAGTCACTTGCATTTGTGTGCTTATGGTATGTAAGAGAGGAAGCTCTTACTGTTTGAAAGAGCTATCCCAGAGGAGAGTGGGACCTCTCTCAAAGAGACATCTGATGGTGGCTTCTGAAGCATTTGAAATGCATACAATGGCAAGGCTAGATTTGGGAAAAAACCACCAAGCGTCTAATAGAGAAGAAAATAGGAAGAGGGAAAGAGGGCAGGTCAGTTTGTTTGTTTTGGGGGATTATTTATGTAGACTCAGATCTGTGTCTTTGGATTAGGAGCAGATTTGGCCCACAACACTAAGTCTGTAACACCACAGATTGGTGTGCCTTTGTTTTCTAATACAAGATGCAGAAATCTGCTGTGTTGCCAGCATTGTAAATGTATTAAGAAATTATTTCTCTATTGCCTCTCCTTATTCTGTTCCAAAGATATTAAGCCCCTTAATGTCCTAGGCTGTTATGTTCACTCCGACAGACATTTGCATTTGGAGCTCGTACAGCACTTTGTAGTGAGCTTCTCGTGGGGAATGCAGTCACAGAGAACTTAATTTTTTCAGCCTGGCTTTGCTTTTTCTAATCCTATATAAAGTGCATTAGATCTTGGGCTTTGGATCTTCATACCCTTCAGTGTGTAACTTATCACAGGGATCAGTTAGTCCAAGGAGTCGTATGTGTGGGAAATGCTGGTAATACTAAACTTCTGTGATTTCTTTTATGAAGTGCTTCAGCTAAAAATCTATAACTCTTGCAGACATCACTAGTTATCTTAAACCATTATGGAAACCAGACCTCACCCAGCCCATCTCACCTGCATTTGCACATTTATCTGGGAATTCAGTGCTTTGGTTGCTCACCTGACAAGGAGCGTGGTGAGGATCATATTTCATGAATGTGTCTCCTCTGCTCTGCCTGTGGTGCTTTGGTGACAAACATCGTTCCCCAGGGCTGCACAACCAGTAGTCTTTCTGACATAAACAGCTTGCTATTGAGACAGTAGTAACATGTGATGTGGCAGGGTTAGCCCTAAACTCGGGCTTTTGTTTTTCTCTTTTTATTTAGGTGCCTCTGATTGTTGCCACCCCTGCTCTCCCTGTTTCATGTCCTGCTCCCACTCTTGCTGTGTGCTCTGTTCCCTACATGGTCTCCATCATCCCTCCAGTGTCAAAGCAGCCCCAAGACCTGGGGCAGGGATGAGAGCCCTGAGTAGGTTGGCTTCTGTGCAAATACCAAAAAACCTGCTGTTCTAGAGAGATGCTTCTCATTGCACCAGGGCTATGTATGGCTTCTTGCAGGAAATCTGTGGCCAGATCTAGTGTGTACAAGGTGTGCTCAGACATAAGCATGTGCAGAAAGATCTGCCACCCCCTTGCTGCTCTTACTTAGCACTGCTTAAAGCATGCTGTAGTTTTGTGTTTGTGTTTATTAAACAAAGACAGCAGCAAAACCAACCAAATAAAAACCCCTCTTTAATGCCAAAATAATTTTCTATTTTCACTGGAAAAAAAAAAAAAAAAAAGAGAGAGAGAGAAGTTCACTTAAGTGGAAGAACTGTAGTGTGTTTTCCAGAAAAAGGAGATCAAATAGTATGAGTGTCCCAGCAGCAACTAGCACCCTGTTAACCATACCCCAGAGGATTTTGCAGTTAGCTGCTTTTGGACATGTTTTTGATTAATACAATATCATAGTTCTGTTGAATTCAGAATGAAATCATGTCTCAAATATTGCTTGTTGCTCTCAACTTCTAGTCATCTGAACTTCAGAAAACTTCCTTCAGATGTTGTGAAGCCCGACTTTTGAATCTTTAGGAGACTGGATATTTTTAATTAACCTGGTTTTTGGAGAGTGCAATATAAGTCAGCTGCATTCTGGTTTTTACTGATTCTGAAGCATGTGTAGTTTCCTCTTCTTCTGAAGCATTATAAATTGTTTCCAAAATCCACAGGCCAGTTGTAGTTGCCGTACTTGAGTCAGAAAAGTCAGGACATGAAGATGAAATACTCTTCCCTCAGCCCACCACCTTTCTGGCAAGATGTGACAGAGAAACCTAGACTACTTCATAGTGAAAGCATGTTACAAGCCATATTCATACCTAGGTAAATTCACCATCTCATTTCAGAGCATGGATATATATATACATTTTTTTTTAATTTGCTGCTTTTCTGAGCTGGAAAGAAAGCATTACAGTGAATTTGAATAAAGCTGCTCTAGCCAGTCCCAGGAGCTGGCAGCCTCTAAGCAAACAGGAAGAGACTGATGCATGTTTTGAGAGTCAGTAGTTTTTGTGTTAGGCTCCTTTGGTGGTACAAGGTAGGTAGTGGAAGTGTGGATAAATATTAACTGACTGCATATGCTGCAGCACATAGTCATTAAGTGGTTTATGTGTGAAACCATGGAAGGAAGAGGCTGGAATGGAGACACTTTCTCCTGTTTGATGTGAAATATCTGGTGGTGAGAGATGTAATCAAGGGAAACATATTCTTAGGGTGCTTGGATATACACTGTACTCTTGTTCTAACTGAGCCTTGTCTGTTGCACTTGGTGATGCTCGCAGTGATACAAATGTCTGTTTGGCTTCTTTGACATTCAATATGCTTTGTTGAGGCAGAAAGAGTGTGGTCAGTCACTAAGTGGAAGCATAACTGAAGAGTTGGGTCCAGGCCTAACTTATTTCAGAGGTTGTGGGAGTGGTTTTAATGTAAGACTTCTGCTGGGCAGACTTTCTTTAGCTGAAAACGTTTGTAGATGCTGTGATCATATGGGTCTTTCAATACCAAAAATCACTCCCCAAGTTATTTTTCTGGGGCTCATCCTGATGTTGGCCAGTTAGATGTCTTGTTGCCTCATGTTTTGTTTCTGTCATAAAAAAATAAATTCAGGTATCTTTATAATTACAAATTTCTATCTGTCTCTGAAATAAATTTTACCTTCTTTGAATGTTTCTAGGAGGTTAATGAATAATTGACTGCTGAGTAAAAGGGAAGATCCTTTTAACAGGCAATTGAATCTGGTGTGATGTATGAAAATTAATGGTTAAGCTTAGAGCTTTAAATGTGATATAAATATTTTTAACATTTCAACATGAAGATGCCCTTATTAGCAACAATTTCAAACACTGTTATTTATTCTGTATGCCTCTCAATGAATTCAGTTTCCCAAAAAATGAAGCTTAGAGTATGTGTATTTGGGACCTGTACTTGAATGCAAGGGCCCTTGTTATGTTTTTTTTTTTTGATTAGGTGAAGGGGAGAGCAAGTCTGGATTTGGGGTTTTTTTCTTCCTCCTTAACATTTTTTCCCTCTTTGTTATGCTTGTGCAGGCATTTGTTCAAATTGAAAAGTCAGCTCTGAGTCTTTATACCTTCTAGGAAGGAAGAATGTGCAATGATTTTTAAAATAGAAAATATTTTACATCTGTTGCTTTTATAGTTGGTTTTATATGTTAGCTACTGATAAGCCAGTAATAAATCAGTGTAAGCCCTGCACGCCTACACTTTTCCTTCTTTGAACACAGCTTGGATATTTTTTGCTCCCTGCTCTCCTCTGTGTGGTGAACTGCACAGGGAGTTTTCCTGTGTTGCAGAAGACTTTGGAAATGAAGTTGCTGCCACACTTCAGATCTTAATCTTCCTTGCTGTTTGCAGATGATTCTTTGCCAGTCAGCTGGGTCAATATTAAAACCAAGCTATGCTGCCTAAAACCTATCAGTGTTTCCAATTTCTCATATCTGGAGTTCCAAAATTGGCTATAAATTGAGTTCCCTTAAAGGCAGGAGGGCCACAAGTGACAAGGCTCAGCCATTTCCAGTCTGCCAGTGAGCTGCACTGCCAGCCTGGGGCAATGCAGGGGCTGATGATTTGCTTTGTTCCCTTTTTGTTTACCAGGGTTGGTCTTTCCCTTTTAGGGGCTCACATACCGCTTTCTGCCAGTCATGAGTGAATATATTAATGTGGTTAAGTTGTCCCTGGGTGGTGGTGTTGTTATTATATTGATGTGTTGTTCTCAGTTCTACACCCTCTAAAAAATTAGTATTTTCTTTCCGCTTCAATTTTTCTTTATGTGATTATGTAGAAACGTTGCTAGTGATACTAGGACAGCAATGGAGATGGCAGCCTGACAGTAACTAGCTCAGAAATTCTGTCTTTCAGATCCTCAGCCTTTCTGTATTCATGTTTCCATTTCAAAGGTGGTCTACCTTTTAGTTGACTTTATTTTAATCAAATCTGTGTGTGTACAAGGCTGTGTTGTGGATGTGTTATTTATAGGCCTGCAGTGTCAGATGCAAAGTGATCTGAGCAACAGCTTCTGGTCAGGTTAAAAAAAAACAAAAAACACCTCAGAGTGAAGGTTGTAGGAATGACTTCAATCTGTGTAGACAAAGGTGTAGGTGTGTGATGTTTGGATTTTGGGCTGAGGGAAACTCATTACTGGTAGTGAAACTGTTGGAGGCTGGTTGTGTGTTGTTGGTGCACTCATCCTCTGTATTTACTGGCAATTTACCCTTGGGCACTGGAATGCTGGAAAATACAAGCAGGGAGGTGAGGGCAGAAGAGTGAGCTTTACTGTATGACAGCACATCTCCATGCCCTGGGAGCTGTGAGCCTCTTGCTGGAGAGGGAAACAGAGGGCAAAAGCTAATTAGCTGCTTTGGATTTTTTTTCTGCATTTAAAGGTAATTTTTTATTTTACCACCAGTGCACTGGTTCTGCACAATGGGTGAAAGAGGCAGAGGAAGCAAAATTACAGGACCCTTCCCCACTTGCTGCTCTGGGATAAGGTGATACCTGTGCCCTCTCCCAGCACTGTGCTAAGACTATGTACAAATCTCAGGTTCTGTGTGGCTCGGGCTGCTCCCACATTTGTGATTTCTGATACAGATACCTGGCACCTTACTCATCTGGAGCAAGTCAGGGTGTTATGGCACCCAGCCTTCATGAATGCCTGACATTTCCTCTCCTTTGGGCAGGAGCTGGAAAGGAAGATGGTTTATTTAGAAAAGAAGGGGGTTTTTTTGTTTACTTCTGTCTATTCATACTCTTGGTAGAAAAGATATTCCTGCTTCCTTGTGAAACATCTGGCTAAATTGTAAGTGTGAGGAAGTGGCTGAAGAAATGGCTTAACTGAATTGTTATTTAGTTGTTAATTTTGTAGCTCTGATTCCAAAATTCTGTATTTCATTGTGGCATAGCCGTATGTTGCCTCATATTGCTGTTAAAATAAGCAAATAGTGATAATAACAGAAGGCCCCGTCCTTAGAAAACTGAGCTTAAATTTGGTGTTCTGCACTGAGGCAGGCAGTGCTGAAGGGAAGGTGCTTTCCCATGCAAAGCCCTCAGGAGCCACCTGGAGCAGACCAAGTGCTCAGTGATTCCAGCCTGAATTCCAAGTCCAGTTCCTCCAGCTCTGGCTCTGTTTTTAGATAAGAAAACAGTCATTAAAACTCCCCTGTGTCTGGGAATGTCGTGCAAGTGGACAGGGATGTGTAAAGAGCCCTGCTCACTGTCCAGTGCCAGAGAGCCTTGTGCAGAGAAAGCCTCAACTTTCTCTGTGGGTCTGGAGAGATTCTAACTTTGATTAGAAGCATCACTCAGCAAGACAGGGAAGCAGTTTTTGTCTTTTCTGCTTCTGTAAATGTATACAAATGTAAGTGAACATTAATTTTAATTTTTCAAATTATATGTCAAAAGACTTTGTTTCAGCAAAAACAGATCTTTCAGATTTAGTTACACTTACTTCCCACATAACCCAGAATACCTTTTGGATATAGTTCTTTAGCTGGTAACTTGGTAAAATCTGGAAATAAGGTACAAGGTGGTTTTCCTAATTGGACTGTGCAACTTGTTAGATAGGTTTGTAGCCAGGAATCAGTTCCTCCTTGTTTCCACAAGTATTTGAGAAAGTAGTTTGTAGGTCTGTGGTGTGAATGGTCTGACAAAGGGCTCTGTCCTCCTTTCCTGGGGTCTGCTTTGCCCTTGAGCCATGTGCCTGGTGCTGCTCTGGAGTCATGGAGAGTGTTTGGTGTTCTTGTTGGATGCATGGTTACCTGATCTGGGAAAGAGTCGAGCCTCTGAGACACTGCTGTGACACTCCTTATGCCAGGAGGAACACAAGCCCACAGTGTGCTCAGGTTTGCTGTGTGCCTGCAGGTACAGGGACCTGCCCTGGGAGGTGGTGCTGTCTGAGCCCTGCATGGGGGTGCTGAGGATCCACTGTCACACCAGGAAAGGCAGGATCAGCCACAAATACTTTTTTCTCCCATCTCTCAGCACTTTTTTCATGGATAGGGATTCTTATGTAGTTCACCATGTTCCTTTACGTGGTTGAATCTGGTTAGGAAGCAAATCTGTGTTTGAGCTGAAAATGGTATCTCATCTCCTGTAGTTTTCCAGTTCAGCCCTTTTTTTTCCCCTTGCTGGCTCTGCAAGAAGACACAAGGGAAAATTTGGAAATGGTAACTGAATTATTTCTGTTGTGTCAAGCAAGGAATGATTTATTCGAAGCTGAGTGTGGGAAGGAAATCTGATATGATGAGCCAGGGGCAATCCTTCTGTTAATTATGTCTCTCCCCTCCCATGACCACAATATTCTTTCTGTCATTCTTTCTCACTCTCCCATCTTCTATGCATTTTTCTCTTGCTACAAAAGGGTGGTGAGTATAAGAGGTTTTTGGTTTTTTTTGAAGTACCTGAAACTGTTCCCTGAGCAGGGATGATCTAACACCACACACGATGCAACCCTTGCACAGGAACAACACATAAGATTCATGTTGCCATTTATGTATTATAAGCTATCTAAGTATTGATGCACAAACAAAAATACAAATAATGGAGGAATTGCTTGCAGTGTGCATTTGTCTTCAAAGTCAGTAGCAGAATTTACTGCAGAGAAAACTCCCTAAGATCCTCTGACCTTGAGAATACACCTTGACTGTACCTGGCAAGGTGAAGTCTACACCAGGCCCTGCTGGGTGGTCTCCTAGACAGCATTGCCTCTACCCACAGCTCTTATCTACACTCTTGCCTAGCTCTTATCTTTGGCTTTGTACCATCACAGGTACAGTGAAGCACCACTTAACAGGAGCTTGCATTTGAAACAGAAAATCACGCAGAGAAGTACTTAGGTACTGCTAAGGGAAGGTTAACAGTAATTCATTTCTCCACGTGTGGGTATGGGCATGTATCTTCACA
Source organism: Rhadina sibilatrix (assembly GCA_013400275.1). NCBI lineage: Eukaryota > Metazoa > Chordata > Aves > Passeriformes > Phylloscopidae > Rhadina > Rhadina sibilatrix. Next base: position 133,495 of record VWYO01015518.1, on the reverse strand, counting down.
ATTTTAGCTGTAGCTGTGATGTGTACAAAGTCTACTGCTGTTGTAATCAAAACAAGTGAAATCCGCTTTCATGAATTGCAGCTGGATTCTTTCCAAGGAGCTTGGTTTCCTTTTAATGTTGGGTTATTAATTAGCTCAGCAATTCGTTCTAGTTTTATTTGGAACAACTCAGCAAGTGTTGCCATATTTGAACTCTTCTGTAAGTGGCAGGAGTTTTCTTGAAAGAGGTCTTTCACCGCAGAAAAGCGAATATACCCGTGGGAGGATGGCTTTTACTCGGGAAGATCCATCTATTCCCAACCTACTTGCCGGCTTCCATGGAAGGAAGATGTGAAGAAACATGGTCTTTCTCTTTTCCAAAGTTATTGCAAAGCAATAGGAGACCTTCCATCCATTCAGCAAAAACATTTATCTCTTACCCCACTTTTAACAGGATATATTAGTATTTGAAACTGATGAAGCAACATATTCATCTTGGCTGTGAGAAACCCTTGAATAAACTCACACATTTTTCAGGGTTGATTCTGGATAGACTTTGAATCCCAGTGGATGTTTCTGGGTGGTCTGGTTTAGTATTCACAGAGATCCTTAGCACACCAATCTAAATGGAAATACAAGATGCTGTAGGTATTGTAATGCCAATTCCCTTTTTATTGTTATTCACTGTCTAATCAGATTTTACCAAATCAAAGAATTATGGTACTTAACAGGAAAAAAGCTTTCACACTCGGTACTTGTAAAGATAGCAAGGAAGAAATTTAAGGAATATTTAAGCTTTAGCAATTATGAGGTCATTTTATGTTGTATGTGACAACAGCACGTGAGGAATGTTCCTCTGTGTTCACCTCTGTGTGTGTGCACACCTAGAGGTGCTAGCCTGCTGAGTTACCCTTGGCTTGAACCAGAGGTGTGCTCGGAGAGGGCTGGAAAGGGAATACTCTTTCCCTGACAAGTTTTGTGCACTGTCACTAAGGCCATTGGATTACACTTTGCTGCAGAACTGCTCACAAACCAGCCACAAACCCCACCATACAGAGCACTCCATGTGCACAGAGTGGTGGAAAGTGATCTCTGCAACGTAGAGATTTTAACATAAGCATTTAACATAAGGAATAAAAGCCTGTAACGAAATGCTTACTATTTGATTTTGAATGAAAAATAAAATTTTTGTTGCTTCAGGAAGCAGGTTTTTTCCCAAGGTTGGATGTCATATCTTTTTTACTTGAAAATCAAATGACCAAAAGGAAATCTTCACTTTGTCTTTCCTCTTTTTTTCCCTAGAATATTTTTTTTCTTTCCTTATGGGAAAGTTACTTGGAAGATAAAAGCTCATGGGAAATGAAAGAAGAAAAACAATATCTGTACTACTTCTGACTGTGCACTGTCTGCTTTTATATCAGGAGACATTTTCTCACCATCTATGCATTACCACAGCCTCATTTTTCTTTTTGTATTCTTATGGGCTTAAAATTAGATGAGATCTGACCAGGGACTGTCCTGCCCATTTTTATTCAGGCACAGTGGTTGCTTGGAGTTTTTGGCATGGTTCCCTCCTGTTGGGTGGGTATCCCAGTTCTGTCTGCCTGCCTTTGCCTTCCCCAGACCTGTGTCAGGGTTAATGCTGAACCCTGGAGACAGAGAATTATTAATGCAAAAGTCACCCCATAGTCTGAGTGGCACCTCCCTCTCCGGTGAATGCATGTGCTGCTTCAAGCCCCCAAAGTACAGCAGCTCATTGGCTCTGCATCCCTGCAGTTCCCCTTTCACAGTGTTCATTAAGCATCTATCCAGAGTGCGTGGCATAAATCTTTAAAAACGAGGGTGCCCTGGGGGCCAAATGCGTGACGGGCTTTCACAGAGGCTCACTAATTGCTCTTGATTAAATCGCCTGCACTTCTGCTGCCCCTCGGTGCCTTCAGCCAGCGCTGCGGAGTTTCGGGCTCTCTCCGACGTGGTGATGCCACCTGAGCAAGTCAGGTCCCCCGAGATGGGTGGAATGGGTGATTCAGGGCATCACCCTAATTTCCACTGATTGCTTCTGAGACACAGGGGGATCAGCGAGGAAAAGGAACTGGGGGGTTTTGCCTTTACAGTTATGTGGGGGTGTATATACACACATATATCCGTAAATATCTGTGTATGTTTATATATATGCATGTATGTGGGGTTATAATTGTATTTATGAGAGTTTAATAAACAGCATCCAACGTTTGCTTAGATTCTGTGTACCTAAGCCCATGGAGGGCCTGTTATGAAGTTGACACATGTGGAAGGAGCGAGGTGCTTTCCCGGAGCTGTGCCTCTGGCTGTGAGATGCTTCAGACAAGCTGTCTCCTTTTGATCTGAGGAAAGGGGTGCAGGGCAGGCAAAGCTTTATTGTGACCTAAAAAGCACTAAGTACATTTCTTCCAGTCCTCCATTTAGTTTTCTTCCATGCTTGTCTTTCTTGTCTGATAAACTAGGCTGCAACTAACTCAAGTCACCTGTGTCAAATTCTTGTTAGCAGTGTGCAGTTCTGCTGCCAATGTGCTCAAATCCGGGGCTCCGTGCATCTATTCCCTCATCCAACAGCATAATGGTAATGGCAAAAAAAAAAAAATCCGCCTTGGAGAAGAATCAGTGCTTGCAGAGAGAGGGGCTGCCTTGCTGTCTCAGTGAGCTGGGAGGCATTTAATAGACCTGAAACAAGGTGTTAGGCTGTTATTTCTTTTTTCTTGCTTCTTTGAGGACCATCATCCATCTGGAGGTTGCAAACTGAGCTTTTGAAACAGCTGCTGTTGGAATATTGTTTGCCAGTTGGTAAATTAGGAGATGTGTGGACTTCCAGCTATTGAATTTCTTCTCTGTTCTTATTTTAAGTAGCTACAATATTGTTAAAAATTTGCTAACAAATACAGATGCAGATGCCTTTCAACTAAAGCATCAAAGAAAATGAGCTTCTCTGATACATCTCACATCAGTTTTTGTTTCAGTTCCTTGCATACACTCCTGTCAAAAGGATGTCAGTAATGATTTAGATCCTGCTAAGAGAAAAGACGCCAGCTGTTGTGAACAGCAGAGGTGTTAGGTTTGTAAAACGTTGCTGTGACCAATTGTGCATTTCCTTTAGAGAAAGCCACCTTTTTGGATCAAGAAAGAGTCCCATATATTTCTGTGCAATCTTGGGTGTTTTGCAAAAATAAACAAATACTTATGTGGATTTGGAGAGTATATTAAGGGGGGCAGGAAACTTTAGACTGGAGGTGGATGAGAATTTTTTTTCTATAGGTGACAATTAACATATATAAAAACCTATGTCATGGTAAAGCTTTTTAATCACTTTTTAATTGCATTTAAATTAAGTCATCAAATTAGTGTGTTCGGTATCTAGCCATTCCTCGTGGTCTTTGTCACTGCTGTTTAGGTTTCCGGGGCATTCTCCTTGTGCTGTTTCATAATGCTGTAATTCACATACAGGACCTGTCACCAAAAGTCAGTGTTGGCTGGGAGCTGCAGAGATGCTGCTGCTGCTTTCCTCTGGAAGTAGGATAGATGGCAACTGCAGTACCTCAAATGTGATTTAACATTTCTTTGGGTTTATTACTTTGTGCATGGCAGGCAGCATGGTGTGTTAAAGGTTTCTTATGCAGTCAGCCATCTGTTTTGTAAGACGCTGTTTGTCTTGTGCAATGTAAAACTTGGCAAATACAGATGCCATGGATTGAAGGGAGGAATGACATGTGCTTCTTTCTCTGCCACTGATGCTCCTTGTGAGACAGCTTGCATCCAGGGCATGGTTGCAGACATCTCTGCATCCCACACACTGGTCAGGCTCAGGGAGGAGCAGTCCCTGAAGGAGCCGAGGTCAGCTTTGCCCTGCCACATATACACTGTGCCTGGGAAGTCCACAGCTCCTGCTGCCGAGGTAATGAGGATTGAGTAAACACCCTGCACTGAACCCAACCTGGCTCCGTGCTTGTGGTCCAAACCCTCTACCTGTGGGTGGCTACAGACTGTCTGCAACTCAGAGGAGAGTTCCTCCTAAAATACCCTGATGCAGCTGAACAGTGCCAGGTCTGAAAAAGGGGTGGTGTGTTACTCATTTGTGCCTTACAGGAGCAAGTCAGGCATGTGGAAAGTAAAGAGATAAAAGGCTGCACCTTGTGTTTTAGTTGGATTTTGCATGAGAGGTGTAGCTATATTTATTTTTTCTATGCTGTGCCTCTCTGTGAGGCTTCCTAGTGTATCTAAAGGGTATTTTGCCTGGCATCAGTTTTAGCACTATCCTGGTCTTTGTATACCAAATGGTCATCTGATCTAGTTTGGATAAGAAAGAAATCTGTTCTGATTAGGTATTTCCTTATCAAGATAGCTCCATCCGCCAGATCCAGGCTATCTATTGAGGTCAGAAATTAAGTGTGCTGCTGCACATCTGGTGAGGTGTTGTGCTGGATGCCTGCCCTGGTGCCAGCCTGACGGCTCTGTCAGCTCAGCTTATGTCAGTGCTCAGGCGACTGATTTGACACATATTAAATGTGTTAATTAAATGGTGGGCTAGCATGTGTTTAAAAGAACTCTCACCAAATTGATGATGTCTAAAAAAGTACCTTTGAAGGAGCAGCTGTGTCACTTCACAGGTGTATTTTAGAGTAACTTCTGTCCTGATGTGCTGTTGGGCGAAAATAATACTATTACTCAGCTGTTGGAGGTTCAGTCTATTACTGTTCTCTTTTCTTGGCAGTGGATTGGATTTCTCCAGAGAGGAAATTAGATTTTTCCTTCCCTTTCACTCTGTCTCTGTCCTGTGCTTACATCAATTGGTGGTTGTCTGTGCGCTGCAATATGTGTGATAACCTTTACTTCCACGAGTTTCTTCATTTGCTGTTCCCTAATAAACAGTAGTTACACGTGATGCTTCTTTCCTTCTGGTGACAGCAAAGGCAATCAAGATGATGTGCTCCTTGTCTAAATTCATGCAGGAGTGAGTGCTAGCTTAGCCTGGACCATTTCAGCCAGGACTGAATCAGAAGTGTGCTAATTGCAGCTCTTAGGAATTTGTGTGTAGTAACCAAGGCGAAATCTGTGTATATAAGCAGATACGCTGGATTTTATTTTCCTGTCCCCCTAGCAGCCAGCTGCAAACTTGTTTGGGAGTTACTGATAGTTTTTGCTGCAATTTTATCTGGTCAGCTAGCGAAAAGCTAGCTTGGGGGCTGTATTATTCTAGGAGTATCCGGTGAAATTATTTGTTTACCTCAGAGGGCAAATCCCACAGAGAGTGTTGGAGGAAGACAAGGTCCCAGAGGTTTGAGAGAGCTTGGTGGGAATTAGGAAACACAGCAGCAGCAGGGACAGGGTCACCTCCCAGCAGTCTTCAAGATCACTGTGGCAGAGGTGACAGAGCTCATGGTGCCAGAAGGGTGACCTCAGGGAGCACAGAGGTGGTGGGACGTGCTGGAGGTGCTGAGCAGCTTGGGAAACTAAATACTCTTAGAGGGGTTTTTTCTTTCCTTTTGTACTCTGATGAAAAGCAGAGTCCAAATGCAAAATTCTTTCTCAATGTCATATCCTGCATTTGACTTTTGGCTGAGCGGAACAACTGCTGGGGCTGAGGCAAACACAGCCATGGTGCTGTAGGTTGTTACTGCCACTGGGAATTTCTGGTGTCCCACATTTTACATCTAAAACTGTGTTGCCAGAGAGTTCTTTTCAAATTATGAGTGTTTTTCACCTGAGTCTCCTTTTTTTTTTCCTCCCTTTTGAAGCAGAGGAACATCTCAGAGGGGTGCTTAGATGGAAGGAATTAAGAGTATTGGGGTGTGCAGTAATATGGGGGAAACTGACAGAAACTAGGGGATTTTGTTTGGTTTTTGTTTTAATATAATGTGCGACTGTGAATGTGAATCCAGAATCAGACTGTTTCCTTGGGGATTTTTTTTCAGTGTGAGTGCTGTTGGCCAGACTTCAGGTGCTTTGTCTTGGCCATTTTCTCCAAGGGATACTCCTGTATAATTACAGTCTTGGTGGCTCACAGATGGAAACTGGGCAGGGAGAGAACACTGGGAAGGCACAAAAGGCTGCTACCTTGTGGTTTCAGATGGAGCTAAAACTTGGGCTGCAGAACAAGAATTTCTTTGTGTTTTGGGTCTGGAAATAGGTGAGTGATCGCTACAGAGTTGTTCAAGCAGTGCAATGTAGCCTCTTTTTCCTCTTGATATGCTGTTTGCAAATGACTTAACTTCTTTATTTTTTTTAAGTAGAAGTATTTGCCTTTCATCCTTGTGCAAATATTCTGTGAATAAATGTCAGCCTTTTAAGACAAACAAGAGGGTTCCTGAAATCTGAAACAGATTATTACCAGTGTGCAAGTGCAAGATCAAGTGAGAAAGGAGAGACAGGATGTGGCTCTTAGTCCCTCCATGGAAGTGACAGCTTGCCTGGTGGGATTTGGAAGAGGTGGGCTATGCAGGGTCATGTGCTCTAGCTGCATGAGCTGATGTTAACCTTGTAATACTGCATTTCTTCCTGGTCTCCTGTCTTCATAGACTGCTCCTTCTATAGCTGCAGGTGGAGAGGATGGGAGAATAAAAACAGTTGGCAAGGGGAGAGGACAGCATTTCAGATATCAGGCTGTGGCATACTTACATGATTTTATCTCACTTTCCCATCTTCTTTTCAGAAGAGGTTGCCTGAAAAACTGTTGTAAAGGATACCAGCCCAGTTTGTCCATTCCATCCCAGGGAGAGAAGCTGTTAGCAAAGACATTTTGCCCTTTCTGATGTAAATTCCTTGTACCTCTTGTCACCAGAGCCTGTTGCATTTGCATTGATTAACCTGTTGTCTGACCTGGGATTTTACCATACCTCCCTCTGCTGATGCTCAGGGCAGTAACCTCCTGCACAAGGCAGTGAGGCTGAGCCCCTGCGGCTCTGCAGAGGTTCTTCAGCAGCTCCCTCACTCGCATTCCAGCAAGCCTGAGAGCTCGTGGACATGACATGTCTGGCCCCAGGACCCGGTTTCCACATTTCCCAGCCAGAGGTGCAATATGCTGTGCAACGAGTCTCGTGTTCAGCGCCTTGTGCCTGGGATGCCCCCGGGGCCCAGGTCTGGGTCACAGCTGCGGTAAAACAGCTGCCCTCAGGCCGGGCTGTGCTTGCAGCAGTTTTGCCTTAGGGGTTGTCTGGTTGTCTGGGTCCAGCTTGTTTGTCCACTGTTGCTGAGCGCCTATTGACTGTGAGAGAGTCTGTCCTGTGTGTCCTGAGCATGCCTGATTTCACTGCCCGGGTACTGCAGGATGGATTTGCATGCAGGTTTCAACTTGCCCATAGGATCACTTGCCTGGGACTTAGGGAAATTAGGTCTCTGAATTGGATCTGCTGCTCTGACTGAGCTGCATAGAGTAGAAATGCTGGGCAAGGAAGCAAAATCCTTTACGTCTCCTTGCCCACACGAAATTTTCCAAGTAGAGCAAATGGATGTATCTGGGAGTTTTCAATATTGATGATAATTTCCATGATTAGTGTGTATGACCAGGGTTTGCTCCATGCTTCACAAAGTAGTTGAGATGGAAACTTTTTCATTGATTCGGGGGGCTGCTTGCTTGCTCAATTTGCCATGGGTGGGTAAAGCGCATCTGAGTCTTGCAGTGGTTTTGTCTGAGTCGGTTTTGTCACCTGAACTGGGTGGGAATTGTTGCAGCCACAGGGGCCTGGGTGCATCGAGGCCCCAGGGTGAGCAGCAGCTGGGTGCCTCTCCTGCTGCTAGGGCAAGGCTGCTGCAGAGGGTGGCTTTGCTGCAGAGGTGGGAAAGGGTTGACTGATAGATGCTTGCTAAAAACTGCAGGGTTGAATCTTTTATCATATAAAATTGAAGCCAGATATGTTGGAAAGTCAGTAGGCTGCCCTAATATGTAAACGATTTCAACAGAGATGTGGTATTTCATATGCTGCTGGTGTTGCTTGAAAGTCATGCTCACCCAGCTACAGCAGGGATTATTTTTTTGTCATCTCCAGAATTTTTAGAGGAAAGGGCAGAAACTGATCATATGCATGTGATAATCCAGAGAAGAAAATAGGTGCTAAACAATCTCTGAAGCTATTTCCTTTCTATACAATGAATAACTGCTGCATGTGGAGTTTCTTACTGTGCACCAGTGACTTAATAAAATATACTTTTATTATTTGGTCACCTCTTCCTGACTTTATAGATGAGTTGATATCTGAGTTATTTTTATTTTTACCTGATGCTAACCTGAGCAATGCAATTAAAATGCCAAAGCCTTATGTATCTAATGCAGATTTCCCGTTTCTATAGCAACAAAACTTGACCTTGTACTTAATGAAGGAATATTGGAGTGTGAGTAACTGTGACTTTAAGGTTTAGAAAAACAAACAGAAGCACTTTATAGTTGGAGATTAGAGAAATAAAACGGAAGTGACCGCTTTGCATAGAAAAAAGATTTCCTAGGCTTGGGATACTTCATTAGTAAGAATGAAACCATATTAATGTAATAAGGAGCTCTGTGTTTTAATATTGTTTACCAAATTAAAATGTAAAAGCCTTTTATAGCATGTGAGAGTCTTTGAGGGCTTTTTCTCCCCCTTTTGTTTCCAAAGCTGCTGTGTTTGTGGTTAGGCTAATGAAAATTTGGGCTGCCTGACAACAGATACATTTTCCTTTTGTACTGGCTAAAATCCATTGGTAGTTTTAGTATTGGCTGAAAAAAAAGGAAGCAAAATGTGTGGTGTTTAATCCTACATTTGATCTACAAGCTAATTCCTGGTCAGTTCATTTAAATCTGTGTTACTGTGATACGTGCAAACTGCAGGTTAGAGAGTGAATGAAGGAGCAGCTGTCATCTCTTCCTATTTTCTTACAGCTTTTCAGTTAAATTTTTAATAACCATTAAATTCTAATTTAAAACCACCATAGGAAACACCCCATAGAAAAGCAACAATGCTGACAGCAACATATCACAAATGTTTATAGGCCTCTTTCTATATCAGCGTTCCAACAAGTGCTACACAACTTTTGTGACAGGTTTACTGAGCTAAAGTATTAGCCTGTGCAAGTGAGTGTGGGCAAATGGGAAATATGAAATATTTCTATTGCAATCTTACTGGTGAAAAAAATTCCACAAGCCAGTCCAATTTTTGTGTTTGCTATTTCTTCTGTGAAAGATTAAAATTTTGTTCTTAGGCTGTGATTTTGATAAATTCATCTTCTTACTGAATAAAGATAGCCAGAATTCAGGGTTTAAGGAAACATTTGATCTAGTGAATTGAGTTTTTATCTACTCACTTGTCACAAGACAGCTGAGGCAACCAAAGATGCCAGTGATGGTGGTAAATCGCCCCGCAGCAAAAGGAAGGATGAGGGGCAGGATAAGACAGATGGGAGGCTGGCTTGTTTGAAAGTTGATCAAGATAAGCTATTGGGAAAAGCAAACCCAGAAACAACACACTCAGCAAAATCCAGCTTGGAATTGGCTGAGTTGGAGCATATTAAGCTGTGGGCAGGTGGCATCCCATTTGAGCTGGGAGCTTGCATCCTGCTGAGCTGTGCTCTTTCACCTCCCTGCAAACTGTTTGGAAAGGCAGGTGGTGTCTGAGAAGTGTGAAAAGGCATGACCCAAGATCTTTGGTTTGTGTTTAACTATATATTGCCTTTTAAAAATAATCAGTGTATTATTTGGTAAAATGCTTTCCTAGGCAGAAACTGAAGGAAATCTGGCAATGAGGATACAGCGGTTATATAGAAGTTGCAATGTTTGCATCACAGACACCTGTTAATGGGTTTTTCTAGAGCCTAAATATGGGAGTAAGCAAAATTTATTTGATTTTGCATAGCTTTGACCAAAGCTCCTGAAGGATTTGAACTCCCTTCAAGTTTCCTAAAGAGCTCTGGGGGTGTCTTTGCTGGTGGGGGCTGATTGTCTGTGTGCTCTGTCTTTCAGGGATAGAGCTCTGTCCTCCCGGGCACCGGTTCATGATCACCATGGTGGCCAGCTTCATCGAGATGGCGGGGCAGTTCCTCATGCCAGGGCTGGCTGCCCTCTGCAGGGACTGGCAGGTCCTCCAGGCAGTCATCATCTGTCCCTTCCTGCTGATGCTGTTTTACTGGGTGTAAGTATTTCTTCCTCCTGCCAATGAGCTCCTGGTGTCGGACTTGGGGGATGCTCCGCTGTCAGGAAGCGTGTGTGCTTCACAATACATAGGAGCCTTTCCCTTTGTTCTTCCATTCACCTTGTGCAAAGGCTTGACTTTGAAATAAGAAAGAATGATTTCATAATCTGCTGTAGCATGCATATATGCTACACCTTGCAACACGGTGGGCACTTGGGAGATAGTCCTGTTTCTCCGAGGTGAAGTTGTACTTTGTTATTATTCTGGCTGTCACTTCCCCTTTAAAGACTAAAATAGTTCTTGAGAGGATGCATCCCAGCCTAGCTGTTGTCAGATTGTGACTGCATGGCTGTATTTTCCCTTAATACCTATGTTGTGGTTCTGGACTGACACCCTTGGTTTCTTTGATCCAAGAAAAGTTACAAATAACATCTGTCAGCCCTGGAACAAGCACACTTGGGTGTTTTGTGTGCGTGAGGTAGTCAGCCCTGCACTAGACTTGATTTTGCCCAAATTAGCACATGCTGTGCTGATGTCTGGGTGGCTGGTCTGTGCCAGGCAGTGGCTGGGGATTGTTCCTGCAAGAAATTCCCCACTCCCAACTGGTCCCACACCTCTCTGCCTGTGGCACTGTGGTGTTGATACGGCTGTCCTGAGGGAAGTAGGATGGCTTTCACCTTGGGAATAGTGCCAGGTCCATCCCCACCATGACTTTATAAACATTCCAAAAAATCTTTCTTTATTGCTCTGTCTTAATAGTGACACTCAGTGGCGGCATAAGACAGGAGTGGCTTATGAGAACAAAACCATAACTGTAAGAACACTAACAAGTCTAAAATATTTAATTATTATACACTGAGAAACAAATGAGGAAAAAAGCCACTACTCTGTGCAGGACCAAGCTTATTATGTACCATGGCGAGCTGGGCTGCTAGTTGTAATGCCTGACAAATTACGACATGTACAAACTTGTTACAGTATGTAACAGTTATATTTTTGTATTAACTTCTTACAGAGCCCTCCTATGTTGTAGGTGGTAACCCTCAGTGGGGATTTCACTGCTTATTCCCAAGGCAGACATGCCTCAGCATGGGCAAAATATGCACTGAGGAGAGTTAGAAGTCCCTTGCAAAATAATGGCAGCAGAGGCAGGAGGTTACCCCTGTATTCCAACATACGACATTTAAATAGCCTCATCTTGACAGTGTTAATCTTGATGAATAATGAAGGGTGTTTTTGTTAATCTGTGCTGCTTTTCTTCCCTCCCTTACCTGCTGTATGTTATACAGATGCTGGTCTGCTCTAAAGCTTCATGTAGTAATGCCTGCCAGCTGAAAGCCCTAATGTTCACCACTGGATAAAACATGGTATCAAAGAGAACATTTACAGACATTTGTGTCCAAAAGAATTGTACAGTAGTATGGAGATGCCTAATGAACATGGGGGATGGCATGGAGAACACGCATCCCTCAACAGACATCCCTCTTCTGGAGGCCACAAGTTTTCCAGGTTTTGGCTTTGGCAGGGTCTCACACATTCCTGTTGAGAGGTCATTCCTGACTGACATTGAAAGGGACAGGAAATGCTGAAAATTATTCTGTAATCTGCAAGAACTCTGTGGCTTTTTAGCTGGGTAGGGCAGGTAAACCAAGCAAGTAAGTCCCCCTTATATATTTTGGAACATAGGAACTTGATAAATAGTGGTAATAGCCCTAGGATCAGGATTTGTGTTGCCCAGAGTTTTTACATTTGCAGAAATGAACCTTGGTTGGGATGCCTCTTTAATTATATTGTCAGTACAGCATGTACTTTTCTCTCAGGCTTTTTGCTTCCATCTGTTGCATATTCTCTGGGAAGTGTTACCATTTTATTACCTCTTTCTTTCTTTCCTGCCGAACGGGACGTGGACCCACAGCATGTGCCACAGATAAGGGAAAAAAACTAACTGATTGGTAATAAAAGAAGAGCTGGAAAACAGCACTGCTTGTTAATTCCCCATCATGTACCCAAAGCAGTGAATCTGATAACAGATGCTGCAAACAGCCCCAGCACTGCCTCCTCCTTCCTCTGTGCTCTCCTTACTTCCATCTCCTGCAGTGAGAGTGCTGTTTGCCCCTCCAGGCTGGGGCTTAGCCCTCTTCCCACCTGTGGTTTTGCTCTCTGTGGGCCACGTGCATGTGGCAGGCTGTACTATCCCCAGGAGGTGCGTGCCTGAGTGCATTGGGAAGCTGGGTGGGGATGGGGGAAAAGGGAGAGGCAGCAGATTTTTCTAGGGGAGGTGGGCAGATGGGCTTGGACACAAAAGTATGGAGCAGATGCCCCTACTGGGCTCTTAGGTCATTCTGGAAGGGCAGAAAGGCACCTGTGTAAGCCAGACAGGGGCATAGGGGTTTGTGACAGGTAATTTAATGGAAGTTAGACTCCTTTCAAGTATTACAGCCATAAGGGAAGGGAAGCTCCAGTTATACAGAGACTTTACTCCTTCTTCCTTGAACAAAGGAAGCTCCGGACAGGATGATGCCATGAATGTTAGTAAAGGTATCAATAATTTGAAATAAACTCCTGCTTCACTCTAACCAAAACTAAAAGAAGTGGGAAGAGGTGGCTGGTTCTTTTCTGGTGCTTTTACATAGGATTTACTCACATCAAGACACAAAGCTGCAATAACTAGCTTTGTTGACCTGAGGCAGACCCCCAATTAACACATTAAAACCTTTCCATGGGCATCCAATTTCCATCCATCTGCACAGAATCACAGTTCTCCTTCCAGTTACATGTGGTACCTTCCTGGTCTTTGTCAAGGATTCTTCTCTCCTCTTAGGATTTCTCAAACTTAAGATTTTTATTCCCCAGTGTGCCTTCCAGTCATCTCCCTCTCCTCTCCCAAGCAGCAGCTGTGGAACAGGAGATGAAAGTTTAATCCTACCCCACCCTTGGTTTTTTCCTTGACTGTAAGAGCATGGCCCTTTCTTTGCTGATGGATGAGGTAGCAGATTATCAACCAGCTGTGCAAGGAAAATACTGAAGTTCAGCAGGAAGGAGTGCATGCATTGGCTGTAGTTCATCAGGGACAAACTGTCTGCACACCTTGGAGCAGGAACACTGAAGGAGCTTGGTGTTCTGCCCTAAGGGAGACAGGAGACAAAGGATGGAGTGGCACAAAGGGGTTGTGATCAGGCTCTGTTTAAAACAATGAAGCTGATGGGAACTGTAAGCTGAAGGATTGGCACAAAAGGTGACCAAAAGCTGAACTTTGTCACATTAGCTTAAAAAATATATATTACTTTTCACACCCCCACATATGCTAATGACTGAAATAATCCAAATTCCAACCTAAACATGAAATGACATTACCTTTTCCCTTCCCATAAAGAAAACATTATAAATGTAGCTTAATTGAGGAAGAAGGCCAGAGGAGACTTCCCCTTTGTATCCTGGGACCGTTGATAGGCTGTGCCTATCTCCTCTCTCACCACCTGTTGTGCAAGACTCAAACACTCAGCAATACCAAGTGCTTCTTCAGGAAATCCAAAAAGCAACCTTGTGATTGTGATCATACTTTCAGTGCTACTTAGTCATCTCACAATTTAATGCATTTGTCAATGACTGTATTATTCATACTTTAAGGATTATTGGTGTGCGCTTCCGCAGTCAGTGTATTTATCACCAGCAACCCAAGAACCTGCATTCCTGATTCTCAATAGGTGACACTTTTGCATCTGGCTGTGAGATTTATTGAACGTGACTGGACTTCTGCTCTCTTCTGGCCATGAGAGTCCATTGGGTGCAACCAGACTAAGTGTGTCACACTGTTTGAGAACTTGTGACCATGGGAGTTCTTATTGAATGTGACTGGACTGATGACCTGGACTCAAGGCAGCCCATGGATTTTTAAGCATCCCTAAGGAACCTCTCACTGCTCACACTGAGTGATGGAGCACCTGAAAGATTCTAGGCTTCAGCACTTCCAGTTTGAGAAACCTGCAGGAGCCAGAAAATAAGAGACATGTTTGTCCCCAACCTGTGATGCCTATCCTCAGCATCTTTTCCTTTTCCTACATGTCAATGGTCATCACAGGACTGTTTGGAACCTGTAATCAGAATGTTGAAAATCTAGAACTTATAGGCTGGTGGCTGAGGCTGTACCCTCTCCTAGGGCCAAGGATGCAAAGGTTTTGCATTCAAAAACTTCTTAGTAATTTAAAAAAATGCTTTTTCTTTACAAGGCTTTCTGCTGGAAGATGTGCCAAATCGTCTGTGCAGGGCGAGAGGTAGTAAATGAGCTGTCAAGCTGAATGGCTGTCATCATAGTTGTTAGATATTTTTATTGGCTGATAAAATCTAGATTATGATTTAGTCTGCCTGTTTTCTCTCCTTTTTATTTCTTCTTACAAAAATACTTTCTCTGTCTCAGTTGGAGGTTTTGCTAAGGTGTCTTCCAAATTGTATCAGCCTTAAGAGATAGTACAATAATGGTGCAATTGACTGCTTAGAAGTACAAGAACTGGGCAGTATCCACAGCAAACATCAGTGATTTGTGAAGGAAATTTGAGGTTTTGTTATGTATTTGAAGTTACAATTATTTGCTAAATTTGTTCTTAGTAAGGTCTTTTGTAAGAGTAGTAAAAATGAGGACTTAACATGAAAAAAATAGAGTGAGATCTGAAAGTTTTCATGTATCTAGAAGTATGGGAGATTTCAGGGGTTTGCTCTAAGAGCTATGTATTTCTTTTGGTTTTGTATTAAAAGAAACTAATTTGGAACAAAAGGGAGAGTGACCAGTTAAGCTTATTAATCTGATTAATATCAGCGCTTGAAAGAAACAACTGGATGGGAAATGGACTTTTTTAGCTGTATGTATGTATATATTTATAAGGCAACTAACAAAATATTATCTTTAGCAGGGGAAGCTTATCATTCTAAGAAGTAATTCTTCTCTTTCATCGGTCTTTAAAAGAGAACCCAGATTACTTCTCTCAGCTGTTTTCTTTCTTTGGTCTGAATTACCATGCATGAGCTGCACATCTCATTCACTCCCTTCTTGGCAGCAAATATCTATTGCAGACAGCGCTGCCTCTTCCATTAATTTCTTTCAAGTTGTATTAATGGACAGAGCACCTGTAATATGTTATAAAATTCCAATGTGTCGTATTTTCATGGGATAGGATACTTCCTCTATGATTTGCAAATCAGGGTAAAAAAAAAATCATAAATTTGCACATTCTGAATCTGTTCTCCCTCTTTTTTGTTTCATAAGTTATTCTTCTGTATTTTGAAATAATTACATAGCTTCTGAGTGGTTAAATGAGCAGCTAAAACTCTACCGGTTCATCCTCTGACAGAAACTTGGAAGCGGCCCTAACCTGTTTTCCCTCTTTAAAGTATTTTCCCAGAATCTCTTCGGTGGTTGATGGCTACACAACAGTTTGAGGCATCCAAGGAACTGATCCTTCAGTTCACACACAAGAACAGGATGAACACAGAAAGCGACATCAAAGGAGTGATGCCTGGTGAGTTGGACAGACAACTGCAAATCCCTCAGCTCTTCTTTAAAGGCTGCACGTAGCATTACTGCCCAGAATTAAAATTTCCATTTATTGCCTGTAAATCATCTCCATTCATTCATTCATTCATTCTGCTTTTCTTGAAAATCCATTCCAAACTCCAGCACTGTGTTAAAAACTACATGGCCTGTTGAACAGTCCTAGTAATTATAGTCTTGTCTTGCAGTGCCGTGTATCTTTAGAGACATCTCTTCAAGAATTTAACCACGGCTACAAGAGTGCATCTTCAGCTCTGTGTGCCTCTGGAAACTGTGTTTTAAGGAAGCTGCTTGCTGGGATCCTGCCCATCACCCAACATTTACTCTGTTGGTTTGGAGAAGCAGCAGCACTCAAACCCCCTATTCTAAAGTGACAGCCCCATGGGAAACTTAAACCACATTAGAGTTTCTCTTTAAAGCTTTGCTCCAAGAGCTGTTTTGCTTTCCTCTCCTGCATCATCTGAGTGATGCTCCGTTAGGGGTGGGGGGGTTGCTGCAAGTGACAGTGGTAGGGTGCAGTTTTTGCTTGAAAGTCTAAAGTATCAATTCCTGAGTTTACTGATGCTTCTAGAAAGAGTTGGCTCCCCTCATCATCAGAATTTTCACTGAAATAGCCAAGATTCTGTCTTGCAAGTTGCTGTGAAGAAGAGACTGTGTGCATGTGTGTATGTATGTTTGTCTCGTTACAACAAAGGCAAAGAGCTTCTGGATCTTTATCTCACCAGTGCACCTGTCAGATTTGGTTCAGGCTCCCGTTTTCCTTCTCACAGGCTTGAATCTACCCATAAATACCCATTTTGCACTGTCATTTGCAATCTGTATCAGACTACGCACTTGTCAGGAAATGGTGGAAACATTTCCCTCAGTTTTCCAAGTGCTCTGACCCTCAGGGGCTGCAGGGGAACCTCAGCCAGTAGCTCTGCCAGTGGGTAGAAATGATGCTTCTGGAGGGATCTGATCCTTGTCAGAGGTCTCCGGGGTAACTGTAGTTTCCGTCAGTCAGCACTGGAACAGGCTCAGTCCAGGATAGGAAACTCTCACCATGAACATCAGTGCCTAATGAAGAAAGCAGTCTCATCAGTGAGGGATGAAGGCCCAGTTCAGGATCTCTGGTGTACATACCCAGGTCATTGGTGTGATTTTTGGTGCAGTTGGCACACTGGTGTTAATTAGCTGGCTTGCATGCAATTGTGTGTCTGCGGTTACAGTTCCTGGATCTGCATCACACAACATGGCTTTGCAGTGTAAATGCCATTTCTCTGGTAAAGTTCTCAAAAGCATTAGGGGTGTGTGAGCCATCATAAACCTGTTGATCTGCATCTCCCCCACCTCATTTTTGCAGGTCTTCCTCAGCATAAATGATGGATCTTGAGAAGTGATGGGTCCCTGAGCCAACAATTGGTCTTGGAGTTTCCTAACCAATTCCTAAATTTGGCTTTTGTCAGTCAGCTTCTTGAATTTGCAGATGAAATCAAATGTATTTTAGGAGAAAGAAAAAACAAATTACCTGATTTTCCTTTGAGGAAAATAATAATGACACAACTGTGTGCTGGAGGGATTTATTTAAGCCATGTATAATGATATTGCCCATGGAGGAATGCTAAATGTCAAAATGGCTTTTATGAGTATTACTTGTGACTGATTACTTTTCTCAGCAGTTTCATGGTAGGAGTACACTCCTGTTTAAGGAGGGTGAAAAACCAGAGCATTATTTCACATCTTTATACTATGGATCCTCTGACTGTAAATACATTTAGATGTAGGAGTTGTCAGTACAACACCATTTGCAATTTATAAATTATTCAGAGCATGGTCATTTCTGCCTCCTTGTTGATGATGAGGTTTTGGGGTTTTTTATTATTTCTTTCCTCACTTTTTCTCTTTAAACTCTTTCTGCAGCACCACACTTAAATGCTTTTCTGATGCAGCCCTGGAGGGAAGATGCATTTCTGTAGGAAGAGTAAGAGAGGAGCAGTATCAAAAGAATGAAATATAAGAATAACTACAAACTACTGAGGAAAGGACCACCTCTCTCATTCTGGGTGCATGGGGGTGTTGATGGTCTGAGTGAGGAGAGGAGACTAGTAGGATTCTTGAATTAAGAACATGATCAAGCTGCAGGCCTTGTATCTTGCAGTGGGTCAGGAAGGAAGAGCAGCATCTCTTGTGTGCTGTAATAACATGCCCGTAGTTTCTCTGGCATGGAATGGGTAAAAAACTGGTACTTGTCTGGGAGAAAGGGTGCCATTGAGCCTGAT
The DNA here is from genome assembly GCA_013400275.1 of Rhadina sibilatrix. Taxonomy (NCBI): domain Eukaryota; kingdom Metazoa; phylum Chordata; class Aves; order Passeriformes; family Phylloscopidae; genus Rhadina; species Rhadina sibilatrix. The sequence goes on along the minus strand of VWYO01015518.1, from coordinate 115,592 downwards.
GCAGATATCCCTTGTTTTCCCTTGATTCCATTGTTGAGCTTTGCTATCTGTGTGGAGGGATTTTTGTTTGTGATTTGTTTTATTCTTTGTTTTCCATCTGAAAGGGCTGGAAACTGTTTTGCTCTGGTTAGGGGCCATTGTGTTGCTGTTTGTTATTCCTCTCTGCATTGTTGTAACAGCCTCCTGTGATTGAATTACTCCCAATGCATTTAAATGATAAACTGCTTACTTGCAGTCCCTTCCAGCTGAAAATCCCACTGTAGCTTTACTCATAAGTACCAGTCAAATTAGTGTATCTGATATAACAGATCATTACAGGAGCTAGAGGAGTTTCATATGTACCTATTTTGGCACTTGATATGAGTTCCTTAGCAAAAAGAAGCAGCGTTCAAGAGGACAAAATATTTCTGGGATGCAAGAAAATTTAATTTTGAAATGCTCTCCAAGCTATGAGTAGGCTGGTTTTCCTTTCTGAAGAATCACACCATTTCCACTGCCTGCTGAAAGCTTTTGCTCGTCCATTTGGCTACACTGCCTGTAGTGGAGAATGCCACTAACTGTCTGTAGGGGCTCCTTGCTCCATGGGGAAGTGGCCTGAGTGTGAGGTGGGGGAGAAAAAAAAAAGGAAGCAAAATTTATCTGCTGTTTTTGATAGTCTTTGTGTTGGACTGCTTTCCAGTGCTCTCCTGGGAGATGTCTCTAAAGACAGCAACTGAAAGTCCAGACAGTGATGCAGCTGCAAGATCCAGCAGCTGCTGTAACAGCCTGTGCCAGGAGAAGATGAGGGTGGGCAGCTGATGGGCAATGCCCAGCCACCAAGATGGAGTGGGAGTGTGCTTAGTGTGAAACAAATTAAAGTGAGACACGGGATGTCCGTAGGAGTCTAGAGTGTTGTAAATGTACATTGCCCTTATCTTCAGTAGCTTGTCCCAGGGCTGATGTTGGTTGCATAAAGGGACCTTTTTCCTCAGCAGCTTTAGGTGGCTTTATTTTTGAGTGCTTGGTGAACCCTGTGATTTTGGGCAGGAATAATTTGCCTTTATTATGAGATTCTTGGGTTTATGTGGTTGTGTTTTCTTCTTAAACGCTAAATAAACATAGGTGAATTAGACCTGGTTAAATTATCCTTAGTATGTTTTCACTCAAAATTTCACCAGCTGGCTTCAAACTTTACCCTCTTTTAGAAATAAAATTTTAAATCTGTTTTTGCATCAAGGAAATTTTTATTCAACTGTGTATTGAAATGTCATTTTTAAAACAGGCTTGCTGAATTTTGTTGACAAATGTTTCAAAACATTACCCAAAAAAGTCAGCTTCAATCATGACCAAATTAAACATTTTAGTAATATTAATTCAGTACAGATTTTTCACTACCAGTTTCTCCAGAAACTTCACCATCTCTTCCTTGATCCCCTGTAGAACGAGAACCAAACTTGTATTTCAGTGCAGCTGCAGGTCAGTCATTTTGACCTTAGTGTCATAAATGCTAAGGAAGTAAGAAGATTGTTTAACTAACAGGAGGAAAGAGTGTTTAGGGGAATTGGAAATCCTAAAGCACCAACCATCCTTACACCTTTTGAAGGTGTGTTACGCTTTAGGTGGCTTTCACTATTTTTATAGAATGCATTCTTTTTCTTCATGCGGGGTTGAAGGGTCTGTTTGGTGCCTGGAACAGATTGCCTGCTGCAAGCTGACCTTGGCTGCACCAGCACCCAAGCGCCCTGCCGTGTTTGGGTGTCCCAGGAAATGCTCCACTTGGAAATGCTCCACTTGAGACACTGCTGAATCAGCAGCTGCCCAAGTGTCAGAAGAGATGCTTCCATGGAAACCCACCCCTGTGTGGCTCTCTTTGGCTTCCCCTGTGTGGGGAGACATTTCAGGTGTTCCTTAACATGAAAATAACTGCTTGGCCAAGCTGAAAAACAAAGCTCCCTTTTTGCTCATCTCTGGATGGAAACACAAACCAGTGGTGCTTCTGTGGACAGAGAGGTTATAGCTGTTCCCTCCCAAAATTCCCTTCTAAGCTCAGAGAAATAATATTGATGTAATCATGAAAGGTGGACAGTAAAGGTGAAGCACCCAAATAGCTGCTGCCAGTACTTTAGCATGCAGGACACAACACGGAGAAGATGAAGGGGTACGGTGGTGATAAGTACTCTGTGTGTGCATGTGTGTGGATTGCAGTTAGGAAAGCTGTGGTTTTCGGGGAGTTTCCCTCTGAAGAAAAAAAGTTAATTATCTTTCACCTTTCTTGCTGCTGAACCACATGCTGCCATTACTTTTCTTTTAACATAAGCTATTTTTCTGTTTTGTTGTGTATTGTTTTTCCTAAGCATGAGGCTTGAATCTATGTAATTATATGCATTTTCCTATTCCCCTGGGTAAATAGCAGAGGGAAGGGTGAAAATGCCTTGTGTCTGAAAATCAGTCTCTTTGCCTATCAAGCCTTACTCATAACCTTAGACCATCTCACCTATCACTACATTACTGGTTTAAAACTTGTGATAGATGAAGAATGTATTGACTGGAGATGAAAAGCAAGCTTCTTGGCTCCATAATACAGGTGATTCCATGTGATAGTGAAGTACAAACCTGCCAGATGTCCTCCTTTGCCAGATCTAGTTTCTTGAGTGTTTAATGGTGCTAAACTTAAATGTTCCACGCAGCTCGCAGAGGGTGGTCAGGTAAATGTGGGAAAGGTAGTTGAAACAGTTCAAGGTGCTGCTTGAAGGCTGTGTGTCAGCCACAGAGATTTCTGTCTCAAAATTAAAAAAAAAAATAATGCACAGACAGTGATTTCAGTGATTTCTGTTGTCCTCTTGTATGTTAAATCAGTTCCAGGAGGGTCTGGGTTTCTCCTGCTGAGCCCCTGTTGTCCAGCAGTAGGAATTGGTGGAGTTTGTGTAACTCTTTCAGGATGTTCAATTCTTTCACATGATCGTGATTAACAAGAACAAAACTGGGCAGTTAGGTACTCTTCTCCTGGCTGGGTCTACAGTAATGGAAGAGGAGAGCCCATGCATGTCCTGACTGTATCCTTAGCAGAGGTGGTAGTAGTGGTATCTGACAGTATCAGGTTTTGGAGGGATCAGGGCAAAAAGGCTGCACTCCACTGAGAAAGTGCCTTTTGATGCCACTGGGGAAAGCCAAATATGCTAGAAAATTTAAAGGTGGGGAGGGGAAGAAATAAAGAAGAAGGAGCTGCCAGCCTCTGTTTCAGTTTGAATGACTCTCTCACTGGTTGAGTCCTCTGCAGACTCTCGCTGGCTGCACTCCAGCCTGTTGATCTGTGCCCCGCTGGCACACTGGCTCTTTGTGCACAGTGCTACCTACCCTCCCAGAGGAGCCAGCTTGACAGGGCAGGAACCATGTGCAGAGGGCTGGCAGCAAGCCCTGGTGCTGCCAGCATTTCCCCAGCCCACGGGCACCAGAGGAGAGAGGGCTGGTGTGTCTGGATGCGGATGTGAAGGGTAGGAGGGGAGACCTCGAGAACCACGTGGAAGTGGAGAGGAGTAAGAGGGGACCAGTGGCCAGAGAAGAGAGGAAATGAGACTTTAAAAAGTTGTGGGAGCAAATAATAATGATCGTTGGAGGAGACTTAGAGAGGGAAGGCCAACAAGGACTGGGGGAAGTAATGGAGGTGGAACATTCTGTAGAGGAAGACCAGAGGAGAGCTAGAGCATATGGAGACCAAAGGGGCTGCAATCATTTACTCCCCCCTCCTTCCAGAGCAAATTGTCAAGCCCAAGGATTCAGTCTCAGAACTCTTCTTTTGCAAAATCCACTGCTTAAATGTTTGCTTCACCCCTCCCTGCTGCCCAACTCGCTTGCTCATGTTGCTCCATAGCTCCCACAGCAGAGAGCAGCAATGCATGTGTGGGTACCTGCAACCTCCTGATGGCCACAGCTCCACACAAGGACATTGCAGGTGCTCTTTGTGTTGTTCTTGGGGGTTTTCTTAACACTGATGATGTTAGAAGAATGTAAGCATTGGCAAGTTTTGCTCTGCGAAATACAAGAAGTCAGGTTGCCTGGGCAACCCCTACTTGGCCTCCTGGCATGAAGGCATGATGATACAGCCTTGAATAACATGATTACGACCTATTTTTTCCACAGGGCATAGGATGGACGAATCAGTGCATAGGATGGACGATGATGTGGGAATGAAGCTGTTGTCTGTTCCTCATTTGTTGCAGAATTTGGAAGGTGTGTAGTGATTGAGGCAGAAGGTTGCAGAAGGAAAGAGGAGAGTGTTGGGGAAATGAAGCTGAATACCTCCTGAAGAGTTGTACTCATTCTCTGGGTCTGTTAGGGATGTTCTTGTAAGATGATGGAGATTTCTGTGGAATCAGGCCCTTTCAGTGCTGTCACTCATCACTATTTCTTCAGTGTATGTCTCTGTAATTCTGAAGTTGGATTGGCAGAAAGATGGGAGCATTTATATCAACACCTACAAGGGGTATCATTGCATGATTTTTGCTCATTCTGGACACAAATCCTCTCTATTTTATCTCTCTGCCTGCAAAACAGAAGTAATCTTTGCCCTTACTCTTACAAGAAGGTGGTAGATATTATTTCATCTGCATTTATGAAATACATGTATATTCTGACAGCACTGTAGGAATGTCTCTAAGGAAATCTCACTGGGAAGTTTGGATAATGAGGCTGAGGGGGTACATGTTGAATGGGAAAGGCAGAGACCTCTTTAACATCTGCCCCTTGGATGACTGCAGTGAACATTCTGGGGGGAAAACCGATGTGTGATCATCTAAATGCAGTACCATAATGCATAAGAGCAACTGAAGATTGCAACAGCAACCTGATGTCTGACTTTTCGATCTTTTTTGAATGTAATTAGAAATACAAGATTGAAATAAACCATTGGTTAGCTGTTATAGTCCTAGAGTTATAGAGTTGCTCTCATGAAAGCAGGTTCATTTGAAATGCTTTCATATTTATGTCCAGTGCTTTCATTAGAAGGCCATTCCAATCTCCATATTCCTCTTGTACTGTAGGCACATTTTAGCATTCAGTTCAAATACACTATAGCTATCTGGATTTGTTCTTTTTCCCCTGTCCCATTTGCTCCTCTCTGTGCCTCTCTTAAATCTCTTTTTTCTCATGCTATATGAGAAGAGAGCAGCCCTGTTCCTGTACTGAGATGAAGTTCTCCTCTATCTCTTCTCCTTTTATAAATGGGCTTTTTGGAGCTTTTGTTTCTCAAATGTTGATGATCAGAATTGTAAAAGAATTCCAGTATTTCATTGCTGAATTGCAAATACCTCATGGCTGCATTAAACTGGTGCCATATAGTCACTTGTGTTCAAGTATACATAACCAAGTCCAACACAGGTTTTGCTTATCTTCCACCAGAAACATTTCCCCTTAGTCACTGAGAATTTTGCCTTGTATTTCACATTTTCGCTTGCTTTTGTCACACACTGGATCTCAAGCTCACCCAATTCCCTCTGACAGCCCATTTGCATTGTCCTTACTTTTGACAGTAAGATAGTGCCTCACTTTGTCACCAGCAGACCTTATTGGTACATTTCTGAGGTTTTTGCTAAGCTCCCTACTCACACAGGTTATTAAACAAGGTGTGGGTTTTTGGTTTTTTTTTTAAATAAGACAAGTCGTCACACTACTAATGTCCTGTCATCTCCATATGATTTCCGTTTTTCTATCCTTTATTGCTCTCTGCCCATCAGTCAGTATTATACCTACCTCATAATTTCTGTATATGGCTTTAGAGCTGGATAAAAGTCCTGGAAGGCATAAATAAACCTATGTACCAGTTGCTCTGCCTGCCTGAGAGTAGATTGCTTCATCTCTGTGTTTTGGACTGGTCCACCTCCTGCTGCAGAGCTGTCAGGCTCCAGGGATTGATTGAGTCTCTGTGCAAGGCTTCCATAGATCTTTTCTTGTTCAAAGAGCTACTGACAGTATCTTTTGGCAGCCAGAAAAATCCAGCAGAAGTCCATCACCACGGGGCACTTGTCATTTTGGACATAATTTCTCAGCAGCTTGATTTGGGCTTTTGTCTGTTTTGTCTGTGCCAAGTGATGCAGAGATGGGTGGCTTCATCTGAAGGCTTTAAAGATACTTTCCGATTTTGAAAGGCATGCTTCTGAAATGCAGAGGGTCCCATGAGATTTCAGCAGCATTGCAAGTTGGAAGCTGGTAGGGTTCCTCTTCCCATGAGACTTTTAAAGTCTGCCAGTGAATAGCTCTAATTTCCACTGAGATATAAAGAGTTAGCTTGTTGACAGTTTTCCTACTGAGTCCATTAATAGGAAGCCTAGAGTGTGTGTGGGCTTTGGAGTATGGGAAAACTTATTAGGGGTCTCTGAATAAATTAGTAGAAATACTTTTATATTCCACATTCTCCCTTTTGGTAAACCAAAACTGAAACATTTAATGCAAATTCCTTCTGTACTGGTGACTTCAATGTAAAATCAAAGAGTTAATTGGGTGTACAGGGAGTTTTTCTGGTGTTAGTCCTAAGAGAGCAATAGTTTGCTACCATGAGGTGTTAATAGGTGTTGGCTTGGCTTTTAGTATCTTAACTTTGACCTATGAAGTCAGTCAGCCTGAGAGCTGTCACTCTCCTGATGCTCATCAAAGTCAATCAGAGCAAGTCCTTTCATGCAGGCAGGCTCCCTCCAAAGACAGCGGGTCACTTACATGAAAGCCACTTCTCTAGCTGATGACTTTTTTTTCAAGTCACATAGCTTATTTGTTCCTATTGGAGTGATATTTTGGTTATTGCAAGTCATTGATTTTGCAGTGCAGTGGGGATTTTTGGTGACTATCTCACTAGTATTCATAGAAACAAAGGAGGGAGAAAGCCATCAGAAAGATGGATTGTGTTGGAGACTTGGTGAGGTGTCATTCATCTCAAAGCAGGTGACTTGAGTTTGGAGTTTTAACACTGTAGAGGGATGGAGGCATAAATAGCTGGTAGAGTCACAAGGCTCTCCATAAAAAGCCAGGTTCTGTTTGCATTCTTTACAAGGTTTGAGGCCAGATTCTTTTTTCCCTCCTTTTTTTCTTTTTTTTTTCCTCTCATTTCCTCCTTTTTTTAATACTTGTAATGCTGTTACATCTGTAATTGAGACATTTTTGTATAATGCTTGTGCTAGTATCCATGGAGTATAACCCCCATGAGGGCAGAAGCAAGGGTCCACTGCAGAAAGACTGCTGCCTGAGTAGGGCAGAGCTCCCCTGTCATGTGTGATCCTCACTGCAGCTGACACAGGAGGTGTTTGACAGTTCACATAACCAAGTGAGCCTTTGCTTGAGGGCAGAACAGCAGTTCAGTGAAAAACACTGATGGGAACTAGTTCAGAAGTTGGGGGGAGGCCAACATGAGAAGGTTGCATGGCAATAAACAAAGAACATATGGATTATAGGAACCCCTGATGTATAAACAAAGCAGGAGTGGAGGGCAAAATGATGTTTGGTTCCAAAGAAAAGTGTAGCCAAGTTAAGTGTTGCTTCTCTTAATTTTATATTTGTGGCTCAATACAGCATGTATTTACAAGTCTGCTCTCTGTCCTAAAAGAAAAAAAATAAAAAATTCTCTGAGAAACAAACAAACAAAAAGCCCTATAAGACTAAGAAAATCTGAGGAATATGGCACATGTACCTTCTGCTGACAGAGGATGAGATGTTTTACTTTACAGGCCAGAACTGGTCATTCTTAGAGAGTGAACCCTTTTGTCCACATGAAATCTGTGCAATGTGTGTTGTTCAGGTAGTGATTTGCATTGTTGCTCTTCAGCTGAAATAGTAAACACCCACCAAGAGCCTTTGAAAACCTTTGTGCTTCTTCTAGTGCTTGACTTTTTTTGCTGTAGAAGGTTTGGCCTGGGCTCAATCATGGGCTTTACAATTATGTTTTATCTAACTGCTTCCATTGTTCTGAATTATTTTGTTCCCACTTATTCCTTCCTAGAATCTTGCTACAAAAATTATTTTGACCTTGTTCTTTGTGATTAGGTTCCATTTTTTTTATTGCTTATATTTTAATATGGCCCTAATCCATTGCTGAGCGTGAAGAGGGCTTTTGTAATACAAATATTAATTTAACCGATTTCTTCTTTTGCTCTACCTTAGTTTTTCTGCTTTTGTGAGCTTCATGCTGCATAGATTCTGGGGAGAAATGGCCATTATCAGGTTGTTAGGAAAGTAGTATAGCAATATTCTGTTTAAGTACAGTAACTAGTATAAAATACCCTTTGTTGCTTTTGTCAGAAGCCTTCTCAGTAGTTACTCTAGAGAGAAGGCCAGGAGCTCAAGTATTTGCATGTAAACAATGTTTGTTTGATTTATTATTTTTGTGATGCACTTTTCAAATAATAGCTGGCAAATGTGGGGTTTTTTGTTTAGTCTGTAAATTCAGGTGACTTTTTCTTTTTAAAACCCCCACATGCTCCCTCCCTCCAGCTTGTTTTTATTTTCTCCAGTCTTGCATCTCTTGAGGAGGTTGCTATTCAGCAGGGTAAGGCAGGGGTCAGGGCAGGCCAGTGTGGGCGACTGAGGACACCCGAGCTCATTGTGTATGCACGAAGGGAACACGTGCACCCTTCACAACAGGGCCACGCTGCTGCTGCCTTTGAAACACAGTCAGGCTGGAAAGCAGCACTGAAAGCCTTTACCCCAAAAGACAGACCTAGCCTGTGCTCCTGGAGGGCATTATTTTTGTGATGCTTCTTTACAGCTACAGCTTCTCCTGTTTTTATTGGACTTCCTGCTCACTGATCAAGTAGCTGGGAAACAGTGGCTGCTTTGGCATGCTTAGATAGGTGTTGGAGCTCTAACCTAATGATAATTGGGAAATAAGCAGTGCCCTTCATTATTGTCCTGTACCAACAAGGGTATCAGATGCAACATTTGTAAGGCCGTTGCAAAGAAAAGTTCACTTGAAGCTGCCCAGCGCTGGGAGGACACGGTGGGGTTTTAGTTCTGAAGTGCAAAGACACCACAGCCGCTGATGCCCAATGATTTTTCTTTAAGGAAATGTCTTAACGTTTAGGACATCCATCAGAAAAATTTTAAATATTTGAAAAGAGAATGGAGTGGAAGATGGATGAGCTGACATAATGTCCTAGCCACTTCCTTCTGAAACTTGCATTTGAACAAACTTCAAAAGATTACCCATGAAAAATGAGTTTGAGCTCCAGTGCTTTCCATGGCTTTTTAGGTATGCATTGCACGAAGGGAGCAAAGCCTGTAGCTGCACAAGTGCAGTCCTCCCTGTGGAGAGGTTTAAAATTTAACAGAATCCTGAAGTTCTTCAAAAAATTTACTATCATGCTTGTTGAGGTCAAGCTCCATACTGCTCCCACTTTACGTACACATTTTTAACTGGGAGAAGGTTTGGAGTATGAAGGAGTTCTTAGTGAGTTCTTTTGCCCCAAGAAGATGAAGGGAAGCCTGGAAGAAAAGGAGGAACCTGTGCTGGACTTAAGGCAGGCAGTTCAGCATTTTTATTGTTCCTGTTAATGCAAGCAATAGTGTTATGCTCTCCAGAATGTCGCTCAGAATGTCTTAGTTCACAATTAAATCTCCTTCTCATTCTCCTCAGAGGAATGATAATTCTGATTTGGTTTATTTCAGAGCTGGAAAAGGAAATCACCAGGAGACCGAAGAAAGTCTGCATTGTTAAAGTGGTGGGAACAAGGAACCTGTGGAAAAACATCGTAGTGTTGTGTGTGAACTCGTAAGTCCAATCTCTTTGGTTATGTGGTTGTGTAGTTGTGTGGTTAGTGAACTGCAGCAGCAATGGGAAGTGATGAGGGGCCTCCACTATTTCCTACTGTGGGACCCTTCACTAACACCTCTGATAAATGATCCTGGAAAAACTCCAGCTGTTGCAGGCAACTATATTTTTTATGGCAAACGTGGAAGAGCTCGTTAGCTGTTTCGGGCAGCAGAGCTGCATCTTCTCAGGTGCCGTGCTGCAACTGCATTGCTGTCACCAGTGGTCTCCTGTGGCCACGTGCTGATAGGTGCTTGTGCATGCAGACATCTGCTTGGCATCCCAGGTGGGAGTTTTGAAACCATTTATGCCTCAGGAGTGCAGGTTCAAGTTGTTTACATCTGATAGGGCTGTGGTGCAAAGGAAGATGCTGCTTGCCAGTAAATACAAGTTGCTCCCTCATGAGTTTTTTTCAAGTGGGCAGTGGGGATGGGGAAGACTGAGAATCCCCTTTCTCTGCTAGATTTCAAAGTATGTAGCCCTCTTGTGGCATTTTCTTCCTCACTTCACGGCAGTATTCTGCAGCCCTCACTCCTGTTTAGCAGGGTTGTGGATCAGTCACCACCCAGAGGGGACAGCCCCCATGCTGGGCAAAGTCACCCAGAAGCACACAGACTTCAGGGGTCAGTTTCCAGTGTTATTTCTTGCAGAACCAACTCTGGTTTTATGAGGTGTGTGTCTCTCTTCCACCCACCAGTGAGAGATTCCCTCTGTTCTGAAAGAGAGCTTTCTCCTTAGGCTCACCAAGTACATTTAATAGACAGCATTAAATGGATTTGTGAAAACTGTTTACGTGGGGAATTCTCCCCTTCTCCCTCACCCACATTAATTTGCCTATTTGGAAATTCCCTAAATCAGAATCCCTAGGCAGCCCAAAGAATAACTTCCGGCACTAACACATGGAGGCTGTTTGCCATCCAAGCAGAGCATGAAGCAGATGTACATCTGAGGAAATAGATTTCATGTTTGTTTTTAAGGGGTGAAAAAAATATTTAATTTTACTTCTGTTATTCCTGTTAGACAGGGCTGCGCTGAATTTTTAGTACATGGAGAAGAAACCTTTTGCAGGGAACAAAAAGAAATTAAGGGAGACAAGGATTTAGTTTTAAAAGTAGCTGTACTGAGCTGCCCACCAAGTTAAGAGCATAGAGTCATTCTTAGGGAATAGGCTGGAAAGCAAAGTCCAGATGATACAATAATTTTTTTTATAGATCATGGCCTCAATAGCAACTTCTGCAAATTGTGTTTGCATGCACAGAAGAGAAAGATAGAAGAAAAGCTGATGAACTCTGCCCTTTTATTACTACTGTTTGCTGATTAATATTTCTCTTCTGGGAAGAGTCAGCTATAATCTAGTTATTCAAAGCAAATGTCATTTTTGTGTAACAACAAGCACTTGTATTAGGTTTTTATTAGGGGCAAACTGTTTGATATTGAGGGTGGGGTTTTGAACTAGACCATTGATTAACAAGTTTGCAAGAGAAGGTCCTCAGGCCCTGGGCTGTCATGTACTCAGCGACTGTGTATCCCTCCCAGCTGTTTCTATGCTTATTTTGATTTCCAGTTTACACTGACAGAGCTTCAAGTTCCTGACCTTCAGGAGGATAGAAATGTATCAGTGTAATAATGTACCTGCCTTTCTTTTTTTCTTTTTTATTTTTTTGGAGACCTGGATCTGTGCTTCCCACTCTCTCAGGCACTGTTAATTTGTGCCATAAGATTTGTCTTGTGTAAGTGCCAGGGACAGGAGGTTCTTCCTGGCAGAGGTACTCGAGCTGTAATGGGTGCAGTTGAGAGCATTGACCTCTCCTGTTGCACCCCTGTGCTATTTTGTACCACGTCAGGAGTGATGCTGGGGCTTCTCATCTGACTTTTGTACCTCCAGCCCCCTGCTCTTTCTTCTTCTTTTTTTTTTTTTTTTTTTTTTTTTTTTTTTTTGGGGCTCNTTTTTTTTTTTTTTCTGTTTTCTGGAGGCGCAGGGTGAGACAGGAGAAAGAGGTGTGAAATGTGATGGTAAGATGTTGATCAGTGGCATCTCAAAGAAACTTTTTAAAGTGGAGGAGACACTTTGCTGTGAGGGGTGGTGTAAATGTGTAGACTGAATTAGAGCTTATTGTTTCATAATTGTAATAATCATTGCAGCACGTACAACTTGAAATACTCCTTTCTCAGGGGCTTTCAGTTTCAACAGGCTAGCTTGGGAAGTGAGGTGTAGTGCTCGTATTTAGTATGATCAAATGCTACAGGCAGGTGGCTGTTCCTTTGCTGTCCAAGCACAGAGGCTACTTCTGGCTCTGGCACTGCTGGCTCTGTAGCTGTCAGCAGGTGCACTGGGAACAGAGAGATGTGCTCCTCTGGGAATGGGATTTCTCAAATACAATGGGAAAATCTATCACACACTAGGAGTTCTTCTAAAGTTCCCAATGCCTTGATCATACCATGAGCAGCAGCTATATGAATAAAGTCAGCAAATATTTGTTTGAACGGAGTTTGTTTTTTTTTTTTTCTTTTGCTTCTTTTTATCAGTGCTTATTTTCACAGTAGCACCTAGAGATGAGTTTCTTAACTTAAGGTATTGTGTTCCTGCATTAATGCCTCCTCACACTGAATTACACTGCAGTGTGTGTTCTGCCCTCTCAGCAATGGTCTCTCTTGCCCTCTCCTGTTTCCCCCAGGCTGACTGGCTATGGCATACACCACTGCTTTGCAAAAAGCATGATGGGGCACGAAGCGAAGATGGCGATTACCCACAACTTCTATGCGGACTACTACACCATGGCTGGGATTGCCCTGGCATCCTGCTTGGCCATGTGCCCTGTGGTTGGGTTTCTGGGGAGGAGAGGAGGACTCCTGCTCTTCATGATACTTACAGCTCTGGCATCACTTCTGCAGCTGGGCCTTCTCAACTGTAAGTTGAAGATGTGAGCTTTTCAGGACCACACAAGCTTGACATGCAAATAAGGGACCAGGAAATACTAGCATTTCCTTTGCCTTTCCCAGATTTGTCATGTTATACACCTACATAATTTTAGAATCTGGATTTGTTTGAAGGTTTCCCCAAACACTTGTTTCTCATGCTGATTAACAAAAGGCATTGTATTCTGGATGATTCCCGTGGTGAAGCTTATTGAGCATTGGTGCTGTGTCCGGGGTAGTCACCAAGAAAACAAACAAGGAAACAAGAAACGCCTTCAATGTTATTTTAGTGAAATAGCCCCCAGGGAAAGAGCTGTATAGAGATGGGGAAGGGAAAACTTTCCCTCTCAAGTGGCCTCTAAACCATGCAGAAGTCAGAGCAGAAGGTGAATGTCTTCTGCCTGCTCTTAGCATCTTGCTACAAACAAGTAATATGCAGGTAGCATGGAAATCGTGCTGCTGGAAGGCCCCACTTTTAACACACTGTGTATGTATGGTCCATGTGAATGTATACACATGATTTTGGGAAGTGATACAGCATTTCAAATGGGTTGTTCCTGTGAAAAGTGAGAGAGTTCTACCTCTTCCTTTGCAGGCAGTAACTTTTGTCTGGCCCTTTTGAGCTGCTTCAGCTATTAAATCCACTAGAGAAATATTCCCTTTCCTTTTTCGATTTTATTTCATTCTCT